>WBMY01005184.1:37840-108642 GCA_013397315.1 Donacobius atricapilla
CCGGCTCGGCCGGGCACGCCGGGCCGGCTTCGCGCCAGCCGCGGTGCCGCCAGATTGGCCTGGCAGCGCAATCTGCTGGGGGCACAGATACGGTGTGGTTTGCCAGAGCCCGGCAGCTGCGCGCTCCCGCAGGCAGCGCAGCATCCCCGCGGGAACGCGCGCTCACCCCGGGCAGTGCCGCCGGCGTGGCCGCCTCTCTCCCCGGGCCGNCTGGCACTGCTCGGTGCTGCCAGCTCCTCTGGCTGCAATTAAACAAGAATTGCTTTTACTGGGACAAATACCCACTGCCGCATCCAGGAGCGGATTCCCGTCCCGGTTGGCGGTGGCACCGCCGCCGCAGCAACGCTCAGGTTGGGCAAGAGTTGAAGGGAAGCTGCCGGGGGTGGCTGGGCTGCAGGGCTGGATCCTGCGCAAGCCCCAGCTCGCTGTCCCAGCTCGCATCAAAGCCGCCGCGGCCGGTCTGTCCCGTCCTGCTCTTCCTCGAGTTCCTGGCCCAGCACCCCCAAACAACCCCAGCACCCCAAAAGAACCTCAGCACCCACAGACAGCCCCGAGGTGGGGTGGGCTTGGTGACGTACAGCTCTTCCAGCAGCCGGCAGGGATGGAAGCCCCCCATCCCAACTAGTCCATGGTGTGTCCCAGGATGGGCTGGATTCTCCGTTCACAGCAAATTAAAGCCGTCAGAAGAAGTGCCTCGTCCGACCTGCAGGATGGCCAGGAGCTCTTCACGGGAACATATGAGGAATAAAATGTAAATTCTGCCTTAAAGCCGGATTCCAGCTTTGTGGAGCACGACGGGCTGGAGCAGGGGGCAGCTCACCCAGCGGCGGGAACTCGCATCCCTGCGGATATTGCGACTGAAACCTGGGGCTGAGCAGAGGAGCGGGAGGCTGCTGTGGTAACTCCGGCATGGATTCACCCGGGATAGCTCTTTCCGTGTGGGAAGTGTGCCAGGCAGAAGCAGTGAGGTCGGCCCTGTGCCAGCGCCGGCAGGAGGAAGCGCTGGGGAGTATTTCCCATCGTCGGGCTGGAAAAGCGCGTTGCTACTGGAGACGGCCTTCGGCTGCTTCCCACCGCGTGGCACGGACGAAGCCCGGCTTTCCCCGCGCCGCAAACCTCTCCCGACGCTGGCGCGAAGCGAGCCCGAGATCTTGGAAAGGCGAATTCCCTGCCCCTGGGAATCTCCCACCTCCGCCAGGAGCCGTTCTCATGAGCGCCTCGCTTCCCTCCGCGCTGTCGGGAGCATCCCTCGGAGCGTGCCGGCGCCGGGGGCGGCGCGGCGGCGATTCCCGGGTGCCGGGAGGAAGCGGGAGCGCGGCGGAGGATGCTGAGTCACGGGCAGGCTGGCGGCGCTGATAGACGGGGCCCTGCCGGGGGATCCGGCCGGGCTGCGGCCGCTGCTTTGCCCTGCGCTGCCGGGCACGCCGGACGGCCCCGAGTTTTTGGGCGGCTCTTCTGAGAAGCCGGGCCCGGCGAGGCTGGCGGGGCGCAGATAACATCTCCCCTCGCCTGCAACCTTGGCGGGGACGTGCTCGGCAGGGCGGCGGGTGGGCAGAGATAGAGCCCCGCTTCCCGGCGTTATCGCCGCCCCGGCTGCAAACACCATCCCCTGTGCCCGCACGTTCCTCATCGCCTGCTCGCTTCCTCCTGGCCCCTCAGGNACAGCTTTTCATGCTGTTTCCTCCCCTCCCGCCCCCGTTCCAGTTTTATCAGCTCCGTTGAAATCGGTCCCTGGAGGGAAACCCATCGGCGCTGCGGAGCCTTGGCAGGAGGCGAGCGGATGTGGCCGGGCCAGGCGTCCCCGCGGGCGGCGGGCAGCTGCCGGCAGCTGTGCTGGCAGGAAGCCGTGCAGACGCCCCGCGCCGCTCCCCACCGCGCAGGTGGGGAAACTGAGGCACGGCCCTGCCAGGTGGGCATGGGCGGGCTCGGGGCCCCGCGTGGCCACTGCTGGCAGCCGCCGGTGGCCCCAGCCGTTGGTCACACGGCCGTGCTGCTCGCCGGGAAGCGGCTGTCCCCTGCTCCTTTNTAAATTTTTCCTCCCCCTGACGAATGCAATCCGCTTCCTCCCCCCCTCCTCCCAGCAGCCGGGGTGCTGCTGCTGGAGTTTCAGGGAGGCGGCGGTGCTGGCACGGCAGGATCCGGGTGGGTTGGCCGATGTTTCCTTCCTGAGCGGAGTGCGCGGCCCCGATAAGTGGCCCGGCAGAGCACGAGGTTGGCTGGGGAGCAGCGGGGCCGGCGCTGGGGGCACCGCTGCCGGCTCGGCCNCGGCAGCTGTGCTGGCAGGAAGCCGTGCAGACGCCCCGCGCCGCTCCCCACCGCGCAGGTGGGGAAACTGAGGCACGGCCCTGCCAGGTGGGCATGGGCGGGCTCGGGGCCCCGCGTGGCCACTGCTGGCAGCCGCCGGTGGCCCCAGCCGTTGGTCACACGGCCGTGCTGCTCGCCGGGAAGCGGCTGTCCCCTGCTCCTTTCCGATGTGTCGCGGGGATGGGGCAGCTCTGAGTAGCACCCCGGTGACCCCAGCGTTCCCCAGGCCCTGTGGAAACGCGTTCGGAGTGGGGCATGGCCGCCCCAGCCGGGGATTGCCGGGGCTGGGGGACACATGGGGACGCCGCGGCCGCCCTCACCACCCGTGTGCTCTGTCTTGCAGCGCGGCCGCCTCGCTGGAGCCTCGGCAATGAATGGGCCCTCGCTGCCGGCCGGCACGCCAGCGCATCCCCGGGGCTGGCATGAGTTCTGCGAGCTGCACGCCATCAGCACGGCCAAGGAGCTGGCGCGGCACTACCTGCGCTTCGCCACCGAGCACCCGCACCATGACCTCCTGGCCGCCGAGAACTTCTCGGTGCACTTCACCGACCTCTTCCAGCAGTACTTCTGCCACGAGGTGAAGGAGGGCATCGCCATGAACCAGCTCCGCATCCTGCCCGCCGGCCCGGCGCGGGATTACCGGGACACGCACCGGCGGCACACCGACGCTTCCCTGGGCACGGTGGCCGCTAAAGCCGAGGCAGAGCCCGGTGCCCGCCCCGAGCAGCCCCTGCGAGCCCCCGAGGCCGCTCCTTCTGGGCTGCGCAAGTCCTGGAGCTCGGAGGAGCTGGCGGGGCCGGCGCGGAGGCCTTTCTCGCTCAGCCAGCTGCGCAGGAGCTGGCGCAGCCTCTTCCGACGCCGCTCCTCGGATGCGCTGCCCGGGGATGGCGATGGGGAGGCGGCCGAGCCGAGCCTCAAAGCGGGGCTGGGGAAGCGCATCCTGCCCTGGGGGCTGTCGCGGGAGCAGCCCCCCGAGGTGCGCAAGGAGGGGCTCCTCAAGTACGGGCTGCTGGATGAGAATTCCCTGGACAGCGGGACGCGCTGGCAGCGCTGCCGCCTGGTGCTGCGGCGAGCGGGGCGGCCCGAGGCCGAGGAATTTGTGCTGGAGCTCTTCGACCCGCCCAAGGTAAGCACCTGCTGCCTCTTGCCTGTTCCAGCCCGCGGTTCCGTGGGCTGGGGCCGGTGTCTGGATGCCAGAGCATCCCACAGGGAGGAGCAGGCACCCAGCACCACGAGGGTTTCTCGCTGTCAGGGGTCCGGATGGGTTTGCTCGGCCACTGATGCGCCTCTGCTGCAGCCACACCAGGCTGGGCCTTGTTTGTTGAATCCATCAGAGAAAGAAACAGGGAGTGAGAGATGCTGAGCCCGAGGTGTGCCAGTTGCTGAAGTTGGTCAAGATGTCACTGCATTTCTCCCTGCTGGGACTCCAGGACTGGGGTTTCCAGCTGGAAGCAGAGCTCCAGCCTTCTGAGCTGAGGATAGAGGCTGGTGGCCTCCATCCCACTCATCCCGGCCTCACGGACCCGTTCCACCAAGGTGAGGGGCGACCCAGTCTGCTCAGCCCCAAGTTCACCCTGTCCCCTGTGCGGTGGCTTTAGCAGCCTGAGCATCTGCTCACCTGGCCAAGCTGGGAGAGGAAAAGGAAAAGAGGAATTAGGCTCTGTGCCTTTCTCTGCTCCCAGTGGGACCCATAGTTTTACTTTTTGTCAGGAGTTCTGTGACTGGAAGTTCAGCTCTCGGCTGCTGCAGGCGCTCCCGCGGTGCTGGGATGTGGCTGGAGCGGAGATGATGCAGGATGTGAGGGAGTGGGGAGTGATGTGGGGGGAGGTGGGGTGTTTAATCTGCAGAAAGACGGTTCCTCCACATGGCAGGACTTGTACAGGCGTGATGGGATGAATTTTCTCTTTTTTTTTTTTTTTTTCTTCCTTGTTCTTGTTTAACTTTGATGACAAACTTGTGCTTTGGAAGGAGGAAACCTCTGGTAGAGCTGGAGCCTTGTCCCTGCCTTCAGGGCAGCAGGGTCAGGGAGCAGCTGGCTGAATTCCTGTTATTTCCGTCAAACGGCTCCAATATTAAATATTTGAAAAAAGAAACAACATCAAAATTGTAACATCTGAAAGTAAAAGCTGGTTTTGCTCTGTCATGTCAAGGGTTGCAGTTGTTTGTCCCTGTGGGAGTGTGTGTCCCCATCCCGGGGCACAGGGAGGTCAGAGGCGCTCTGGGGCGCTTGGAGGGTGCTCCAGCAGCTGGATAGCACTGCCTTTTTTCCCTTTCCCCCCATTTTCCTTTTTTTTAATCCCTTTTTCTTTTTTTTTTCCTTTTTTTCTTTTCTTCTCCTTTTTTCTTTTTTTATCCTTTTTTCTTCTCCCTTTTTCTTTTTTCTTCCCCCTTTTTCTTTTTTCCCTTCCCCTTTTTTCAATTCCCCCCCCCCCCTTTTTTTACTGGTCCCATATTTTTCTCCCTATTTCCCCCCCCTTTTTTTTCCTTCCCCTCCCTTTTTTCTTTATTTGTTTCCCTCCCCCTTGGGAAGCAAGCCCAGCACATTCCTCCTCTCCCCACATTCCCTGCCCAGCTTTGACCCAGGGGCGGGAGACACTTCAAACAAGACACTGACCAAGTTCCCCCAGTGCTCTGAGCATTATTCCTTGCAGTCTCCATGGGATGGAGATTTCCTGGTGCTCCACATCACCACGAGGCCGGAGACCCCCTGGTCCCCGGAGCCCCGAGCAGGGGGTTTCTCAGCCAGGCCCGCGGAAGTGGGGGATGTTCCTTGCTGGATTTTGCAAGTCTCTGGATTAAATTGCTTCCTGTGCAAATATTCTCAGGGCGGCTCCTTCCTTTCCAATTCTCTGGGCCAGGGCCAGCTCCCGTCTCCTTTACAGCACAATCAATCCAGACCCTTTCCCAGTGACTGCGGTTGAATTCCGGGGGCGGTGGAAAATCCCCCACGGTGCTGGTGGCTCCCACTCCCCAAACCCAGCACGGGGGCAAACCACGGAGCAGCGAGAACAGAACAGTTTGTTGGGGGATTATTTTCCTTTAAAATAACAAAATAACACTCAACAACCTCCCAGGAGTGGCTGTGAGGAGCCCCCTCCCCTCCATCCTCCTGCCTTTTTTGCCACTGCTTTTTGTCCATCTCATGGGTCTGTTCCTGATTTGAGGATGCTGTTGATCACCATGGAAAACTGATGGTTTTAAGTAAGCAACGGTAAAACCAGTTCCTGGGATTTTTCAACCCCAACTGATCTCTGAACTGTGAGGTTGGTCAGCCTCAGGGTCTCCTTGGAAGCACCCTTCCCTCTTCCTCCTTTTCCTTCCCTCTTCCTCCTCTTTCTTCCCCCTTCCCCTTCTGCCTTCCCCCTTCCTCCCCCTCCCCCTTTCCACCCTGTAAATAATAGGATGCAATTGAAATTTCATCTCAGCCTCAAGGCTTTACAGCATCAAGCCAAGCCCCCAGATATCCATCCCCTTGGACTGTCCGTGGAAAAGGCAGGTGTGTGGAGAAAGGAGGGGGGGTTCCTGCTGCTTTTGGTGGCTTTTATCTGATTTTTCCCTCTTTCTCCTGGTGCTCCAATGGGGCCTCTGAGCTTAATCCCATAATGTGCCCGGCATCAAAGGGAGTGGGGGCTTTGAAGAGCCCTGATCCCATTTACTGCTTGGGTGGCTGTGCTGGGTGAAGGGGTCAGGGAGCTGTGCTGGAGAATCCGGCGATACCAATGGCACTGCCTGGAGAGGACATCCCCTACCCCAGGCATGTGCCAGAGGAGATGAGGATCTGGGGAGAGGGAGCAGCTCCCCTTCCCCTGCTCACAGCCACAGCTGGCTTGGTCTTGGCATCTCTCCCTCCTCCCTGGAGCGCTGGAAAGATGATGTTGCAAAGGAGGGATTTGGAGGTGACGGGATCTGGAGCTCTCCCGGGAGAGGGTCACTGCCTGGCTGCAGGGCACAGGATTGGGGGGCAATCCCACCCTGGGGACATTNTCCGGACAGTGCTGAGGTGTGAGGAGGCCAGAGGGAGGTGATGCTGCTGTGTGGAGCAGAGGAGCTGGAATAGAGGGATATTGGGACACCTGTATATATGGCTATATATATTTATATATATTTATATATTTCTATATCTATATCCGTGCCTCAGGAAAACCTGGCCATGGTCCTGGAATTGCAGCCCAGGTGGATCCTCTGATGTCTGTTATGACAGCGACGCTCACCAGTCCTCCCCAATTTCCTTGGAGGCATTCAGGGCTCCCACACCATTTAATCCCATGTAACCTTTAGGACTGGGTACCTCTGAGCTCTCTCCACCTTCATAAATGTAAAGCAAAGCTGGCAAACCCAGGTTCATCAGCTCTGGGGCTGCCCCGTTGCTCAGCTGAGCCCCAGCCCCAAATACCTCTCACATGGCCAAATCCCAAACTCCGAGAAAACCGCGGTTCGCAGCGGAAATGTCCCCAGCCGTTTCTGTTGACCAGATGTTTTTACAGGAAGGGGAAGGGAAATGGGATTTGCATTTGTGCTGCTTTCTTTATAGCGTTTTAATGAAATCCAGTGTGTCCCGTAAATTGATGGCACGCCGGGACTAGCCGGGAAGACTCCTTCCGGAGAAAGCCCTTGGAGCCTCTGCCACAGCTCAAACATCTTTGCCGAAGCCACGGGAGGAGCAGTATTTTTATCTCTGCTCAGTGCGAGGCTGCTTTGACTTCCTTTTTTTTCTCTTTTTTCTCTTTTTCTTTTTTTTTTTTTTTTCTTTTTTACCCCTTTCACCTGAACTTGGTTTCTGAGAACTGTCACCTCCTGAGCCAGCAGGTTCCTGTCCCCGATTTTTGGTGCTTGGGGCTGTGATTGGCAGCTGGTCAGGCATGGGCTGGGGCACATCCCAGTGTTTGGGCCCCCATTCCCTATGCCTGCTCCTCCTGGAGCTGCTCAAACGTGGCCTGAGTGGCTCAGCCAAGGAAGGGCAGTGGTGGAAGGGGAGTTTTCCTCCCTGGAACACCTTGAGAAGAGTATTGCCGGTGATGGGAAGCACCTCAGTGTCCCATCATCCCATCCCTGGTCCAGGAAAGGGCATTTTGGTGTCAGTCTGGATCCCCAGGGACCACAGCCCTCTCCTGGCATCCTTTTCCTGGCATTCCTGGGGACTTCATCCCTCTCTTGGTATCCTTGTCCTGGTACCTCCAGGGGCTACATCCCATTCATGGCATTCTTCTCCTGGCACTCCCAGGGACTGCATCCCTCTCCTGGCATCTCCAGGGGCTGCATCCTGTCCTGATGCAGCTGAAAATGTCCCTGCTCTTTGCAGNGGGACATTCCGGACAGTGCTGAGGTGTGAGGAGGCCAGAGGGAGGTGATGCTGCTGTGTGGAGCAGAGGAGCTGGAATAGAGGGATATTGGGACACCTGTATATATGGCTATATATATTTATATATATTTATATATTTCTATATCTATATCCGTGCCTCAGGAAAACCTGGCCATGGTCCTGGAATTGCAGCCCAGGTGGATCCTCTGATGTCTGTTATGACAGCGACGCTCACCAGTCCTCCCCAATTTCCTTGGAGGCATTCAGGGCTCCCACACCATTTAATCCCATGTAACCTTTAGGACTGGGTACCTCTGAGCTCTCTCCACCTTCATAAATGTAAAGCAAAGCTGGCAAACCCAGGTTCANCCTTTTCTTGGCATTCCTGGGGACTTCATCCCTCTCTTGGTATCCTTCTCCTGGTACCTCCAGGGGCTACATCCCATTCATGGCATTCTTCTCCTGGCACTCCCAGGGACTGCATCCCTCTCCTGGCATCTCCAGGGGCTGCATCCTGTCCTGATGCAGCTGAAAATGTCCCTGCTCTTTGCAGGGGGTTGGACTCGTCGACTTTTCAAGATCCTTTCCAACCCAAACTATTCTGTGCTTCTATGATCCCTCTCCAAACATCCTGCTCCCAGCGTCCCTCTCCTGGCATTCCCAGGGACTGCATCCCTTTTTTGGCGTTCCCAGGGGCTGCATCCTGATCTGGTTGGTGTCCCTGCTTATTGCAGAGGGGTTGGGTGGCCTTTGAAGGTGCCTTCCAACCCAAATTACTCAGTGATTCTGTGATCCTGCTCCCAGCATCCTCAAGGATCGCATCCCTCTCCTGGCAACCCCAAGGACCACACAGCCAGGAGCTGGGAAAACGGCTGTAATGATGAGCCAGAGGGGTTTGGGTGTCCGGCAAATCCCTTGGGAGAGGCAAAACCTCCCCCAAAGCCGCCCGGAGCTGCCCCAAAACCCCGGGGCAGCCTCTCCCCGGGGCTGGGCGGGCGCTCTCTCTGTGTTCTTCGAAGGCACCGGGGCTGAGCGGCCTCAGGGCTTTGTGAGATTTTGGTGGTGACTTTTGCTCTCCTCCCCCCCGGCCCCCCTCCCCGGCTCTGTTTTGAGGGGGGTGGGAGGGAGGGCGAGGAGACAAAGGTTATTTGTCATTTATTAACCACAACTTTTTCCATCCTTGGTCATGCACGGAAAAAACACTTTTAGCAGCGTAACCACAGCCCCGGCGTTAATTGCTGAAGAGCGGAGTTTCTTATTTTGGAAACTGTTGCTGGGATGGGGCTTGCTGGGGCCTGGGTGCTTGGGGAAGGGTGCAGGATGGACCCCAACCTCTGCTTCCTTGAGCTCTGGGGTTTTGGGCCGGGAAGGATTCCATCCTTTTAACCCTATCCTTTAAAATCCTCCCTTCCCGGGGTTGTTGTCCTGCTGCTGCCCCCGCTCTGCTTATCAGTGTCACTCCCAGGGATGCTGCAGAGCTGCTCGGGGTGGGAAGCACCGCGTGCCAGCTGAGAAGTGGGCAAAAAATGGAGATATTGAGCAAACCGCAGGAAAAGGGACTGGGAAAGCTCCCAGGGAATGCGTTGCTTCTCCCCCAAAGCTTCCCACAGCTGGAGCGAGAAGAGCTGTGGGTGCTGCTGGGTCCCCACAGCTGATGTGAGATGCCTAGTGGGGGTTTTTTGGGGTGGTTGTCTCTCTTTTCCCCCCTTTTTCTTCTTCTTTCTTTTGTGTGTGGGGGGGTTGGTTGTTGTTTTTTTTTTTTTTCCCTCTCTCTTTTCACGGCCCAGGATGTGGTTGTTTCAAGGCTGAGAGCTGCTTCTTTCAAAGGTAAATATTTATGAGAGCCTGCGCAGGCAGTGCGGGGTCTGGAAGGATTCAAGGATTCGTCGCAGCCGTGGTGGGGGCTCGGCTGGGGTGGACCCTGCTCCTTCCCACCAGGCAGCCAGTCCCAGCTCCAGTGTCTGTGATGGGCACTGTGATGTCCAGTGTCATTTAGGGATTGTGTTAAAAAGGAGCATTTTGGGCGAACTCACTTCCTCCAGCCCCGGGCAAGAGGCAGGAATGAAAATACCCATCCAGTAGGATCGAATGCTCCCACGTGGACTTTTGAACCTTTTCCATCATCCTGGGCGATGCAAAAGCTCGGGATGATAGAAAATCCCAGGACATCCCAGGGTCTGTGGGGAGCCTGCAGAGTCTGTGCTGGGCCCCCCCATCCCTCTGGGGCTGAGGTTTGGGGCGGCTCAGTCCTGGCTGCAGCGGCTCCCACTTGCACGCAGACACCTTGTTTACTTTCCATGCTCATTATTTATTCCAGGAAATTATTAAAGCAGCCCACGCTGGAACCGAATTTGGCATAAAATAAATTTAAAAAAAAAAAAAAAAATTCAAGGGGCTGGCGAATGCCAGCTGTTTATAGATCCTGTTTATAGCCCTCATCTCCCTCAGCCCTCTGTGCTTTTGGGGGGCTTTAGAGGGTTTTTGGGGGGCTTTGCAGCAGCTGGGGGAGTTTGGGAGTGTTGGCTCGTTCGTGCAGAGCAGGAAGGTTTATCAGTGCACAAAGAGGAGCCACCAGCTCCAGGGGTGGGTGGGGGGATCCCCCAAATCCCGCCGCACAGACTCACCCCGCGGCTCTTGGGGCGCTGTTTTGCAGCACCCCGGATTCATTTGGTAGGAAATCGGGGCTCAGGGGGGGGCCATGGGGTCGGGGCTGTGTTTTCTCCCACCGCCGTTCGCCGGCGCTCGGCGGCCGCCCGGAATGGGAACAGAGGGATCTTTGTGCCCCAGCCACCCCCGAGCCAGCGCTTCAGGCCGGCACAACGGGGCCTCTTGTCACCACTGGGCACGGTCCCCTCGGGGACCGCTCTGTCCCCTGCCACGGCCCGCGGGGTGCTCGGAGACAGGGTGTCCTGGCAACCCCTTCGTGCCTCTGGTGTCGGGCTGAGGGTGCTGGCAGGGCTTTGGGGTGGGCAGAGATGTTTTTTTGGGAGGTGGTGACCAAGGATGGGGAATGCCAAGCTCGCACAGCAGCAGGAGTCACCTCCCGTGTTCCTGTTTGAAAGTCGGGGAATCTCTGAGCTCCAGTTCCCCAAGCCCAGGACACAGCCCAGGACGCTGTCAGGAGGGTTCGAAATGAGCAGTCTCCACCTGCAGGGAGGCAGGAGTGTTTTGGGAATGGGTCACCCTGGGGCCAGGGGGAGCTGAGCTGACCTAGGGGTCCCTGCAGCAGGCACGGAAGGTCCAAATCAGTGGGATTCCAGCCCCTGTCCCAAAAACCAGCGTTGGCAGGGGCTGGCCAGGGTGGACCTCTGCCCTTGGGA
The DNA here is from genome assembly GCA_013397315.1 of Donacobius atricapilla. NCBI lineage: Eukaryota > Metazoa > Chordata > Aves > Passeriformes > Mimidae > Donacobius > Donacobius atricapilla. Next base: position 48,764 of record WBMY01005184.1, read on the forward strand.
TGAGCCATGGTGCAAACACCCGAGGAGGAGCACTGGGATTAACTGTGCTGTAAACTCCCCCGGAGCACTGGGATTAACTGCTGGAGGACAGAGGCATTAGTCACGCTGCAGATCCCTGAGGATGAATACCAGAATTAGCCATGGTGCGGATCCCTGAGGATGAACACTGGGATTAGCTGTGGTGCAGATCCCTGAGGATGAGTAACTGGAGTGGCTGTGGTGCAGATCCCCGAGGATGAATGCTGGGATTAGCTGTGGTGCAGATCCCCGAGGATGAACGCTGGGATTAGCTGTGGTGCAGATCCCTGAGGATGAACGCTGGGATTAGCTGTGGTGCAGATCCCCGAGGATGAACGCTGGGATTAGCTGTGGTGCAGATCCCTGAGGATGAGTAACTGGAGTGGCTATGGTGCAGATCCCCGAGGATGAACACTGGGATTAGCTGTGGTGCAGATCCCCGAGGATGAACGCTGGGATTAGCTGTGGTGCAAACCCTGAGGACATGTTTTGGGATTATCTGTGGTGCAAAAGTCCTCAGGGTTGAGCGTTGGGTTTAACTATGGTGAAACTCTCAAGGGAAACCACCGGGATTTCCTGCCACACAAAATCCCTGAGTGTGAAGGTTGGGATTACCACTGGTGTGAACTCCCAAGGATGATGGGTGCTCCAGCAGACACTTTGCACTCTCCAGCAGGACCCTTGGATCCCTCACAGCCCTGCAGGGCCCTGCTGCCTCCCTTGCCCTGGCACTGAGTGATGTTTCCCACCCAGTTCACCTGGCATTCCCTGGAAAAGAGCTGCGTGTCTCCATGCTCCTGGAAAACTTCACAAGTTCCCCCAGGTCTGAAGACACAGGATATGGTTTTGTGTCCATCCAGCACAGCCAGGCCAAGCCCGGCCTGGCGCTGCAGCTCCAGCTGAGGTTTGTCACTTGCGTAAGGGACACAGAGATCTGTGATTTACAAGAAGTGACAAATCTCTCCTGTATCTGTTGGGGACCTTGCACAAGGGTTCAGGCACTTCCCCACCTCCTGTGGGTGACTCAGAGTGGAAGTGAGAGCCAGCGTGGGGAAACCCCCGGAGCGTGGAGGGGCTGGGGGCAGCTCCTGGTGCTCTCGAAGGATTTGCTCTGCACGAACTTGGCCTGATGGCCCAGCCACTGCCATCACCACTGTGCCACTGCCATCACCACTGTGCCACTGCCATCACCACCGTGCCGCTGCCATCACCGCTGTGCCACTGCCATCACCACTGTGCCACTGCCATCACCACTGTGCCACCATCATCATGGTGCCACTGCCATCACCGCTGTGCCACTGCCATCACCACCATGCCACTGCCATCAGCACTGTGCCACCATCATCATGGTGCCACTGCCATCATCATGCCACTGCCATCAGCACTGTGCCACTGCCATCATCATCGTGCCACTGTTATCATCACGGTGCCACTGTTATCATCCCTGTGCCACTGCCACCGTCACCATGACTCTGCTGTCATTGCCATGCCACTGCTGCTGTCATCGCTGTGCCACCACTGCCAGACCACCATCCTCACCACTGCACTACTGCCATCATCACCAAGCCCCTGCTGTTGTCACCATGCCACCGCTGTCATCATCATGCCACCGCTGTCGTTGCTGTGCCAGCACGCTCATTCTTGGAGGGCTGCCTTCCACCTCAGCTGAGTGGAAAAAGCTCCCCCAGCTCTCTCAGTGTCCCCTGAGCATCCAGACAGGCTGTGCTCCTTTGGGGCAGCAGCTCACAGCATTGTGGGGAGAGTGTTCCCGGCACAGGTGCTGGGAGGAGCTTTGCTGTGAAAAACGCCACGAATCCCAAATACCCTCGTTGGAGATTTGTAAGGGAGCTGCTGTGCCGAGGCAGTGATTTCCCCACCACGGGCAAGGGAAGGTGTGCTGGGAGAGGTGCTGGAGGAACGTCCCCACTGAAGGAGGCAGTGGCAGGTGCCACATACGCAGGGAGCGAAGAGAGTGGCTGTGCCAGCGCCGTGGCAGGGCTGGTGCCGGGGTGTGCCAGGAGGAAATGCAAGCCACGACCTTGGCATGACCTTCGCTCGTGCTCCTGGCACAGCCGCGGCGCCGAGCTGGCGTCGGGCTCCTTCCCAGATCTGGCAAACCCGGCTGCCCTGCCCTCCCCGGGTGTGTAGTGGCCGTGGGGGCCCTGGTGGCACTGCCTGTGCCAGGCTGGTTGTTCCCGTGCTGTGCCAGTGCTTCCTGTGACACCCCGTGGGGCTGTCCGGGATAGGGGATGTGGGGACGCACAGAGGGGCTGCAGTGGGGTGTCCTCACTGGGAGCGCTCTGGTGGGGTGCTCCAGGGCAGGGAGCAGGAGGCTGTTCTGTTCTTTGAGGCATTTTTCTCCGTCTTCCAGTTTACCCCATGTCCCCTGGCACTGGGAGCAGCCATGGCCTGGCTGAAGCTTTGTAGTTTAAAAACTGTGGAAAAATTCCCTGCAAAACCCCAAAATATCAGTGTGTTCCAGCAGCTGCTGAGAGCTGCTGCGTCTCCTCCATCCCCATCCTGTGGAACCGTCATCTCCGTAGGTGCCCACACGTTCCCAGCAGGGCTCAGCCACAGACGGAGGGAGTTTGGGGGAGCTGGGTCAGATCCCAGTGCCCAGAGAGCTGGAGAATGACCCATGGCACAGCCCAGGATGCCCAGTTTTGTGTGGCAGCACTGGGAATGCCACAGCAAGGGCAGGCTGGCAGCTCTGCCCTGGGGGCTTGGGGGTGTAGCTTCATGGGGTGTCACAGCCCGGGTGATTTTGGGGGAGGTGCCCAACCTCACGCTCGGCTTTCCCCCATTTGCGCAGGGCCTGTTTGGGAGCAGTGGGGTGAACCTCCACGTGGAAGCTGCTGCTGGTGGGATTGGGGCTGAGCTGGAGCAACATCTGTAACGCCCTAAACATTCCACCCCAGCCTGAGCATCCTGAGCACACCGAGCCAGGCAGCGGCGGGCGTCACCCCTCCCTGCAGCTCTGCTGGGGCACCTCTTGCCGAGAAGGAGCCCGTGGGTGAACCCCTGGTGTGTTGAGTGTGCACTTTTGCTTACTGAGAACTCCCTTTCCCGGTACCGGCCGCACTGAGCAGGGCATCTTGCGGTCAGGTGCGGCGCCGTGCCTGCGGTAGGCACTTCTCCGAAGCCAGCCTGGTTTTTCGGGCACCGTATCTCTGTGCTGCATCATTTCCTTCTCCCTTCGCGCTCCAGCTGCGCTCTCCACGCCGAGAGACTCAGGGGGCTCCGCAGAAGTCCCTTTTCCTGGAATTCCCCGCTTTCCTAAGAAGCCGAGCCCACCGCTGTGGTTGGGATGTTGATAAAACCCGCTCAGGGTCACGCCGGACGTCACAGCCCCCGTGCGGGGAAAGCAGCCAGGACGAGCCATCCTTTCACCTTCTCCACGCAGGACTTTGCACAGGGCACGGTCACCTTCCAAAGGTGGCAGAAAAATCGAATTCCTTCGGGATAAAGCCGCGGTGCCAGCGCGGGCATCCCAGGGCAGCCCAGGGACAGTGATTGCAGCACGGCACGGCTGCAATCACAGTCACCAGCGGGCCCGGGGGTGCCGGAGCCACCGCAGTGTCACCAGCCCCGTGCATGACGCCGTGCACGAGTGACTTCTAAGAACTTTCTTTTCGGTGCAGCTCGGTGCTGATAAGGGCCGATCCTTCTCGCGCTGCGTTTCCGGCCTAGAGAACACCGAGTGCTCGGCCAAGAGAGAGAGAGGAAGGAGGGGGGGATGGAAGAAAAAGAAAAAAAAAGCAGCACAGCTGAAGATGGTGTGGCTGGGTGACCGAGGAAGTGTCCGGTGGGGACACTCTGAGTGTCCGGTGGCTGGGGACATGGTGGGGGGAGGTTTGCTGTGAGTATCACAAGCTCGGAGCAGAATTTGCTTGGCAAATGCTGTTGTGGGGTGAAGTGCCGCTGCCCAGCGTGTCGAGACGCTGTCCCTGTGTAGGGACAGCGGCTGTGGAGCAAAGGGCGCCACTGGAAGCAGCATCCCATGGGATGGTAAAACCACTGTTGTGAATCGCAGCCAGCCAAAATTTTGCGGTGCAGCAGGTCTGGCGCAGGGGGATGAGCGTGCCTGGCGCATGGTGGCACTGCCTGGGCTGTGCCGGGATGCAGGGGATGGCTCTGGCCGTGGCGCTGAGCGCGGAGCATTGGCTCCATCGCCCAGCACCCATGCAGGGGGGCTCAGGAAATTTTTGCCCCCCCTTGGCACCCTGGATCCTGTGCCACGTGCCGCAGCCTCCTGGCAGTCAGCAGGGCAGCAGAGGAACCGAAAGCTGCCGCAGGGGGATATTTTAGCCTTTGTGGAAGTGTTTGCTCAGCATTTTGTCACGTGCCTGTGTCAGTGCCAAACCCGCTGGGGAGCTCTTGGCAAGCCACTGACCCTCGCACCCATGAGCAGGATGTTCCCTGCCCGCACCCCGAATTCCCCATCGGCGCCACATCCCTGGAACGTGCTGCCATGCTGGGAACGCCCCTCTCCCTCCTCCTCCACCCATCCCTCCACTGCAGGGTCCTTGGGACCCCTGAGATGGGTCTGGATGTCACTCAGCCCCCCCCAGGGTGCCCTGACAGTGACTGGGCAGTGCCGTGGGGGGTATTTCCTTGCCACCATGGGGTATTTCCTCACCACGCGGGGTATTTTCTTACTGGCGGGGTATTTCCCTGCAGAGCTGGGTATTTCCGTGCTGGCTGCTCTGCCTCGGGTGGCTCCTGGACCTGGTCAAGCAGTGGGATGCAGGGCAGTGTTTTGGGGTGTGGGGCAGTGTTTTGGGGCGTGGGGCTCAGCTCAGGCTCTGTGTTCCCCCTCCCAGGGCTCCAAGCCGAAGCTGCTGGTCGCCTGCTCCGCTGTGCAGGAGGTGCGGAGGTGCACACGCCTCGAGATGCCCGATAACCTCCACACCTTCGTCCTCAAGGTAGGACCTGCTGACACGGCCTGCAGCCACCCCCGAGGCCTTTTCCACCCTCTGGGGGGGGTACACGTGGCTCCCCAAAGCCGCCGTGCCAAATTTCACTTCCTCTTCCCTTCTAGGGAGGGGATGCACAGGGGGATGTGGGGTGTAGGGTGGGGGATGCGCTGTCCCTGCTGGGGTCCTGAGCAGCAGTGGGTGGGTGGGGGAATGCACATCTCTCTCTCTCTCTCTCTCTCTCTGAAGACCCCATGTTCCTCCCTGATATCCCCCAGGTCACCAACGCCACTGACATCCTGTTTGAGGCGGGGGATGAGCAGCAGCTCAGCTGCTGGACGGCCGAGATCCACGAGTGTGTGCGCAGGGGGTAAGTGCCTGCGGGATGTCCCTGAGCCCGGGGATGGGGACAGCGGCTCTGTCCCCACTGCCAGCACTCAGCCCGGCTTCTCCCGTCGCCAGCAGGTGTGACACAGGTGACTCTGAGCTCATGACGTGCCGACACCCCGATCCTACAGCTGCCAGCCCTGCCACCAGCACCGACCCCCTCAGCCAAGGTGAGCTGGGGACACCCAGGGGACCCCGGGGACAGAGTAGCCCTCACCAGGGGGTCACCACGTCCTGCCATGGCTGGGCCGATTGGCCTTCCCCAAATGGCATGAGGGGGGGACAGAGAGGGGCGGGGAAGGGGGCGATGGGCAGGGGTCCCATCTCCCTGGGACACTCATCCCTGTGCCTGCCAGGGGCGACGCCGGGGGGCCCGGGGGAGGCGGCGGGGCCGAAGATGGAGCAGTTCCTCTCCTCCTGCCCCTGGTTCCACGGGCCCATCTCCCGAGTGAAGGCGGCTCAGCTGGTGCAGCTGGGGGGGCTGGAGGGCCACGGCGTGTTCCTGGTGCGGCAGAGCGAGACGCGCCGCGGCGAGTACGTGCTCACCTTCAACTTCCAGGGCAGAGCGAAGGTACGGGCGGGACGGGGCTGGGATGGGGAGGGGAACCCCGCAGGAGCCCCCCTGCTGCAGGACAGCTCCTGTCCTGCCACATCACACCCCAGGGAGGTGCTCTCCTGCTCTCTGCCCCGATGCTTGCCGTGGGCTGGTGCCCTTCTCCCAGGGCGGGCAAAATCCCGCAGGCTGGGGGTGCAGCACATGGCGCTCAAGGCACTCGTGTCCCCCATCCCAAATATCCCCGTGTGCCCTCCAGGAGGGAGGGTGACAGGTCCCTGCTCCTCTCCGCAGCACCTGCGGCTGGCGCTGACGGAGCGGGGCCAGTGCCGCGTCCAGCACCTGCGCTTCTCCTCCATCGTGGAGATGCTGCACCACTTCCACCGCTACCCCATCCCGCTGGAGTGCGGCACCGCCTGCGATGTCCGCCTCTCCAGCTACGTCGTCGTCCTGCCCCAGGCACAAGGTGTGCGGGAAGGGGAAGGTCCCCGCGGGATGCGGGGCTGGAGGGTGCCCGGGGGGGTGTGCGTGCCCAGGGGCTGGGCACAGCCGGGCCCTTTGGCTGCTCGGGCAGTGGGGAAGCGGAAGCCTCAAGGCAGTGGCAAAAAAAGGTGACTCCCAAGCTCCCAGCTTCCTCTTTTGAGAAAGGAGAAGCTGCTCCCAGTCACCGGCTAAGGGGGGGAAGGGGGGGGTCATGGGATGCACCCCCAGAGAGGGGGGGACAGGAGCGTCCCCCTGAGCAGCATCTGCTCCCTCCACCCGCAGCTCCCGGCTCCAGCGCCACGGTCCCGCTCCCCCTGCCCGTTCCCGGCTGGAGCCCCGAGTTCAGCCTCGTCCCCGCCGGCTCCTCCTGCCCTCACGGTCCCGACGAGCCCCCCGGGGGTCCCCCAGCGGAGCAGATCTTCCACCTGGTGCCACCACCAGCCGAGCTGGCGCAGAGCCTGAGGCCGGCCAGGGCCACCACGGCCCCCGTGCCCCGGCCCCGCGACTCGGACTATGAGGTGGAGGCACCAGGCCGGGGCCACGTCCGTGCCATCGACAACCAGTACACGCCACTCTGACCAGCACCACGCCGGCACTGGGATGCACTTTCGGGTGGAGAAATCCTGGAGACCTTCTGGGGGATCCATCGAGAGAAAGAATGTACCTGTTTCTTCCTTCTGGTTAGGGATTATTATTGTATTTTTGCAAGGAAAAGGGGGTAATTTTTCACTCCTGTACGGGTGTGCTCCCTCTTGTTGGCCTGTTGAAGGGCCTTTTATTGTTATTTTTTGTTGTTCTTATCAAAGCTTTCTCATTACTGTTTACACAACGCCGCTTGTGCCTGCGCTGGGCCCGGTGTCCTGCCTGTCCCTGACATGACAGCGCCCAGCCGAGGAACCAGGGGCTTGTGTTACGCCCACGGAATTGGAGAAAGTTAAAAAAACCCAGGATAACAAGAAAAAAGGGATTATAAATTCGTTGCCAAGTTGCTGCTCCAAGCCTCGTCCTCCTGCCCCGGCTGCTGAACCCACCGGCAAAGCCCGACCTGAGCTGAGCTCCCACGAAGGGGGATGAGCAGGGTTTGGGCTTTTTTTTTTAAGCTAAGGCAAAAACTGGCTTTTTCTTGCTTTTCCTTTTTAACCCAGCACAGCTGTGGTCACTCCCTGCGCCAGCCAGAGGGATCCTCATCCTGCTTTGCTGTCTGATTGAGACTGAACACTAATTGCTCCATCCCTAGCCATGGCACCAGCTGAGAACTAACACAGAGACTGACACAAACCACTCCTGCTGGTAAGGGAGGGGTTTAGCCCGTTTTGTCCTGGTGATGGATGCGTCCTATCCCGGTGATGGAGGCTTTTTGTCCCTGTGATGAATGGGTTTTTATCCTGGTGGTGTGGAGGCGTTTTTACCCTGGTGATAGAACAGTTTTATCCCAGTGACGGAACCGTTTTATCCCAGTGATTTTTAGGCACAAATCTGAAGTCAGTTTTCCCCCTGAAGAACCCCCCTACTCTCAGTTGCCTTTTCCCCCCCAAAACACCCTGTCACCAGGAGCTTGGTGGCATTTAAAGCTCCACAATGGCCTCTTGCCATGGGGTCGCTGGGGACACCTCCTCACCTGGAGGAAAAACTCCTCCAGATCCCTGGGTCGCAGCATCCCCTGATCCCCAATTGTCCCCAAAATCTGCTGCTGCTCCTGAGCCCCCCGGGGCTGCTTCACCTGCCTGGGGAAGCCGTGAGAGAGGAAGCACTTCTGAGAAGCTGCCATTATTTTAGGAAAGAGGAAGGGCTGGAGCCGTTGCGCCACACAGGAGGGGATGTTCACAGCATTCAACTTCCAGATTTCCCAGCACGGCCTTTCCTGGGATTTTAGATGCAAAACGTGCCTTGAGATTGCCTTACAGAAAGCTTTTTTATTTCTGTTTTCCTTGAAATTGCAATACAGGTGGGAGCCCTCAGGAGCATTAACATTTAGCAATTAATTTGAAAACCAGCAAACACAGAGCCTCGTTGGGCTGAGTTAGGGAATTCACAAAAATCCAGCCTCAAGGACAGGCTTTGGTGCGAAGCAGGTTCTGGGTGAGCCCAAAGTCCAAGGAGACAAGGTCAGGACCTGAAGGGCAAGGCCAAAATATCTGTGGCCTAAGAGTCCAGGAAACAGCCATGAAAGCAAATCTGGGTTTATAAATCCAAGTATGAGGCTGGGACAAACGGGAACCATCAACTGGGGAAATCATTTAGGTTTTCCTTTTGTGCCTCGCCATTGCTTGCTCTTGCTCTCTCCTGGGCTTTGTGCATTTAGAGCAGGCAAAGGCTTTTTTTCCCCCCTGCTTTCTCTACACTCGTGCCTGAAACTGGAGCATTAAGAGCAAATTGCACTGGTCCTGCAGCACTGCCAGCCCCGGAGCGGCTGATGGAGAAACAAAGCCAGCCCTGTCCTCGCTGGGCTCCTCAGCTGTATCCGCATCCCATTCTCCTCCCTGGAGCTGCACAAAGGCTGCAGCCAGAGGCAGGAGCACATCCCCGGGGCTGGCTTGTGCCAGGCAAGGCAGCTCCCTCCGAGGCTCATAAATAACTCCCCGTGCTCTTGCATTTACAGGGACGGGCAAGGGAAGGGGGGGACAGCACAGCACAAGTTCTCGTTTCCTTTCCTCGCTTGCTGCCCGCTTCCCAAAGCCTTGGAAAGCACAGGGATGTGCTAAAGCTTGCCAAGATTCCTGGTTTTAGTCCCACTGAGCTCCAGGGAGCTGCATTCAAAGGGGTTTTCCCCCAAAAGGCGAGGTGGAATCACCCGAATCTCCCCTCCATCTGCAAAGGAAGGACGGGCTGGGAAAAGGCAGCGCTATTCACATCCCGTGCCAGATGAATCCAGAGGAATCCTTGCCAGATAAATCAGATGCTGCTGGGGTGGGTTGTTTTGGCACGCCAGGACTTTATTGTTCCAGTGCCAGAAGTGAAACATGCGTGTGCATGTGGTATTTTTAACCTGCAGTGTAATTACAAGGGGGTTCTCCGCAGTTTAAATGGAAATTGCTGTGCTTGATTAGTAAAATACACGTTGGGTTCATTATCTCCCCGTCGGCCACTTCCCCCATGCAAATAAACTCCAGTGGGGGAGAACTCCTGTTCTCCCCACCAGTGAGCAGTGGGAGAGTGCCTCTGGTTATTTAATAGTTAATTCCACCCCCAAACTCACCGCCAGGCAGCTGAGGGCCCTCCAGCCCTCCCAGCTCCACCATCTCCTCACTCCAGATCAACTGCAGCAGGACCTCAGGGGATTTTTGGGCTATTTCCCAAGCTCCCGGGGGGACTGAGTCTGACATCCCATTTCTCCTAGAAAACATCTGGCTTTTGACACAGGTCAGAGCCTGACTCCGCTCCTGCCAGCACGTTACTCCAGCGCTAAGGTACTCCCTCCTCTGGATTATAGCAGTGAGCAGAGCATTAAGCCATTCCACGCTGTGGAATAGAAGCGTTTTGCAGGATTTTTATATTCTTGTGACTTGAGAGAAGAGCCCAGGGCTGGGCAGGTTTAGTTCCCCAGCCCCTGAGGGATTTTTACTGGTGTTCATGTATGGAGTTTTGGGAAGAAGCCACGCCTGGGTGGCTCTGTGGAGGTGCAGCCTCCTCAGAAATAAAGTCAGGAGAGGCACCAGTTTGTGCCTTGACCCTGAGATGGGCACGTGGAACACGAGTTTGGATCCCACCTAACGAAGCCAGGAGCCACAGGAGCAGCTCTTGGCGCTGGGCTGGGGGCCCTGCCCGATGGCCTCCCCAGGAGAGGCTGGGGCTGGGCAGCCCCGTCTCATCCAGCTACTCAGGACAGTTTTTAGCAATAAAGATGTAAACCAGGCAGTGCCTTCCTCTGTGACAGCAGGGACCTGGTTTAGGGCACAGTCCAAGACTTGGGTCCGGCCAGAATTCCTCGCCCGTCCGCTTCCTCTCGCTGTTTTCTGACAGCTGCTCCTGCTCGGTGGCCTCTGTGTCCCCAAGGGTGCCAGGCTCTGAAGGAGCTCCTGCCATGAAGATTAATTAGCTGATGTCTCCCTCCCTCCTTCCCTCCTTCCCACATCCCAGCCCTGTGGAACAGCACCAGCAGGTACCGAACACTGACACCACCATTCCTCACCCATCCCTTTGGATTGAAGCTATTCTGGGGTGAAACTTCTAGGAGAAGATCCAGGGAGAAGCCGAAGCTTCTCATTCCTCATCTGGACCACCAAACCCTGGTGTCACCCAGCATTCCAAACTTTTAGCTTCGATCCAAACAGCCCCAACATTCCCCGGCAGCTCCCAGAGGCAGGGAGGCGACTGTGTATTCCCTAACTCAGCCTTCAGCAGGACGATTAAAGCCAACGATTTTGTTGGAATGTATTAATTCGAAAGTTCTACTTTTCACCTGCACAGAAAAGTTCTTCTTGTATAGTAAATTTTTTTCTATATATTGTTTCTGTATGTACTGTACAAGTAACTTATTCTTGAATAATGCGATTTTACCGTAATATAAAAAACAAAAAAATCTGCTCTTAATAAACTGTTTTTAGAATTTGTTTCTCACTCGTAGTCTTCAGTCTGATTCTCTCCAGGTGCCTGGACATTGTTTTAGTGGATACTGGATGCTGAAAGGCAGAAATGCTCCCTTGGACATGAAAATCCTCTGGTTTGTCCCCATGGGACGATGCCTGCACCACACAGAACAGTCAGGACACGTGGAGCAGGGATAACTTTGTCTCCCCCTTTTTTACAGGCATTTTGCCAGGGAATTCTTACCCTTCCTTTCCTTCTCCAGCAGCACCACTGACTTTTATACATTCATCACCTTAAAGGACCTTTCCTGACCCAGTCCGGAGCAGCCCAAGGCTGAGGGATCAGGAACACAAAACCACCTGGACACAAAACCTTATTAGAAAACTGCACTGAAGTTGTGATTCCCAAACCTTTCCCTTATTCCTGCAAAGCCCCTGCAGCAGCAGCACACGACAGACTCAGGGCAATCCCTGGCTCCAGCCAGGATCAGAGCTGGAGCAGCAGGTACGGGAAGAGACTCAAAAATCACCACACAAACACCAAGGAGGGTCAGTTTTTAAAACTTTTTTTATTTTTTAATTTTTTTTTTTAAGTTTTTATTTTATATTATCTACAAAGTAAAAGTTTTCTTAACTTAAAAGTTACATCACTGTCTCACGATAGTGATTATCTCATCAAACGTGATTTATAAATAATAACTCATCCGTTTGACGATTAGAATTTTTTTTTTTTACTGAACCTGTTTCAAGTTTAGTTAGAAGTAAAAGGGATCTCCAAGTCTTGATTTTTAGTGATAATAGCAGCAAGAATCACTCTTGTTACTTCTTTTGCTAGCTGACGAGTTCATAACTTTGAAGGGTCATTAAAAAATAAATAACTTCCAGTTTTCAGCAAGCAGAGTTGGGGCACTTGCAGGACTCAGATACAGTGCATGGAATTATGGAATAGCCCACAAGTTCCTAAATGCCTCTACTCAGTCCGAATCTCTCCCACTGCAAGATGAACTGTTAGCATTCCTAGTGGATGTTACAAGAAATCAAAATTTTTTTTTTTTTAAACAAAATAAAATGAAATTCTAGTTTTCTGTGCTTCCAGTTGGCAGAAGCAGTAGAAGGAGGGTATTTGGCCTACAAAAGGTATCCAGCCTTTCAGTTATTCCAGATGAGCCTTACAACTGCTGTTGGTGGTGGGCTTGTACTGTAAAAAAAAAGTTCAAATGTAAATAATAAATTGGCAAGCCACACAACAGTTTGCTAGTAAAGTGGTCACAGGACAACTACTGAGCTCAACTTTATTTTTATTTTTTTTTCTTTTTATTTCTTTCGAGAACAAAACAAAACCCTACACACCAAGATGTCCTTGGGATATTTTTTTTTTTCTTTTTCCCTACCTAAGCCCTCAGAAAGCAGCTTTGTTCTGCTCACACATTCCCCAGGAAACATCAGGTAAAACTACATCACTAGAGAAGTTTAGAGGCCGTTTTTGAACTTGAATAATCAAAGAAGCCAAAATAAGGTTACATTTAAAGCGGAAAGAAGTCACACAGCTCCTACTTTTCCCCCAAAGTAAAGCTGCAGAATGTTACTCTGAATTAAAGTTTAGATTTCAGTTGTCACTTTACTTTAACAGCAGCCTAGCAGCCCTACCCCCACACAACATCTCACTGCTGTCCTCAAGATTTAATCAAACCTCTGATCATTCTAAACTCCACACAGTCCATCCCCCACGGCAAATCCACGGCAACACCTGGAAAACTCAGCCCCACAGTGCCAGTGTCTCACATTTAGCCTTTTCTCTACTCCAGCTAGAGAAAAAGCAAAAATATTCCCTGAATCAGGCACATCTCACCAGCTAAACCTACGCTCCTCGAGGCTGCCAAAGCGCAGCTGCGAAATACAAGGACATCTTAAGGTTGGTTGGTTCTTTCCTTTGTTCCATTTTCTTTTTTTTTCTTTTTTTTTTTCCCCCAACATCTGGTTATTCTCCCAGTTCTGACTCCTCGACCTGGCTCAGTTAGGGTGCAGGTCTCGCGGGCACACACTCCTCACCTGAAGGGTGGGTCATATAGGGGAAATGTGTTGTTGTCGAGACTGGAATGGGCTGTAGTGCACTTTGAGCGAGGGCGGCTTGGGGACCACCGGGAGGCTGTGTCGTCATTAGCATCATTGGAGCATGGGCAGTTGGGTGAGAAGGAACCATTCCTGACTGTACATGAGCCTGAAACAAAGAGCTCTTTAGTATCATGGTCACAAGGAGGCAGCAACTCCTGGCCACATGACTGGCGAAAGTTCGCTCCGGCTGCAAATCCGGAGGTTTACTCTTCATTTGTTTGGTTTTTTGGTTTGGTTTTTCTTTTTTTCTTTTTTTAACTAGGTTAGGGGTTAAGGCAGAGGTTGTAACACACACACACATAAAAAAAAAAAGAGAAAAAAAAAGTAACAAAACCAACAAAAAGGAAAAATAATAATTAAAAAAAGGGCTCAAGTCCTTACTGCTGGCTCCGAGTTGTGTTCTCAATTTTAGCCGTTTTGCCAGCATTAAACAGGGGGGTATTAACAAAAAAAAAACCAAAAAACAATTCAGCAGCAAATCTTCAAAACATTTCTGTTAGTCACCTACATCAAAGCACTTCCTAGAGGGTACGGATAGGAACTTGACAGGCACGGGGAGTCTGGCATCCCTTCCCCAGCTCTCTCCTTGCACAACCCCGCGTTCTCTCCTGGCTCCCTGCCCTGGGAACCTCCCTGTCCTCTCCAGTGACCTGTGCCCACACAGTTCTCAGCCAAGTCCTCCTGACATGAGTGATTTCATCCCTTCACACTCTCGGGGCAGCTTTGTTCTGCTTCCAGTTCAGCTCATCGCAGTTCTTGTGTAATCAGAGCAATCAGGGCTAAATCTCAGTGGAAAAGGAGATTAATCATTCCCATGGCTGATCACCTCTGGCAAACAAGTTCAGGAACTTGGGGGGTTCTTTAGCTCAGAGCAATTCATGTCTCTAGAAGTCATCAATTTATTTTATTTAAAAACCTAGCACACATGAATTTCTTAAAAGCACAAAGGAACTGAGAGCTCTCAGTGGATTTCTCCTGGGGAAAAAAAAAAGCCCCAAAACCCCATCATTTGTACCTAAGGTTTGCTTTGTCCTTCTACCATATCCCAGAACTGCAGCCTCACAGGTCTCCCATGCCAGTAAAGACAGATAGCAGGTAGTGGCTAGAATTTTATTTCTTAAAGACAAAAAGGGTTACTTGACTCATCACAGACATTCCCCAAACTCTTTGATCAGATGTGCACACGTTAGTAGCAGCCCAGAAGCCTTTAAAGGCAGGAACTACAATTCAAATCTCACTCTTGCTCTAAAAAAGGTTTAGGAGATCAGGTTGTGGAACAGAAATATCTCCCAGGACTGGCTCCACGGTGACTTTGACAAAACACGCTATTGTAGAAGCCCTCATTATAAAGCAGCTATTCATAGAGCAGCTGGAGTCAATACACACAGTGGATAAAATTTTTCTGCTGTGGCTCAAACATTTTGCAAATTGGCAGCTGACAGCACTCTGTAATGAAATTTAAAGTACTGGCTCTCAAGTGAGATACCTACCAGCTCAGGATTCATCTGATAACCTGAAGGGAAATTGGACTGATCCCCTGTGTTGGCCTCACTGAAATTCTTACTACATGGTATTTCAGAATTGTGTTTAGAAACTGGGAATGAGGCTGCTAAAAAACGATTAAATCCAGTGATTAATTTCCCCATGATGGAATAATCATATGCATTTAAAATTCCTGGCAGAACTGTAGTTATGCCTTCACTAGAGATTTTTGAGGGAGCTACTACATTGGGAAAGTCAATTAGTTTGGTGTAAATATCAGAAATTGCAGCTTTCATTCTAAAAAAAACCTGCAGAAGAGACTGCCTAAGTTAAAAATGAAGGGAAAGCCAGGCTTTGTCTGTGATTGCTAAAAATCCTGCCTGAGCAGTCAGTTCTGACTCAAAGTTGCATCTGATTTGTTTAGTTTGGTTTGCTTGGCACACAGAAAGGAAGGCAATGGTCACATCCTGCATCCCTGGCCTGGCCAAGGCACAATTCAGGCACAGCTTTACCCTTTCATGGCCTTCAAGCAAATGTTTCATGTTTCAAATCACAGCACTGGACATGCCACTAAGGCAAGACCCCTCTGAGAAGCTCTAAACACAACCCAGGCATTCACAGCAGTGCCTTCACACCAGAGCAGAGCAGGAGTCTTGTTTCTGGCAGAAACCAGAGAAGGGGAGGACGTGCCAAGATACCACAGCAATCATCAGCTTGGCCATCCTCTCCTTATCCTCCCCCCCAAAAAGCAGAGAAATCAAAAGGCTAAGAGAATCAAAAAGCTAAAACCTCAACATCAGTAAAACAATTCCTAAAGAACTATTGATTTATTGGCTTAACTGACTGTCCCAGGGACCAAAGCCAAGATTTTTATCAGAATTCTGCAGGGGACTGGACACCTGTCAGATTAACATCCCTAATCACAGTAAGTCACTTTATCCCAAACTACTATTAACTTGTATGAGAAGGCAGAAGCCGGACACCAAGTTCTTGGTCTGAAGAAGAAATTGTGCAGGCAAATTACGGATTGAACTGCCCATTCCTTGACAAAGGACATTAAATCCAGGAGATTTAGTAAACATCAGAAAATCTCTGTCACACTGCTTTACACGGAGCTCTTGATTAATCTATCATGTGCTTCCCTTCCCCAAATCCTTTTTCTCAGGGAGTGCAGTTAAGAGAAGCGGGTTTCTGACTCTGAAGCAAAGACCGTTGTTTTAGGTTGCCCAACAGTCCTTGGGGACCTTCAGCACCAGCAGTTAATTTAGAACCACACACACACCACACACTCACCACACACACAGAGGCTCCTTTCTGCAAGGATTGTCCTGCAGTCACCTTAACTCTCTCCTCTCTCCCTGCACTGCCTTGCTACTCCCTGGAAAACCTGTCATGTCCTTTTCTGGATGTATTTGTACAGACTTTTGTCTATGATGCAGAGCCTAAAACTGCCACCAAAAGCAGCGATTCAGCCTTTCTGCACTCAGCTCCCACCTCCAACCTTTCTGTATGCCAGCTCTTCCTGGGATCAGGCACCTGACAGGGCAGGGAACCCATCTGACCAAGAAATAGCCTAAAAAAGGGGCTGGGGGAGGCACATTTCAGCTGAACCATGTCCCCAGCCTGGTCTGCTCCACGGCCAAGCAGTTCTGTGAGCAGAACGGTGGGGGCAGGGACAAGGATGGGAGCCAGGAATTGGGAAGAGAGCTCAATTTATTTCAGTAGCAGTGCCACCTTAAGATGTCTTCATTAAACTACAGTTGCAGATGCACTAGGTGTTGGAAGCTGAGGTCCAAATGCACCTTGTCAAATTCTAAATAAAGGCAATGTACAGACAGAAACCTAAATAACAACAACAGGGAAGTCTGCGCTGAGAGGTGACAGATTGGCAATCACTTCAGCAGGCCCGACTGTCCTAACTTTTGTGGCATTAAGACATTTAGTCTTGAAGGTTGTTAAACTGTGTTTACCTGGGGGACATGGGCCATGTGTGGCGGATTGGTATATGCAGGTTGAACATGGGAGGGATGAATGGTGAAGACTGTTTGTTGTGCTGTAGGAAAATTGTTTTGTGGAGACTGCGTGTTGGAGCCTGGCGTCATGGAAGGAGGGGTCGGAGCTAGACCTGCGTGGTAAATCGCCGACTGCTGCTGGGGGTTGGCCAGGTGCAGGGCCTGGGCAGCCTGGTGCTGGTGGTGCTGCAAGAAAACACAGAGATCGTTCAGGTTAGGGCTGAGGAATTGCACCGATCCTGCTCGAGGGGAAAGGAGGGGGGGAAAGCGCTCTCAATTCTCAGTCTGTCAATGGAGAATCTAACCTGCGCTCGTGGGGAAACTCTTTACAACCCCACGAGGCTCAGCTTCTGCCGGCAAACAGAACCCAGAGTGCCAGGTAAAGGCATGGAGAACCTGGAGCTGGGAGTGCCTCACAGCTGCAGCCAGAGTCATTCCCAGGAGGGAATTAAGGAATGCAGCGCTATTCCAACGACCACTCTGTTTTCAGTTGCTTTGACGAAATCCAATCACACACATCTCAGCACTTATCTGCTATTTCCACTTCACTCGTATGAAAGCACTGACACAATTACGATCCTTCCTTAACCCTTAAACTGAAACATCCCCCATGCCCTGTGAACAGGGAGAAAGGAGCAGTTGGACTCTGCTCCACGCTACCCTTTTTCCTCTCCGAGAAATCAATACATCAGCATCAAGCAGCCGTCAGCTGCAATCCCTTTACCCCAACTGAACACAATCTGCAGGCCCTGGGTTGTGTTACCTGCACGGGGCTCGGAGCAGGGTGGCTTCCAGCATGTTGGCTTTGCTGCTGGCCAGTTGGGGTGGCAGAAGGCTGAGGATGAGGAGGATGCGGATGCAGGGTAGCATTAGGGTGGGCATACTGCTGAGCAAGTGAGCCAGTGGAAACTAGGATGAAAAAGAGGAATATTTAACACCAGGTACAGGACGTGCACTGTTATCAAAGTCATAGTCTGCACTTGAAGATTTCACTACAACTCAGTCTGTATATATATTCCCTCCCCCTTCTAAAAAAAAAAAAATTTATATATTTATCTTGCAAATAGCTGATGATCTTACCTTGCTTTTGTGTAGTTTGGTTTGGCAGGAAAGTCTATAAACAACCATCATTAACACAGTTCATCTTCCCTAATTTGACAATGTAACATACTATATAGAGAAAAGCAGTATTTCATCTTTTGTTTTGTCAAACAGACCAGTTTCAAAGATCAAATTTGTAATTTTCATACAATTTAGGATTTCCTGAGATAAACTTCTCAAAGATGTTACAAGCCATTTTTATTTCCACCATCCAAAAAAAATTCTTTGGCCTTATACCTGGCTAACCTCACCATGCTACTCTTCTGGAAATTGCTCACAGAACAGTCAGAGGGAAGCACAAACTCTGCCTGTGTGCTCCAGAGGAAATAAACACATCACAGCTGAGAAAACTGAGGCTGCTCAAGCATCAAATTTTTTGCTGAAGCCACTTTCTTGTGCTAAAATAACCCGTTTCGCCTCTGCCCTCAAGGCCGATCTGTTCTGGATCACCACCATCCTGTGCGTTCCCCAACACTGCCACGGAATTCTTCATTCCTTGAAACAGCAGCAAATAAGGTACAAAATTCCCAAAAAGGAAGAAACCGAACAACAGAAAACCCCAGTGAAGCCACATCTGCTGCTACAGCCGTGCCAGTCTCCAACAACAAACACCAAGTTCCTTCTTGGCTCCTGCTCTGTCCTGCTTCAAATGGGCCACACTAAATCCTGTTTTCTTGGAACTTTTGAGGGAATTAAGCAAGTATGAAAAGCCACAATGACAACAAGTCTTCCTTTCAACACAAAGCATGCAATGGGAAAGCAGGACCCTAAAACTGAGGATGCTTCCCCTATTTCTTTTAGGTCTTGTGCAACAACCAGGCCGTGTCTGCAGCTACTTCTGTGTGGGACAACACGTGTTAATCCCGCTGATGTCACAGCCTGAAAGACCAAGGAGAGTTCTGCTGACAAAGTGCTAAAAAAGCAAACAGCCAAAGAAAACTATCAGCCTGCTCCTCAATATTTCCTTCGATTGTTCCTTATTTGTTTTGGTGCCTTTTGGTCGTTCTGAAGTTAATTACTGATGAGTATCTACCAGGTTATATTTCTTTTTTTAATGGGGTTGGTATTATATGAGAACTTGATGGCCACTGCAGTTTTCCTCCAGTCTGGTTTGCTATAAACCTTACAAATCCAAGTTCTAACACATTCCAACTCACCAGAATAAAGAAAGCCAGGATATTTTTGCCTAATTGAGGTTTTTCTCCCCAGCGCAGGTTCCTCCTTTGGAAAATAACTGCCTGCCACATTTAACTTAATCCCTGGCAAGCTCTATTAAATCTTCACTGAGCAAACAGCCTCGCAGTGATGAGCAGTTTCAGGCTATTAATGCAGATGAACTGAATTCCTGCAGCCTGGAGTTGATCCTAATGTTCTTATCCTCGTGTGCAAGCACAGTTGTACACTCTGAGACTTCCTGATTGAGAGGGGTTTCAAAAACACCTCAGGATTTTCTAAGCGCACTGTCAAAACAAGCAGGATCTTCTGCCACAGCATTTTGTTATGCTTTAAATCCAAGTATTTTTCACGTTTTTTGGTATCACTACTAAGATATATTTTGCAGCAGCATCCCTGCCATGCTCCTGCTTGACTTCCAGACATCTCTCCTCCGACAACACCAAAATTATCAATGGGAACACTGATCGTTTTTACAGTACCAAGTTTATGGCTTTCTACAGGAGGAAGATTTCTCAACCTCATTATTATCCACACTCTGAAGAAGGCCAGAAATTATAATCTTTGTCAAAGTAATAGAGATAAATGGAAGGAGGGATTACTTGCTTGCAAAAGGGCACGTTGGACCAGCAATCCTCCCAGTGCCTCAGCCACAGAGCTGGCAAGCCTGACTACAAATTAACTCCAGCTCCATTCAAGAGGCTTTAAAATGTATATGAAATTTAATTCCAAGTTGTAAGATACTCAAGGCTTCCCACATCACTTGTTAAGAGCCCCCAAAATAATGTGGGACTCCCTTAAACCATTTGTGCAATTCATCTTTTGGTTCTTTATGGCCAAGAGAATAATAAACTCAGTCGTTCTGAAGCTGATATTTCTACAATAAAACTTCACAATAAGGAATTTCTCTCTTAAGACACCAGTTAAACCAAGGAATAGCACCCTAAAGAATAGACATAAACCAGGGGGAGAAGCGGGTTTTGTCATAATGGCAGCTCTTCCAAAACCACCTAATATGTTATCCATAGCTCTGGA
Organism: Donacobius atricapilla; assembly: GCA_013397315.1. NCBI lineage: Eukaryota > Metazoa > Chordata > Aves > Passeriformes > Mimidae > Donacobius > Donacobius atricapilla. The sequence continues at coordinate 68,562 of WBMY01005184.1, forward strand.
TTTCAAGTACTGGACTTCTTTATACTGAAGAATATTTATTTCTCTAATTTCTCCTCTCCTTCATTTTTGTCTTTAGCAGATCACCCTAATGACCAAATTTGTAGAGCTTAAAACCACTTCAGATGCTGCTGCAAATTATGTTTTAATAGTAATATTAAAGGTGCCTTTCAAAAAATGTGATCTGGGCAGTTCTCTAAATCCTGGCCAGTCCCTGCACACAAACCAAGAACGACCCAGCAGGTCTGAAATGCATTCCCAGTTCAAAACCAGAGTTCAGACTCCAACTCCAGCAGGGTAAATGCTTTTTCATGTTTAGTTAGTGCAAGTAATTCCTGCCAAGGCAATGAAATCTCTGAGACCAGCAGGGCTGTCAAAGGAGTCTTGTAAAAGTCATGAAAAATTCACCTGCTCAGCCAGAACTAAAACACTTTCCTTGGGATTTTTTAAAGGAAATTTTGCCTGGTCATCAAAACAGCTCACTACACAAATTAACAGCAAATAAGACAAGACAGGAGGTGAAAAAAAAAAAAAAAAAGAAAAAGAAACATTATCCAACATTTTTCCCTAGTTGTCAGTATTTCGGAGATTTTCCAAGTGGCCACCTATTATCTGAGAATGTGCCAGGAAAGCTCTAGGAAAGGAAAGGACACACCTTGCTGCAAGTCACCTCAGCTCATTCCAGCACAAATCCACTGGGTTTCTCACCTTTTATGCCCTGTGTTCCTCTGTCTGGGCTGACCTGCTTCACTTCTGCATCTTTCTAATCAAACTGGTTCTCATGTGAGATATTTCACTGCACTGACCTGGCAGGGACACATGGGGAGGGAGGGAAGCCACTCAGTCATGGAATGGGGGAAAAAAAAATCACAGGGATTGAATTACTGAATTCAACTCCAAGAACTGCACCCCATTTCTGAGAGCAAACAAGAAGTAGTCAGCCACAGAACCCACAGGAGGAGCTGAAATCAAAAGAGGTCAGAGCAGCAGAAATCAAGCAGAACTCCCAGCTACAAGGGAATATGTGAAACCGCATTGTATCATTTTGTAATTTTGTCTTTTCCCCAGAATTTCAATGGTGCCAATGGTGGTCAGCATTGGTCATGGTCCAAAGATGCACTGAAAAGCCTATTTTCAAGAACTGACCGGTGAACAAACTTCAAAACTATTGCCAGAGCCAGTAAGATGGTGAGGATAACTACATTTAAAAGACCTGAATGGTAGGAAGCAAAGAAATAGCAAATGTTTCTTTCATCATACAAACATTTCAAGAAGTCATTTTACACAGGTAGAGAGGACTTCGCTTCAAAGATAATCCAAGAAAGGAACGAGGTTATTGAAGTGATTTCAGTGCACCAAACCAAGAGGCATGAACACAGCACAGGTCAGCATCCTACAGCCCCCCTCAGGCAGAACCACTGTGGCACAAGAAACACACGAAATCTGCTCCAGAGGAGATTTTTGGAGAGCAAGTGGTTTTTCTCACGTCCCTCTTGCATGAGCTAATGCAAAAAAAAAAACCCAAACAAACCAAACCAAAACAGGAGAGTGCCTGGCATGGGCTGCACGGACTTACAGACACACACAGCAACAAGTGCCACGGCAGGACAGGAGCAAGAACAGGAACACCCTGAAACTGCGACTCCTCCTTTCCCATGTCCTGGCTGAGAGCTCATCCTGCAAGCACCCACCCCAAACCTCAGCTTCCTCAAAGCAGCTGCTGAACACCAGCAGACCAGGCAGGATTTTGCAGTTTTCTGCCTCTCCTGGTGGGTGTGGACGAGCTGGATCAGGCTGCACCAGCCCCTCTCCCGGTGCCTCCAGTGATGCTGGTCAGCAGCACAGCCCCAGCTGAGGCAGGGAATGGAAGGGACGAAGTTCACCTGCCAAGGAGCCCTCATCTCATCCCTGTCATACAGTCACGACCACAAGTTGTTCCCAGCACTCCTTCAGTGGCAGCTCTACAGAAAACTTCCTCCACCTCGGCTGCAGCTCCAGGTATTTCCTCCAAGGGGCTCAAAACTTGAGCCACGGCTTTTTATAGGGATGAGGCCCAAGTTAATTCTCTTTTTAGGAAGCTGGTAACTCCATCCAGCCTGGCCTTGGACACTTCCAGGGATGGGGCAGCCACAGCTTCTCTGGGCACCCTGTGCCAGGGCCTCAGCTCCCTCACAGGGAAGGATTTCTTAGAGCCCACTTTTGGCTGCAGATGAAAAGATTGGGTAGTGAAGTCAGAGATTGTTCCACAACAAAATAAAGTTCTGAAAAATTCACAGCTCAGCTTCCTGTGATCATATAAATCTGATCCAAAGCTCTATTCCCTGCCCGCTGAGAGGAACCTTCCTGCGTTTTCCACATCCTGGTTTGGTGCAAGGAAACTTGTTCCCTCAACACGTCCCATTCCTTTAACATGTGCTTCTTTAGAAAGTGCTTTTCTGTACAATCAAAATTAGTACAAAAAACCCAACTCACTGGCAAAGTAGAAAGAAGGGCCTGTCTCCTTGCTGTATGGTATTTTGGGACATGCTGAATTTGGGAAATAGAAAGGTAAATTAGCCTCTTGCCACGTGCATACTTCCCATCTTCTGGAAAGGTCACTGTCAGTTTTAATTTTTTTTTTTTTAATTTTTTTGAAGACTCTAGAACCATGCAGATATTTTTATTTACTTAGTTGCTATTAGAGCTAGATATTTTGTTTTACAAATGAGTGGAGATGAAACACAAGTAAGCCTTCCTTCTTAACTGTGACACTGAGGTCTGCAGTTCTTCTTAATTAACACAAACAGCAACTTTATGTCAATTCATGGTCTATTACTATCCACTGTAAGGAGAAGGTTAAAATGCAATTACACTAGAGCAGAAACTGGCCCTTGCTTTTTCAGCTATAGCACTGCCATTCTGAACAGTTCCAAGACAACTTTGGTGACTGGTTCACTCTTAGTCCCTGGAGAATCCTCTGAAGTTTATATTATATCCACCATTGTACTATCAGGGGAATAGAATTTACTCTACTGCTGAGACAGAAACCAGATAAAGTTAGAGACAACACCAGACCAGTAAAACAAATGCAGAAAGGGAAAGGGAGAATGGGGACAGGAATGAGAGCACAAAAAACAGGAAATGCATCTGTGTAAAACCAAGGCCTGATTTTACACAAGTTCTTAAACACAAAAGTTAAGTTTTTCAGAGGACTCCAACTCTCTGGAAACAATTCAGCCACATGGAAAACTGACACAAGTCCATTGTCACAGGAATGGACAGCTCCACCCTCTACTCGGTAACCAAATTTTCTACCAGCAGCAGAAGCCTGGCCTGGGCTTTGTGTGACACAGGAGCCGAAGTGGGACCGTGGCCAGCAAACTCCAGCAGCCCAAGGACAGGGACTGGGAGGCCACCCCGAGCCAGCAGCTGCCAGACACACACAGAACCTTCTGAAGCCAAGGTGCAGCTGAGCAGGGCAAGGACGACACCTCCAGGTCGGCTGAGCGGCAGGTAAAGGGGTCACACTGCAAACCCTCCTGGGCACGGGCGGCTCCGCGGCTGAGGTGTCACAGACGTTGTTATCGTCTGGCAGGGAAGAAAGCGGTTTGGACATCGTCCTTCCCCGTTTTGAGGGGAAAACCTCAGTGAGCTGAACACTCCTCTGTCCTGTCTTTAGCTGGGGTTACTGGCACCACGCAGCTCTGCTTCTCTCTCTCGGCAACAGAGGGGTTGTGACACTGGGAACTGGCAAGGAAATCCCAGAAGTGCAGGAATATCCCATTAAACAGCATTAGCAAAAGTACTTTTCTTTAAAATGGAAGAGTGCTTTATCACCAAGTGTAGGTCACTGTATGTATTTTGGATTCAGCTATCTCTTCACAAGACAGGATGGGAAACAACCCCAAGCTTTTGGCTTAAATTCCTTAAATCGACAGGAATTTCTCTTGGCTGCCAGGTTGTTACTATTTGCCACAGACTTTCAACTCTTCCCAAACCATTAGTGAAGGTGGAGCTTCAGATCTTACCAGAAAACATTTCACACCTTAGGAACACTTGATAAGCAGTTTTCCCCCCAACCCCCAGGTTGTAGTTCTTGCAGACATCTTCTCTCTACCACATAACGCAGGAGAAAAACCGAGTGAATTTTGCAGGAATAACTCAAAGCAAGCACCAGTACCTTGAAGGGTAAAAGGGCAGCGTGGCCCACTGAATCCTGATATCAGTGCTAAAAATAAGTAATAATATATTTTTTAAAAAAATCAGACAGCAATTTTAAAGAGCCAAGAGGAAAATTGTTTGAGCAAAATCAAAAGCAGCAGCGGTAGTTGTTTCTCAGGAAGTTGTTATTCTGTACTTTCAAATTATTTTTTTAAGAGAGGACCAGAATCAAAGTGCACAGGCATATTTAGTTCAAATGTGGGTAAACTTAAGATTTCCAAAAGACAGAGCATAAGTTACGGATATTTTCTTATAGTCACTCAGTCAGATGTGAACAATTCCAACATGATGTTCTTTAGCTCCACAAGCAGCTCAGATTGGTCACCTCTGGAATTCCTGCCTTTTCCCACACATGGAAAAATGGAAGCTGAAGTGGACACGTTACAGCTGGACACACTTTGAGGAAGCACAGTCCATCTGGGCCAGGTCTTGAGGCACTCAGCACATGGAAGACTTGCAAAAATGTGAATTGAGAGGGTGCTGCAGAACATCAGGAGTCATTCCATGTGTCACTGTCACCTCGGAAGGTGAAGGGTACGTTTGAGACAGTTCATGGTCACTAAACACGTCTGCACAGGGGCAAGAACACACCCTTAAAAAAGGTCTCTCACACGGAGTTCATGATCCTCTTGGGTTGAATGGTTTCAGTAACAAAAATTTCAAGCACTTCATCATTTACTGGAAGGTGGGAGAATATTTAGAAGAGTCACCAAGTAGCTACTAGAAAGAACACAGGAGGACAGGCCATTTCTGTCAAATTAGGTGCTCTTGGGAAAGTAATATTTAATTACATGGCAGGAAATACCAAAGAACTCTCAAGTTTGACCCAACTTAGTTGTTTGCACTGGCAGGCAGTCACATATCTACAACAGACAAGCTGCAAAACCAACACAAAATGAGATCTAACAGTTGTAAGTTAGAATATCAGTGAAAAAAAACTATACAGACATCTGATCAAAGCCAAGCAAGGCAACGGGCTTGTACTTCAACGCTGCAGAACCCACTGATTACAGGAGATAAGGATGGTGCACAATGGGAAATTGCTAGGAAGTCACATGCAGCCATTCTGAATCGAATCTCAGATTATCTCATGTTTGGTTTTATTTTAATTAGAATTTGAGAGGAGAGTTTTCACCAATAAAGGTCTGAAAGCCTTTGATCATTCACTTTATCGGAATTCTATTTAATCTAATGAAAAAGCAAACAGAAGATCTGTTTACACGGACACCTCAAGCACAAGAGTTGAAAAGATCAAAGTAACACAATTAGCAAGGACCTGTGAGAGAAAGATTAATCTCTACAAGTAACTTCCAATTCAGCTTCAGCACAAATGAGCTCAAATGTTCTTCCTCCAAGCGTCAAAGTAAGTTATTTTTGTTTCTTAACTCTGTTACCACACCACTGCAGAGATCTGACAGGATGTTTTCAGACGGGTAAGACACCTCTTAAAATCAGAATGAATTTCCCACTAAACTCCAGATTCTCTGTAAGTTTTCATAACACGTCATGGACTTCCATTAAGTAGCAGTGTAAAACTAAGCACCCAAAAACATACAAAGATGTCTAAAGGTACAGAAAATCTTTTATTAGAATCTAAGTCAATAATATACGTGACCCAATAAAACTTTTCCTCGGATGCTATAACAAGTATTGAAATGCCATGTTTTCAAGAGACCATCTGCTGTTTTGACATTTTATGACAATTTCCAAGCCTTAAACAACCTTGACTCTACCTCTTTCAATAGCATGTTTTGCAGTGAGCTCTTTTTCCTCCAAATTGGGCCTCGATTCATCATACATTTATAATGCTTTAGAAAGTTCTTGCATGTTTTACTTTTGTCACAAGGTAACCCACATTTTCAGCACTTCACTGTAAGTGAAAAATGCCCATCTGATAACGCTAGAGACTAATTGTCCAAGTGAGAGCAATACATGGGCTGTTCCATTTACTTATTCTTGACTTACCAAATGAGAAAGGTAAGCGACACATGGTTTATTTTGTTTAAACAGCAGCGTTCATACTGTTAATAATGCCAGTAGTATCATAAAGACAGCATTTCACTAGTTGCCAGAACTAAAGTCAAGTTTGAAACTGAGGTCATAACCTTGCAATGAAACAAGTACTAATTATAATCAAGGAACAAACAAGGGATGATGTATCAAGAGCATCAAGAGAACTTGAACAAACTTCTTTCAGCAGATATTCTTTAGCAGCTCCCAGGTGGAAATCTCATCTTGGTCACTGGCATCCTACCGAAATCAGCACACTTGAGTTTTCATTTGAACCAGCTGGCTCAGTTTTCAATGCTCTGCTCATCATCATCATCATCTTATGAAATATAAACCACATCTACTGAGCGATACCCACGTTTGAAGGCTGAGATTAAATACATCCCCTGCACAAGGTTAAGGACTTAAAAAGTTACATATAACACAAAACGTTTCCTACCATACATAGCATGTGTCTGTTCATGCGCACCGTACTGTGTTGCAGAGGAAGATACTAAACCCGGCTGTGCGTGTGCTGGTGGGGCCATCATCCTAGCGTTGCCCTGTATTACAGGGCTATAAACATGAGGATGCTGCAGGCAGAACAAAGGAAAAACCACACGGTTAATTGGGGAATTACTCCAAAGAAACTTCTGTCATCTAAACAGTCGTGATTGGAACGGCGGCAGCTCGGCCTTGCTCAAACGCAGAGCGAGCTGAGGATCTCGCACCGTTGTGATTGTCCCAGTTGTTCCCCAAATTTAAGGGCTAGAAACTGGCAGAAAACATTGGCATATCCGATTTTTGCCACTCTAATAATGCACTAAGCTCATACATTTATCCAATTACACATGTAGATTTAACAGCCTTTGAAGTAAGAGCAGTCCACCAAGCAGGTTATTTTTAGAACACTTAACCAGGAGATGTGCTGGCCATGACCTAAAGAAATTCTTCAAGGAGCTAAAAAACCGTATCAATTATAAATGCCAACTTCTAAACTGACCTTAAAATTCGTTAGGACATTAAAATTCGTTAGGACCTTAAAATTTGTTACAGGCTTTGAAGCACATTCCAAGATCACCACGTGTGCTCCAAAACACAGAAACTCTTCAGGGTGACTTAGGACTGGACACAAGGGGGTTATTTAGCTCTGAGCCACTTCGTTATTTGTGCTTGGATTGATCAAGGAGCATGGAAAGGACTCTTACCTGAGATTGGTAGTGTGGCACATGCTGCACAAGAGGCTGATTAGGAAACTGTTGGGGGCTATATGCAACATATTGTGTAGAGTAAGCAGGTGGAGTAGCTACAATTGGAGGGCCTGCTGCTGAAGCAGGATGCATCATGGTGCTCTGGTGGTGTTGGTCTTGCCGCTGCTGGGGCATATTTGGTACTGGAAAACAAAGGTTGTCTCATATGAGAAACACAGAGAAAAAATCTGGAGCTTCCGGAAAGGTTCTACGTTATAGTAACGTTACTGGGACCACATGGAATAAATATCCTCACCCCACACCTTTAACCATGGGTTAGAGCTCTGTCAAAAAAGAACAGTGTGAAGAAGAGTTTCTCCAGGAAACACACTTTGGGCTGGATGTACACAGCCACAAACCCAGCCCTGCCTTTTTTGTGAAGGAAGGAAGAAAGGTGGAGAGAGAGAAAGACTGACAAGAATCAGATGCGGAAGAGAAAAGTTACATCAGGATACCTACATTAACCAATTAATCCTGACCCCTTTAAAAGGCTTTTTCACCCTCTATGGGAATGACTCGGCCACTGTTCCATCAGCTGGAAATCTGAGTCTTTATGCTTAAATAACTCATGCTTACGGCTCAGGAAAGCACAATAAAGGTCTCCACACAGCCACAACTCCAGGTATTCACATCTTTTGAGCTCTGTGCTACCCCTCAGGGCAGCAGAAAGCAAATTTTAGGTCACAGACAACACTGAGGGAGCCAAAACCTATGAAGAGTAGCAATAATTAAGAGGGAAGAATGATGAAAAGAGCAGAGCAGTGGGGGATCATCTGAGCTCTCCTGGGAAGATGACCACCCAACTCAGCTGGCACAAACTAATTCAGCCTACAAAGCATGGGCATGGGAGCTCCACGAGGGCTCCAGGGGGCCTCCAGCTTTCCCAAGTCAGGCTACAGCTATTAACTGAGCTACCTCAAGCACTTCTAACCTCCACTGCAGGAGCAATGCCCCAAATCCCTTAGGGAAAGGAGAGGGAAATGTTGAAAACATCAGTAAATTCACTCAACAATTTTATTTACGCTGCAGATCAACAACAGAAAGAAGTAAATACAGGAGGCAACCTGAACAGTGTAAAGGCACAGAGCTGTAACCCAGGCAGCTCCCTCAGGGCTGTGCTGCACACAGATGGATCTGCAGAAAATACTGAAACTTAAAAAGGAATTCAGAACTGGAGCTGCCTCACCCAGCAAGCAGCAATGTATTTCTGATTAAAACAGTGTTACCAGCCAGAAAATTTCAGGGGTGAGGCCACAGTGAAGTTACTGTGCTTTAACACAGAAATACATTGCAGGGTTTTGTCTGCCCTAGGTTGATAAAGGCCGCTTGTTTGTGTCTGAACAGCAGGAAACAATTTCCTCCTGCAGTGACTGGAGCTGCAGGGCTGGTGCTGTCCTGCAGCACTGGCTGCCACTGCAGCAGCATTCACTGGGCACAGTTACAGCATTCCCTGGAACAGGAGCACAAGAACAAGAGGAGCACTTTCTGCTCCCTCAGTGCCCTGCCCAGCACGGGGAGCATCTCGCCACCACCCATCATGACTCCACAGCCACGGGTGTCACTTGAACATGTGGCATTGTCATTGTTAGTCCAGCTGTTCACTCGCTGGGGCAGCAGGAATGAACAAGAACAAACTGGAACCAGCTCTTTCCAGAAGAGCAGCAGAGCAAAATCTTCCTGAAGAAATAGTGACTCTGTACGTTGTTAAAAACCCTCTATTAAAGCACCAAATGGGACACTCCTGCAAACCAGTACAGAAAGCCAGCAGAGAAGTTCTCTTTAAACAAACCCGTAATATTTATGTAATACAGGAGATGATCAGCTCACCCTAATGCTTCAAATAACAGAGATGTTTTCCTGTTTGTCAAACCAGATTCCAAAACAAGCAACCCCCCCATTACTCAAACCTGGCACGTTTTGGCTGAATTAGTTTATCTAAAAATCCATTAGTATTTCCACTTACTTCTCTTTATTAAAAATAGCATTTAAAATATCGATTGAAACCAAATTACTATGGATTAGAAAACACACAAACATTTGTCATTTAGCCATGCTGCATGCAGACTGAGAACCAAACAGGCAGTATTATTCTCACCTTTACCTGCTCTATATGTCTTGGCTTGGTTCACTGGCATGGGCGTCATGGGAATAGGATACAAAGGCTGAAACAGAAGAAGTCGAAGGTATGATATTCCTTTAAAAACTCACGGTGTGCTGGCGTGGGGGCCCCACTCAGCTTTGATGTGTTTCCCTCTGTTCTGGTACATGGTTTAGTGAACTCTGCCTAACCTATGAGATTTTCTTGGATCAGTGTCATTAAGTCTGCATGGACACACAACTAGGACCAGATGGTTGGCAACAACCAGCCCAGAACGCTACTGCTGCTACTGCAGGCAACCTGACAGCCTCACAGCAGCTTTTTGGTGTAAGGCTGAGTCAGAGGAGGGTTAGGCTGAAATATCAGGGGAAGGTGCTTCCCCCAGAGGGTGCTGGGGCACCGAACAGGCTCCCCAGGGAATGGTCTTGGCCCGAGGCTGCCAGAGCTCCAGGAACACTTGGACGCTCAGGGACAGGGTGGGATTGTCGGGGTGTCCGTGCAGGGACAGGGGTTGGGCTGAAGATCCTTGTGGGTCCCTTCCAACTCAGGACATTCCATGATTCTATGATAGTGGAGCTAGATTTGAAATCCCAGCGATCCCTACAACCAGAAACCAGTGGGACACAGCTGGAAACAAAGAAACAGTTGCAGAGAGTGAGACTATGCTTGGAGGACTGGGAGGAAACCTGCACAGATCCACAAGAAATGTGGGCTGCTGGGATTTACAAGTGTTTGGGATTATTGGAACATCCAGATTGAGGGAGCACTGGGAAAAGTCAGTATTTACTCAGCCAAAACTCAACAACAAGGTGATTTGTATTTACAAGAGCAATACAAGCTGTACTATTTCACTGTTTTAACTCCCAAGCTACAATAAGCTGATCTTTAAGGTCCTTCCCAACCCAACCCATTCTATGATTATTACGTCTGCTCTGCTTCCTGAGGATCTCTGTGAAGTGTTGAGGAGTTCGCAGCACTTTACCTGCACGCCTGGACTCACTGGAACCGGGTACATCATATTTGGTGCAAAACAAACAGGCTGTGTGTACACGGGGGTTGGCTGCTGGTGCCCCACCATGGAGGGGCTGGGCTGAGCTTGAGGACGAGGGGAGGTTGGTGTAGTAGAAGGTTTCGGCTACAAAGAGAGGTGAGCAACGGATATGGCAGGGTTAGTTTGAGCGTCCTCCAAGGAAAAGGTTGGCTTATAAAGATCTACTCAAAAGCATCGTTAAACAGCATCAAGCCACTTACTTGAGCAAAAGATCGAGGGTTGAACTCTTTAGCATTAGGATTAAGTGTTGATTTTCTAACTTGCCTGAACATAAAGAACAAAAAATTAGGTTGGGTATTATTCTTTTACAAGAGTATCTGAAATTAATAATTTAAAAAACACCTCATTTCCATCTGTGAGTCTTGATTTCTGAGAAGTCAAACACCTCATGGCACACAAAAAGCCACTCTCATTGAGGGACCCCTATTACAACTACCCATAAGAGTTTTCCAGTTGATACCACAGCTCATGTGAGCTAGGAAAACACTGAAATAGGCTTTTAGATGTGAACTAGGCATCAACAGGACCGGAGCTCTGCACTGAATCCAGAGAGGACTTTCAGGGCAGTCCCTTCCCCTGTTGTTCCTCCTGTGTAACACCACTCAGAGCCAGCAATGTGTCACCCAGCCATGCCTTCTACACAAGGCCTGATGTTAATACAGATGTGCTTATTCCAAAAGGCATAATTACTCACTCAGAAGTATCCTTCTTCTCCTCTTTATCCTCCTTGTCTTGCTTACTTCCAGGCCCAGATGTCTGCACACCTTGGGAGGTCACCTCAGGCCCTCGCTTCTGCTCAGAGCTGTTACTCATGGAAGGAGAAATACTGGGACTGTTGGGTTTGCTACTGCCACCACTGGAGTTGGTGTTACTGCCAGCTTCTATGACAGATTCTTTAGGGGTGGACTCTGTCTTTTCTTTAACTACATCTCTTGATTTTTCACCTTCTCGGGTTTTGTTTAGCAGCTGATCCACTGCATCTGAAGAGGAACTGGACTGTAACTGGAAAAACCCAAGGGATATACTCAGTAAATTGATACAAAACTCAGGAGAGACCATCTAATGCTGTCACATACACAGAGTAAAACACAGTCCCACAAGCCTCAATCATCTGGAAATGACCTTTTAAAACACCCATTTCCATTTCTACTTGGAAAGAAATCCATGGGCACTGACAGTGCTTAAGCTGGCACTGTGTAAGGAGCTATTCAGCCACTCGAGTGACCTGTATGTTGATTAGGGAGTGACAGGAAAGCTTCAGACAACCCTCTGGACTCATCCCCTGAGTGATTTAACAGCACCACTTGAAGAGCCATCCTGATTTAATAAGCCCTTATAACCAGGAAATAAGTAATATGAATTCATCTTCAATTTTCCTCTGCAAAACTCTTCATTTAATTTTGCAACAGCTCCTCCATATGGAGTGTGAGATAATTATTTATGCCTAATGATCAAACAGGTTTCAAGTCCTGTCTTCAGTGTACAGTCAATATTCACATTTACGGGCATTAGGCAATTGTACAAACAAGAGCCAGCATTGATTTTACAACACCTAACATGAATTCTTACAGATATTTGCATAAATTAAGCAAAAGTGTAAGACCTATTAACATATGCAGTGTGCTCAATTCATTAAAATAATTTGGATGCACGTAAGAATGATGACACCATTAACAGAGAGAAACTTACCCTAAAGTCATTCTTAAATTTCTTTAAATCATCAATCTGTTTTCTGTGCTCTGAAACAATTGGAGAGACACCTGCCAAATACAAGATCAACATTGTCCAAGCATTCCTAACACAAGTTTTATACACATTACTAAGTTTGCAGAAAGATAATGGTTTTGCAGGTATAAAAATGAAACCCAGTGCCTTTATTTTGGGTTTTAATTTGGTACAATTCCATGACCTACGTGTATGAGCACAGAGAAAGCCTCTGTGAAAGCAGAGCATTACATAACTGATTTATCTTTAGTTCTGATGCACCACACCAAGGCAGAAGCCCCGAGGTGCAGGGACTGCAGAACTCACTGAACACAAAGAACATGCAACAAAACCCCCAACCCAGCCTGTGCCAGCATTTCAAAACACTGCAAGTGAAGGAGAAACACTGATCCAGGTGAGCTTCATGGCGGGACTCATTCTAAAGGTCTCTCCAATGAGAGAACGAATGAATCTGGTTCTCAGTTTAACAACATGAAAAGATTTCTTTTTTTTTTGAGAACTGAACGAACAAACAACGCTTCAGAGACAAAGAAATATAAGGCATAATAGGAAAAAGCACAGTTAGAAAAGCTCTGCTGACCACGATGCTCAGAAGTATTGTGAGCACAGCTCTAAGCAGAAACACACTCAGTCCAAAGGCAGCTAAAAAGTAGCTCTGTGAGCAGGGGAAAGAAAGAAGGGAGGGGAAAAAAAAGAAAAAAAACAAGTGAAATCACACCATCCATATGAGCATCTCTAAACTTGGTGTTGACAGAATGAGTCACAAACAACATTTCCAAGTGCCACTTCACAACTGCATGACCAAATGTCACTGGAGAACACCAGACTGCCTCCAAGCCTCCCTTAAAATGCCAGCTAAAGCAGCCAGGACAGCAGGTTTAGGGTACACAATTCCAACATCACTCGAGTACATGAAAGCTTTGGATACAAACCTTTGTTTTCAGGTTTAGAAAAACTAGGAGAAGTCTCACTTGGCTTTATATTCTCCTTGTTTCCAGTTGCAGAATTTTGCCTCTGGTCCTGAAGCCTTGTATCTTTAGCTGGAAAAGATATTGCCAAAGTTAATCTCTTCTACACAACCCCAACTGACCAAAGGGAGAACGCAAGAGAGAAACAGGGGAGAGATTTAACCATTTTTAGCATGAAAAACCTTTTAAGTTACACATTTCCTGCTACCTAGTTGGCGCCTGGAGGATCATCCTCCCTCCCTCCCCATCCTACTGTCAAATGAAAAAAAACCCAATTAAACTCATCCCTCTCATCATATACAAACCCTTAACTAGGCTGAACAAACTATAAACTTAGAGCCAATTATCTGTAGCACTCCAAGCTCTTCCTACAGAATGCTATAAAGATTTGAGAATTCTTAGACATTTGACTGTGCTCCTGAATGTTTTTTGTTCCCCATTCCTTCTGCTGTGCTCAAAATAGTTCTTTGAAGCCAGTGGCCTGCGTTTCTTTAAAATAGAAAAGAGGGAAAAACTCAAGATTGGAAAAAGAAATCCTCAATTAAGTCAGACACCTATAAAACCCATATTCCTTAAGGGCACAAGGAACTAAGCATAAAGACTTCCCAAAAAGCCTCTCTCCAGCCTTAGTTTAAAGCTGGAGAAATGGGAACTCACAGCAGAATTTAAGGCATCCCAAGTTTTCCCATCATTCAGCAAGCAGCTCTGTTGTTGCCTGGGCACATTCCTTATCAGGAATTCGGGAAAGGGAGCACTTGCAAGGCACTGAGGGCCACTTACCTTCATTGGAAGGGGTGACTGCTCTGTTGGATGCGGGGCTGGCAGGTGTAGGAGAGGCAGCTGGAACAGGCATGGCAACAGATTCAGTGGGAATAGTACCAGGCTGAGGAGAAGGCAGAGCTGGTCCCATGGGAGTGCTGCTCTGCCTTGGAGACCTAGGCCTGTGTGTTTTAGGGGATAATCTCGGAACTAGAAACAAACAGGAAAAAGCAGTTATAGGATGAGCTTCTCCATCTGCTCAGCAGTTTGTTTTAGTTTTAAAATGGCTAAAATCATGCTTTGAAACACATTGTGAGGCATTGTATAGTAACTGAAAACCTGTTTACCTTTCAGGCACATCTCCTAGTTCTTTACAACACAGCGTTTCAGATAACGGGGTGATTTCTCTGCAGATTGTCCCCCAAAATTTATCGCTGCCCTCTAATCCCATCAAGAATCTGCAAAACGCTTCCCCAAATCCCCAGTAATACAACTACAACAGCTCACATTAGCCCAGTTTCAGGCAGAACACAAAAGGTGGTCAGGTCTCCACACAAACAGATGTAAAACATTTTTTAAGAGGGCTGAAAGAACACATCCATTTTACAGTGTCCTCTTTTGGAGGTTTGCCAGCTGGAAGAAAAACAACACAGCCTATTGAAAAAAAAAGTGCTTTTAGGTATATTTTTGCCCCTGTGTTAAAGCAGCAAGGAGAGTTGTACACTCTTTAAACAGGGAGTTGTTGAAGCTCCGGCTTCCTGCTCATCCCATTTCTGCTTTTTGTCACATATTAACTGCCAGTGAGTGAGCAGAAAGGCAGGTAAGTGGTTTAACATTCCTACTTGCATATTAATATATAACATATATTAATATATACATATATATTTGTTAATAATATATAAACAGGGAAGGTGAATCACAAATAATGCCACAACAGAAGAGTTGAAGTTTTTTCCACAAGGCAACAAATCAATGTGGGTCAAATTTATACCTTCTTTCTGAGAAATGTGTTCCCACTATGCTCCTCTAGAATTCTGCATTGCTGAAAAACACCCAAAAGGTACCTAAAAAGGACCAAACTGTTGCTCTCTTGCCCTCAAGGAAACACCCAGCTCCTTACAGCCCACCAGAACATGGCCTCAACTCAAGAGCTCCAGACTAGACCTGTGGCACAAGACTGAGCTTTAACTTTCAAGTTAAATATTAAAAAAAAATATATTAACTGATTTATAAAAGAAGACACTCGCTACAACTGTTCCTACAGTAGCCAAGAACAACATCACCGCTTAAAATCCATGTAAATTTTAAAGGAGAAATACATCCAACTTAACTCGAGTTAATCTTTTAACACCAACCTCCCTCTACCCAAACACCTCCCTTATTTGTAAACCACAATCCAGCCACGCTGCCATAACCAAACTCAGGGATGCAGTGGCAAATCTCTAACTCCTCCTGACTCCTCCAATAAATCCCCTAACACCGAATCCTTTCAACAACTAATCCCCACACTTTTCCTTCCTTCCTCTTCACACAGCACCTGACTCTACAGTTAGGACAATACTGCACCAACTCTCCCTCAGCTATCTGGGAATATCCTTCTCCCACTCCAACTTTAGCCCAGTATTTGATTATTCAGCGCCTGAATTGCCTGGAAAGGCAGGATTCTGCTGAGCATTCCCACTCTAAGGATCCCCCTGCAAGCCATCTGCAATAAGCCAAGCTTTACCTACCCCCACTGACAACTGATGACCACGTCCCACCTGAAGGGCTGCCTCGTGCCACTGCAGCAGTAGATGCTTCCCCAGGTGCATTATGAGATACAAATTCTAAGCCACTTGAAATTGTACCCCTACCAGTAGAGACTCTGTGACCTCGAGGGTGCCGTTGAGCCTTTGGAGACATCCGTGGAGGCCCTGAGGAGAAAAAGACAACCCCACACAATAAGTGCTTGATGTCCACCACAGAAAACCCAAACATCTCTTCTTAAAAGTGCATTTCATCTTAAAACTCTCAATATAGCGGCAATAAAATCAAGCAATTGGCATTGATATCCTAAAAAGGTCGAGCCATTGGTCCAGCCAGGCTGCCAACACTCATCACCTCCCCAGGGCAGCTCCTGGGTATTCAGAGGCTTTATCAGCGCTGAAATAGGTGTGCAAGGCCTGGATTTAAAATATTTCAATCCAAGCATCCACCACCGCCAAGTGCAAGCCAAGCCATAAAGGTCAGTGGTGCAGCTGCCCCTGGATAAGCCCAGTTCCAGATAATCAAACATTTTTCCAGAAAATAAAGAATTCCCAGTTCTTCTGTCGGGTGGTCAGTGACCCCAACCATTTATAGTTACCACTGGCTGACCAATGCTCTTGGGGAATTTCAGCAGAGCATTCTCTGCAGTAGGTCACAATTCATTTACAAGTCAGCAAAAATTGCAACTAAACAAGGGATTGTTATCCCAAGGTTCAAGTCATGCATGTTTAACACCAGAAGCCAAAGTCATAAGTGAATACAGGAATTCTGCACAGCCTGTACAGCTGCCGCACCACAGTTATGCTCAAAACTAAGCAGCAATACAGTTCTTACATCCTAATAAACATTTCCTTCACAGGATTAGACTCAAGTGTTGATACTTCAAAAGGAAAAACCGTGTGTTAACAGAATCTGGCTGATTGCAGTTCATTTTTAACGTAGGTCAGTAACAGGGTCAGGTTCAGATAATGGCTTTTAGGTTTCAGAAAAAACTTCTAAAATACCAAGTACCTCTCCTGCTTACATAAATCTTTAAATGTCAGCCTCTATATTCACCCTCTGAAGTCCACTTCAGTGCAAATTTCACACAGGTGAGTATTTTAAAGAATACACATTTCCCAGGAATAATCTCACAGCAGTAGGAATTAGACATTGCAATAAGCAGCAGTTCACTGCATGCCTGACAAACCAACCACAAGTGCTAGGAAAGAATTCAATTTGCAGGTGGATTCTCAGTTCCTTACGCCAGAAAAAACCCACAATAAATGGAGAGCAGGCCAGACAGATGTGGCTACCACCCACTTGTTGGTTAGGAGCATTTCCCAGTGCTCCTGCCCAGTCTGAGGGATCATTCCTCTCTCTCCCACGGCTCCAGTGGAGCCAGCTACAGCACCCACTGCAAGCTTCCAGGGAGCTCAGTACAACCACTTTGCCTTTTCTAGGCTTGCTACACTGTGTTGTGCAGGGTTTAAATGCACTTGAAATAAAAATTATACACCATGTTCCTTACTGTACCCTCCCAGGACAAATTTAGTTGGGATAACTCTGCATTACAGCTACCAAACACTCACAGGTCAGCCTTTCTCTGTGTATTATTGACTGCTAGGGAGCTGATTTATTGTTCTGAATAAAATTTTCCTACAAATTCACCTTTGAAGCAGCTCATCCTATCCCATTCCACAGTTCACTTCTCTGAATACAGCATTTTTATTATTATTATTAATATTATTGTCATTGGTTACTTTACAAGAGGTGATTCAATGATTTGGTTATGCTTTTTGTGGAACAACTGTGTTAAAATTGGTATTTCATATAAATTTATAGTCCTAAAAATTCTCTCTAAAGTGATCAGGTCCTGCATGTTGCTGTTGGTTAATTTAAGACACTGAGCAGCGTTTACAAAGCTGAGTTTAATTTCATACCAAACTCGGGAAATTTCACAGCTTTCTTTCGTTTTTGTAAAGCTCTTCAAATCAAACAAACAAACAAACAAACAAAAAAAACAACCAACAAACCACCAACCAAACCAACAAAACAAAACAAAAGGTTAATAGAAATAGTCTGATAAACTAAAGTTAAACACAAATTATAGGTTAAGTAATGAAGAGGAAAAAAAAAAAAACGACAACAGAAAAAAAAAACCAACCAAAAAAACCAAACAAACTCTCGTCAATAAATAAAAAAAAAAAAAAACATACNTAAAAAAAAAAAAAAACCCTCACGGAGGAGTCAAACAAAGACAAAAAAAAAAAAAAAAAAACATGAACAAATCTGGTATATTGTACCTTCTGAAGACATGCGTTTAGGCATAGTAGAGACAGGAGCTGGAGAACCATGAGCAGAGGGGTGAGACGGGGGCCTGGAGGGCCGCGAGGGGGGCCTGGAGGGCGGCCGTGTAGGGGTGGCTGCCCGAGGTGGAAGAGAGTTGGGACCTGACTGGTAGCGAGAAGGTGGGCGAGAGGAAGGAGATGGGCAAGGCGATGGCCAGGGAACACCTGACAGAACAAATGATATGAAGGAAAGTATAAAAANTTTGGGGATGGATCAAGGCAGTAATTGAGGAGATAAAAGTCTCAGTAGGGTTGGGTTTGCCTTGGTTTTGGGTCAAATTGAACCTGTGAATGTCACAGGCTCCCCAAAGGGTTAATTAGGATCTACAAACACTACTAAGGAACAGACAGTAAAGTTTGATCTGTTAGCCTGGCATACCAATGCTCCACAGCACCCAGCACTTCACAAGGTCCTTAACAGCTACCAGAGGTTCTCAAACAGCTGTTCACAAACAGTACTGACCACACAAACTGCTACTTTCAAACCAAATGATGAGTAAATGTCCATCTAGGAGCTGGATCTTTACAAAAACCAGCGGTGTTCAGTGTCTGAATCCTGACATCTATGCCTTTATCGCTTATCTGAGGTATTAATGGAGGATTTTAATCTCGGATGTAGGGCTCATGGTTTCCAAGGCAGAATTAATTGAATTTACAAGCCATTCTGAGTATTGTAGGCCTATGATGTTGATTCAGCAGAGTAATAGGGTGAGAGAAACCACAAATACTACAGACAAATTTCAAGGTTAGCATTGTTTGGGCAAGGCTCAGTTGTCCATCCTTTATAGAGCCGACTCTGGCTTTAGAAAGGAAGTCTCACTTACCTTTAGATGCCTCTCAGACTTCCTCTCCAGATAGATCACTTGAGTATTATATATTTTTTTCATTTATTCACAGCTATTTATTGTGATAGCATTTTTAAATTCTACAAATAATGCCTTGAGGACAGGCCACTGCTGAAATCCATCTCCAGAAATGGTGTTTGGCTTCTGGGACACCAACTCCTGCCATGCAGTGCCTACTGATGCCTGGTTAGAAATACTACCCATGTGTCCAGCAGAAAATACTCAAATACCGATTTGGAGGGAAGGCTTAGGATTCCTTTTCTCTAACACTGCTCTTGTTTCCCTCCTCTCACTTTCATTAAGTCAGCAAGTGGCTTTATTGTTTTCCAGAAAGGAAGGGAAGCTTCCTCCTGCCACTGCTTTTCACCAGGTGTCAGCACTGCTGCTCCACCACAGAGCTTTGCAGTGCTGATGGCAGTTTTTCATCTTTAAATCCACACAGGGCACCATCATCTAAGACAAAGGTGTTTGAGGAGGAAAATAAACGGAACTTCTGCTCTGCAAAGCCACAGAGAGCGCAGTGCAGTGAGTGTTCCTCTGTAAATCAGGCCCAAATCCAACTCACAACCTCTGTGTTAAATGATGAATGCTAACCTGGTTTATGGAATACACAGCCTAATTCCACACCATTGCAACACAAATTCTCTGCAGTGTTGTGAGGTACATTCACTCAGATTTCAGATACTTGCCTCCGTTAACTACTCTTTGATCTGCTCCAGAGTTAGGGCTGAATTCTGAAGTGTGGGATCCAGACCTTGAGATTGGTGGGCCTGACCCAGACTGGCCCATCCTCGGTGAGTTTTGTCTTCCACTTCCCCAGGGCAGGACATCTCTGTTCCTCTGTCCAGGTGGAATGTATTTATTTTCTCTGCAACACAGCAAATTTCTATCAGTGTCGAGACACAACTGAGAGGCAACAAAAAGCACTCCATTTTCTCTCTTTTTCTCCCATCAAGCCAAGGGGAAAAGTCTAAATAGTATCAGATGTTGACCCAACAGTCACCTTATGAATTGGCTTTTGAGAGTGGCCACACAGTCCACTTTATGAGCCCACAGGCACTGAAGGATTTAGCAGTAATGCCTGAAATTTTCCAGGACACCGAAACCACTGCCCCTTCCTGTAATTTGGGACGAATTCACCACGGTGACAGGTCAGAATGGGGAAGTTTGTTTCACTACAGAGATAATACAGGGCCAGGCAGAGGTGTCCAAGTCAGCCTGAGTGCCAAAACCAGCACAGGATTGTTTACACAAGGTTCCAAACCTAATCAGGCCTGCTGAAAAAGCCCAGTATCAATGAGCAAACTGCTAAAGTACCAAAATACCTCCATAATTTAAATAAAAATACCATTCATAGTGTACTCAAGTACCTAGTGTTCACACCATGTCCTTCTCTTTCATTAGCATTTCTCTGAACAGCAGTATATTTTTCTTCTTCTGTCCTTTCATCATTTTCCAAGGCAACCCGAGCTTTGTATTGGGCACTTGATTCAATTTCCTCTGCTAATTGAGTTGCTCTGGCTTCCCGTTTTAAAAACTCTTCTGAATTATCTCTTTCTAATGGCACCCTAAAAAGACAATGGAAAGGAAAAGAATCTCTGAAATGCATTCAAAAGCACAAAGGAGCTACAAAAATCACACAGTGTTAGTTCTAACCGAGTCAGAGTGGGAAAAAAAAATCTTGCTTCTAAGTCAGTAGGCTTGCTGTCTTTTTTTTAATACAAAATTTCTGGACTGGTTTGACATTATGGACAAATTCGGGGTCATTTACCTGCCTAGAAAGCTGAGGTCAGGGTGCAGAACTTTTCCAGAGGATTTGTAAAATTCCCAGTCCCCAAAGCTGTGCAAAGACTCCAACTTTTTACATGGTTGAGAACATCAGGAATAAAAAGCCTCAGACTGCTGTTTACATAGGAAGCTACTCCAAGAGCCCAAATTTGGGGCTTTTTAGCTATTTACACACTGCCAGCAGACACAATCCTACTGAAATTAGAGTGACATCCTTAAGCCTTTGATAATTCCAGCCACAGAATTTCTGCTCTCCCAGTTATGAAGAACTGCAGAAAGACGGACGGAACACTTCAGAGCACAGGACCAGAAATTCCTGACTCATCTGTGAGTGCCAGGACCTCAATCCCATCCATTCCATGTCTCTCCCTATGGCAAGCAATGGACTATTGCAAAAATCATCCCTTAGAAAAGCCTCCAACTCAAAATTCAACGCATTGAGCACTGAAACACTGAAAAAACCCAACCAGGGATAGGCTCATACCTGGAACCTCCTGCCACCCACTTCTGGGGTTTGCCCATCCTAATTTTTGTGTCAGGTTTTAGAAAACATTTTTTTCCCCTGATTTTAACTTCAAGTTACAGAAGTTGTTCCACCAACCTTACTTCAGGATAAGC
The DNA here is from genome assembly GCA_013397315.1 of Donacobius atricapilla. NCBI lineage: Eukaryota > Metazoa > Chordata > Aves > Passeriformes > Mimidae > Donacobius > Donacobius atricapilla. The sequence continues at coordinate 89,926 of WBMY01005184.1, forward strand.
TGCATAAAAACAGGGAACAGAGCTGAGGCTTGGCCCATGCCCTGCCGGGCATTATAGAATCACTACTGTCCATATTTTGAATAATATAAAGAAGAAAAACAAAGAACGTAGGTGGAGGTACAAGCCAGGTATAAAATAATATATGCAAAGTTGCTCAAGGGTTGGTGGCAGAACAAGGAAAACAAGTGGCTTTGCCAAATTCCAAGCCAGCACTCAGCTACTGCAGCACTAGTTCTTCCCTACATTTTTTGGCCAGTCGAAACATTTACTGGCCTTATCAATGGTAACTGCAAGAATATTCAATAAAACCCTTCAGCATAAAGCTTTGGTTCAAATAAGATTTACATGAACGCAAACCTGGTCCCAGGCTCCTCTGTGAATAACACAATAAAGGAGAACAGCCAATAATCCTCATTTATTTAAAGTGAGTGCAAGAAATGAAGGGATGTATGGCAGCTTAAAGAGGCAGGGAATGATTTCATGTTTTCTAACAGGCCATTAAAGATGACAGAAAGGGGATGGACAGGATGACATTGTCCAGAACCCTGGTGATGATCAATACATTTGCTGCAACACAAACTTGTACCTCGATGCAGTTTGACAAACTATACCTGCTACTGCTTAGCTCTAGGAAGAGAAAACAATCAAACAATAAATCCTTCACAATCCTTCAGCTGCACATCTAAGCATTTAACTACACTGCTGCTCATCCCAGAGTTGGAAAATCAGGAAAAGAGATTCCCAGTTTAGCAGACTGATATGCAAAGCAAGTTGCTTGACTAGGTGGAAAAAAAAAATGGAATTAATTTAAAGCCACCTTCATGTTTTTAATCTGTTTCCATTAATATCCAGAAAGCAGAAAGATGGAAGACTAAAGTTCAAAAGTACAAAAAGTACTTAGAGCAGTGAAGGGAAGGAAAGAACAGCTTCCCCAGGATTCAAACATAAGCCGATTAGGACACTTTGATTATCACCATGTTACAGGTCCAATTGCACAAAACAGAGGAATCAGATTGCTGAACCAGAGACCTGTAGACAAGTGTACGCACAGAAAAAAAAGTCAAAATATTCACTGAGATGCCTTGATGTTCAAAAAAACGAGTTTCTGCTTCGGGGGTTAAAAGAGTGGGGAAATACTGAAGCCATTTCACAATGGCTGTGAACATCTGCAGTCCATTTGTGTTGCAGTTGCAGTGAACATTATAGCTGCAGACCCTGGGGAATAAATCACTGCCAGAGTAGCCAGAGCAGCCTTTATACTACTTCTATATTCCTGTTGTTATTATATTTAACTAAAACTTCAGTTCAGAGCTGCACAAGTCTGCTAAACAAGCCATCCCCAGCACACAGCCCCCACCCTGGTTATCAGCAGCTTTTCAGCATTCCAGTATTTTCCAGATCAACTGTCTCAATTAAATCGGGATTTAGCCAAACTGCTCCGCTAGGTTAAACAAAAGCTATAGGTATAGCAGCTACATACAGATTAATTCACAGCTTTCCACCCTCTCCCTGGAAGTTTCTGCAAGAAACAAGCCTTATTGCACGGCTAAATTCAGAAAACTGCAATGGGAATGAGCTGTGCCCATTTAAGGGAATATATAAAGATTTCTACATCTAACTATTCACAGAAAGCTGGCAAGGTTTCTTAAGCACCATTCATTCATTGCTTTTGCAGTTATTCGATTCCACAACTTCAGAAACTACGCAAAATGAGCTGCAGAATATAAAGTTTGTCAAACCAGGGAGAACATTCAATACAAATCTAATAACAAAATATTTTGGAACTTACGTATAAGAAGATAAACTGCTGTCATAAGTTGACACTACACCATAATTTTCTTCATTGTAACGAAACATGTCATTGGGATCCCATCCATTAGACTAGAAGAAAATGATGCTTGTTTTTCAAAATGACACTGGAAACACATTCCCTTCAAATTAAGGGCTGATGGCAGAAGTTAAACCTTCTGCCCCTTCTCCTGGGTCTATGAATTCACTGTCCAGATAACAAAGTTATTAATGCCACAGTTTATTCCAGGAAGCTTTGTTCATCAGCTGCAGATTCTACCTTCAAAATCCTTTTTTTCCTTTTGCTTGTTGCGAGTCTTTGTATTGTTTTTATGAGTTTTTTTTCAAGTACATGCTCACTCTGTACTAGAAGACTACTGGCTAGCAAGACATACATACATTAGTATATTTTTTCCTTTTCCAAAAAGTGCAAATGAACACTTCTGAAACTTTTCAAAAGCACTGATGGAATTACCTGAGACGCACCACAGGCAGAAGACTCCTGTTGATCTGCACAACTCCCCCACTTCAGTAAAATTGCTATCACAGCACTCAAGCACAACAATAAATGGTTTGAATGTTTTATAAAAGCACTGAGAGTATTTGGGTATTCCAACAAATCTCAGCTCTACAGTATGGACACCAAAACTGACAGGAGGATTGTTCTACCCAAAGTTAATATGCTCTAATCAGTAATATTATCCCCTCGAATACACTGCAGGCTGAATACCTGGCTACAAGGATTTCTGCTTGAGGAAAAGCTGTGATATATGAGGACACGGCATTTGAGGCCATACTCTTCATCTAACGATTCATAATCTGAGACTGTCCCTGTGCTTGGGTCAGGCTTCCATCAATTCCCTCCATCTGCAGCCCAGGGACACTTAGCTGAGCACAAGCTCCCCATAATTTCCAAGTGCCAGTGACAGTCAGACAGGAATGCTCTGATTAAACATCAATCACTTCGGGGCATTGCTGGATTTGGAGTCCTTAACAAAAGCTGCTCTTGAACTCCAACACAGCTCTTACCACAGCAGCTGCCATGGGTCAGAATTTACCAAAAGTGCCATTTGAAAGGCATCTATTTTCAGTCAGATCGTTCCTAAGGGCTGCGGCAGCTGCTGGCAGAGGCTGAACATCCACCAGCACAATGCAGGACAGCAATTTTGCTCCTCCAGAGTCCATTACCAGATTGAAATGAAGGAATTATTTCAAGGCATGTCCAGGGAAACAGCCCATTTTCTACTGATGGCCAGAGATGATAAAAAGCATCACTTACAACATCGGTCTCCAGCGCCTCCAGCTCCTCGGAAGCCGTGTTCTCTCCTCCATCCCATGGCTCCAGATCCTTCTCCTTGTGTTCTCCATTAACTTTAGCACTGATGGCTGAATCAGTAAAAGCATCTGCAACAGAGTGGGGAGGGATGGGACTAGTGAGACCAGTTTGGGTAAGTTGGCACACTGGTTTTTATCTGAGGAACAGCCCGAATACAGCTGAATCACAGCCACCGTATCATCATTCTCCTTCTCTGTCCACTCCAGGCTTAAAGCAACTATGAAAGTACAGACTAACTTCTCCCATATCAGAAAACAGAATTATTTTTGGTTGTTTCAAAATGTTTTCTACAATTACGTGTATATTTGGGGGAGAAAAAGAGGAAAAAAGACAACACAAGGATCCTTATTCCTCTAGAAAATCCAAGACTTGTATGACATTCTTTTCCAACCAGCCCACACAACTGCACACCACAACAGTGTGCAAATATCAAAAAAGCAGGAAAGCAACTCCTTAAATGGGCAAAATACAATTTTCTTTTCAAATATCCAAATTTCTTTTATTTCCACAACTCCTCAACACACCAACAGAGCAATTATCCATCAGCTTGGTGCTCCCATTTCCTGCAACATGAACACAGGGGTCTCCTCTCCTGCCAGAGTTTTTCCAAGCAGCAGCTTATCCAAGTCACACAGAAAAATTCAGGAACTCTCTACTTTTTGTTCTCAACAACATAGAAGAATAAATAACCAGTAAGGTTCTTCTATTGTTTATAAAAGTTATAAAAAACATCAGAAAATAAAGATCACAAACATTTATTTTGATTTGTTCATGTTTCGTTCAAGCCAGACTTAGGAAGGAATAATACCAGAGTATTACAGTCTTGCTCTAAAAATATATCTGAAGTTATTCACTAAGGAAGCCAAGCTTTTGTATTTGTAAGCAACTAGATCTCAGAACTACATACAGAACTTTAAAAAAATGAAATAAGCTTGTTGTAAGCTCATAAATAAATAAATCAGCCTAAAATAAGTAAGTCTTCAATCCAGAATTTCCTATCATCACTCTACTGATAAAATAAGGAGCAAACATTTCAGACCTTCAGAAAAGATGAAATCAAACCACCAAGTAGTGCCAGATAAGGAAAAACGTGGCCTAAATTAACTTCTGGCAAGTCCTAAAAAATTGCCTAAAAAAATAAAATAAACTTTAAAGCTATTATGAAAAGAATTCCCAACATATGAAGTTGGCCACTGATGTAACAGCTTTTACACAATCACTGAAGATGTTTTAAAGAGAGAGTGCTGACACTGCTTATTATTCCTGTTTTACCCAATCTCACAGTGAAATTCTGCACATATATTGGATAAAACTTCGCTGTGCTTGGTCTGATACCAGCCAGCACTATCCCATGAAATGCTCTCATGAACAGCTTTTAAAATATACTTTATTATAATATATACTATATATATGTGTTCAAATGTCATCTGAAACTACACAGGAACGCAGTGCTACAAGTCAGAGTTAAGGAGTAGCTAAAGAGCACATTTTTAAGAATTTTTAAGAATGGAAACTCTGCATTTACCTTATCAATACCCCATGGCTTAACTCAGATAAACCAGCGCTGCTCCTGCCCCAAAACCATTAATTTCATGTTTTGTTTCTGCTCAGATTGGGACATTTTACACCAAATCCAACTTGGAGGCTGTTTATGTCTTTTAGGAAACCGAAATTTGTTTCTGCATCTCTGGGAGTGGAGGGAGTTCCTCTCCAGTGAGATTAGATAAATATGAATTAGGAGCCTGATGGCAGCACCTGATGAAGGCAATCTGTGTTTCAGAAGGGTGTTTCCTCAATGTCTGTTAAATTCCTCCAGGCAAACTCCACACAGTTGTGCCATTTTGGATACTGGGAATAAAATACCAGCTCAACAAGACTCATCTACTCAACCCACTAATTTTCTTATTTAAACAGCCCCATAAACATTCAGAAGCGCTGTTATTGTAACGATACAGATGGAAAAAACACCCAAGTCAAAACAAAAACTCCACTATCAGCAAGCGCTACAGGTCTCAGTAGGATGTGTGCAGTCACTGCTAAGTTTCTCAGTAAATCCAGTGTATCACAGGGCACAGAGAGCTCCACTGCTCTGCGTTCTTCTCTCATTTTACAGTTAAAAGTCACAAGTGAGGCTGTGTGCGTTCAACCTCTGCAACCCAAAGAAAATCCGAAGACAGGAGAAATTCAAGCCACAATGGCACTCCCAGTCAGACCATGTGGTCTCAAGAACATCCAGGGAAAGTTTAAATGAAGCAGGATGGTATCTCAAGGCACAGATCAGTATTTCCCTGGAACGAACGGCAGGGCAGGCACACGGCAGAGCAGAATTAAAAACCCAGTAGAGCCTCTACCAAAATTAATCAGCAACAAAATTGGGAATGAATGTAAAAAACTCTAAAAATAACCATAGTTTCCAAAACAAAAACGTGGCTCTTAAGTTGATTAATAAAGTAGAAGGTAAAGCATGAGCTGCTGCTACAAGTGCTGACTGGCACAATAACTGACAAGACACTGCACAGGCTCAGCTTCCCCCTTATCTGGTGCCTCTTATCTCGGAGCTGTTGAACAAGCCATTCACATGACACCTTGACAAGGCCAAATTTTTAATCAATCCCTTTTCTACGCGGTAAAACCCGAGTTAAAGATCAGATGGAACCTGGTGAAACAAGGGGCTCAGGCTGTAACACTCAATTAGCCCCCACTGCCTCTGTACCTGCTTAATGTGACATTTCCTAAGCAGAGGAGTGGGTATCAAAGATTTTGTTTTAAAGCTTGGTAAAAAATGATGAAATCATTTTTCATGAATGGAAAAAGATCCCAAGGAGAACTCTGTGCAATGGAAATTCATATTAAGACAAATTAAAGAGACGCATTCTGCAAAAAACTCAGCTGGGGCAAATTCTTCAAGTGCGTGCTACTAAATGAGTTAAAGAAAAAAGTGCCAAAACACAGCAATTAAGAGCCCGGGTTTAATTAATTTCAATGTCTAACATGCTTGTTTTCACAAACAGATTTTGGTGAAGAGCACAAATGTGCAATTAAGTGCCAGTCTGCAGTTGAAATGCCATTAAACCAATCAGCGTTACGTGCCAAAGGTGCTGATGCCACTGACTGAGGCTTTGATCAAGTCAAAGTAAACTGAGGTTTCACCTTAAAGGTTTCAATATGAAACTCTGATTTGTTTTGTAACTACTTACTACTGATTTGAAACATTAAAACCAGTTACCACCGGCTCTGCAGAGCCAGCATTTCCTTCCTTTGTTCACAAGATGCCTTCTCCTATTCCCCTTGCAACACTTTCTCTGGAACGATGCCACTTTCAGAGCTAATTCGAGGAAAAAATTAAATAGCCAATTCTCTTCTGCCTTTCTTTTCATTGGATTTGTAGTATTTTCCTCAGAGTGCCAAAAAACCAATAAAAACATTGCAGAAGTCTTTGACTTTACCAGTAAATTATGATGTTTGAATTGTCTTGTCTTTAAAGAGAAGCCAAGAAGACAACTCCAAAGCCCAACTGAAATTTGAATCTCATGCAAACCAGCTCTGTGGACTGATCAGTGTTCAGGGCTCCAGGGAACACTTCCTGCGTGAAATCAGGAGAAACAGAACCTCCTGCATCGATCAGGAGCCCAAAATCACCCAGCAGCAGCAAGATCTCAGCACTCAAAGGTGAAGCAGAAAGATGTGATAATATTAATGTACAGCCAGGGATTTCAGCCTGCACTGTGAGCAGGTTTTAAGCAGCTGATTTCCACTGCATATACAGAAATCAGTGTCAGTCCCTCTTTAAAAGTAGACAGAACAGTCTGAAAGGGGGATGATGGGTGTAATACAGCTTCACCTGAGTTTTCCAGGGTGTGTTTCATTCATCAGCCTGCCTGTACTGCAGCAAACCTCAATTCTGCAGAGAGAGACCCTCAGGTGACGCCCTGCCATTCCTCTGGAAGCCAAACAAGCACCTCCAGGAGCTGCAAGGTCTGTGCAGACTGACAGAGCCGCAAATACAGGCCCAGGAAGAAGGGATACATTGATTTTTTTGAACATTCTCAGCCACAACACCCCTCTGTGCACAGACCTACCCATCCTTCTCCCAACACTCCCAGTTTCTGCAATCTGAAGGTGCAGTGTCATGCTTGGCACAAGCCCACGTGTGCTGCTCCCAGTCCCACCCCCAGGCCTGCACTGGTGTTCCCTCCCCTGAACTCTCTGGGTGGGTTATCAGCTCCCTGCCCCCAAGCTGCAGGGCTGTGATAGCCCTGGGAGCTGCCTGGCAGGCTCTGGCAGAGGCTTTTCACACACAACTCTGTTTTCCCTCTCCTGAAAGGAGACTCCAACCCATTCCCTCTCTCCCCAGCTGCTGCTCTTTCCCATTCCTCTTCAGTCTCTTTTTCATAACCCAGAGAGCATCTCTGCTACTCAAACCTGAGGGTGGACCAGCAGATCCAGACCCACAGCCAGGAGCCCATTTGCCCACACTCCTCCAGCCAGCAGGGAACAAATGCCAGAATAAAATCCACAGAGACTTATACTGAACTGGGAGACCAGGATGCATTCAGATTTTCAAAGCAGTATGTTCTGCAGAAATTTATTTAGTTCAAGGGCTCCACAAAAGTCTAGAAGTCTCCTACAAGGTAAGAAACTACACAGAGAAAATCTCGAAATATTTTGAGTTGGAAGGGACCCACAAGGATCATCAGACCCCAACATCACTCATCAAAGGGTGAAAACCCCTTTTATTTAACTATGATTTTAAAGCCTTTCCAACCAAGCATTTCCAATTTCTCCTCACTTGTCTGTGAAAGCCACAAACCATGAGGGTTAGACAATTTAAAAGTCTCTGCTCCTAGGTAAGTGTAACCAGAGCACCAAGCAGGGACAATCCCCTAAACAAGAAGCACCAAGGCCTGAGACAGGAGTTCAGAGTCAGTTTTCACCCTAAACCATCCAGTACCACGAAGATTTGGGTTTATTTACAAGAACAAAAGGCCAGCAGTTCTTCCATGCACATTCATAAACTTCCAGCCTTTTGAATCCTTGCTTATTTAATCTCCCAGGAAGCAGAAAGCCCCTCACTGCTCTAATTTGAAGGTGCGATCAGAGACTGAGTTACACTTTCCAGTGTCATTTCCAGGTAATGTATTTTTGAGATAAAATGGAAAGCAGATTAATTCACCCACTCTGAGTTATCAAGTTCTGCAGCCTTCCAGTTTATCTTGCTCCGAGTCCTTATGGCTTTATTTCAGCTCTCCAGTATTTAAGAGATTTAGACTCAGTCATTCCATCTAATAAAGTGAACTGAGGGACTGTTCAACCTGAAACAGTAATTTTCTTCTAGAAAATGTCCATTGAGAAAGGATTCCTAGAAGCAGTAGTATATTCCTCATTCAGCCTGCTCAAAATCTATGAAGACTGGGTGAGGAAGAGCCCAGTTTGCATTTCCATTAAAGTGATGTTCATACCAACCCCATTATGAAACAGCTCTCGTGTAATTTAAATTCCAAGTCCCATCCAGAACCTGGAACTTATCTACATTTCAATGCTGCATTTGCTCTGACATTATGCATCATCATTACCTGGGAAAAGCAAAAATTCCTTGAAACAACAAACCTCTCATTCTGCAGCTTTAAATCAGGCAAGAACATCCACAGGTACAAACACCAGGAAAAGAGAGAAATTCTCATTAAATGTCCTCAGGTCCCTACACATCTCTAAGTCCCTGCTAATGGGAATAAAACCTGTGTTCCAATAACCACCGAGCTCCTGTGACAGTTGTTAATCAACCTGTAAATGTACGCAGAGACAATTTCACCCCATGCCATAAAAACTTGTGGTTTTCCTTTCATTCCTTATCCCAGCAAATCAGCAACATTAGGCATAAAGACTCTGGAGATTTGCCGCTCAAAACCAGAGGAATCTGCAAAGGAATAGAACTGACTCATGAGCTCCTAGGTCTGAGAAAAATAATCAGGGGCTTGGAGGTCAGACATTAAAAGTATGAAGACTGCCTGCAAAATCGTTTAATTTGAACAGTTTCAATGTCTTCAAGATTTTAAGACTTCTCTGTCACCTCTCCGTATTTTAAAGAGCTTTACCTCCAGGTCTACAAGAATTAAAGGAGAAATTAAAACACAAATAGAGGATTTAAAAAGAATTTTTAGCTTTGTTTGCAGGATTATTTATAGACTATTTCTATGGATGCGTGTTTAGACACAGAAGTTACCTCAGTATAGACTCTATATAACTCAACTCTGAGAAATAATCTCTTTCCAAAGAGTTTCTGTATTCAGTGATTCTTGCATAACACGTAATAGAGAAATCTAGAAAGACATTGACAAAAAATGTGTCTACCTCCCATAGAACCTATAAATATTCTGTAAAAACACTAAGGCTTTCTTTCCAGACACCAAAACAGCTACTCATTTTTTTTTTTTTAATTTATAAATTTCCGATTTCACAAGGAGCTGATGTTTTGCACTCTTTAGGAGTAACAAATCTAAATATGAAATTCAGCATTTGGATCCTAAAGCATCTACTTCAAAAAAACCCTTGAAATATAATCTTAAAACATTAAAAAAAAATAAAACCAAATATACCTCTTCTGGCATAATTGGTATCCATATCTTTAAAATGCACCATAACGAAGTCTGAAGACTTGAACAAGATACTCTCCAGGATGTCCTCCCGTTTTGGCCCCAAACTGGATTCTGCAGTTTTCCGATGAGCAGCATCAACCACTAAATCACACTGCGGGAAACACAAACACAAGGCATTGCTTCACTGCACAGTCCTCCCCTCCAAAAATGTCACATCTTTGCAAAAAACAGGTATTTACAATCTGCTTCTGTAAATCTAGGCATGAACAGTAAAAATGATTCACAGTAAATATTCCAATTTTAATCAAATGTTGGTTATTCGGTATTAGGAATTTTCATATTAGAGAAGAGTAAAAATGTAAAATATTACCTTAGGACTATAGGTTTTAAAAACTCCTTCATATATACCACCATTTTTCACCTGTACTTCACATTTGGATCCCTAGAATGCAAAAAGAAAGAGAAAATGTAACTTTCTACCAACACGACAAATGACACTACAGTGATTTTCTTAAACATGTGCTTTTTACATAGGTCCAAAGTGTAAAAATACAGCTCAGTTTTTAGCCAAATCTCCTCATTCAGCACCTGCCCCTTTATAAATACACTGCTGTGCTCTGCAAATTCAAATAGCTGGGTGTGTATGGGCAGTTTTGAAGGGATTTAAGATACTCACTGGAGAATATTTGGTTCTCACAAGACTCTTGACCGGTTAAAACACACAAAGAAGGTTTTGTGCAAACCCCAAATCTGTGCCTGTGTGGGTACAAATAAGGATAAAAGCTTATCCTGGCCCCAAGCAGATGTGGGACAGTCTGCCTTACTTCATTCTGCCATGTCAGGGCTTCCCTTAGAATCTTGGGAGAAAGGTTTCTAATCCCTGCACATGGACTCATTTTATTTATGCAGAGCCTCTCCAAAAACAGAAAATACAAAATACAACCAGTGCACCTAAGAAATCTGCTGTACCTCGGCCAATCAAACCTGTCCAAGCCTAAAATTTCTGCGATCCTTTAAAGCACAACCTTGGCAAAAAGCGTTAGAAGTTCAATATTCCCTCCTTTATATTACAATTAGGGGATTAGTTAATAATTCCCTGTCACTGTAGGAACCATTCTTCCAAATACGAAGACTTACAACAACTGATGTGAGTATGTGAACCATTCTCATGTTTGCATAGATGCCATCAAAAGAAATCTGAAAAATAAGAAAGCCATCATGAATATTGAAATTCCAAAAGCCAGAGCACCCAACCCAACCCAAGCTTTCATCAGTGCACAGAAAATCACGGAAACATCGGGTAAAAATCTTACTCAGGCAAGATACATGGAATGTTTATTATTAAATATTAATATTAAACATGCCAGGGGAGCTTTTCAGAGGGCCCCTGACTTTTCACTGACCAGTTAAAGATCTAACACCCTCCCAGACAAGCTAAAAATCCCGGGAGAGCCCCTAATGTCACTCCATTAAGGAAATTCTCTGGCTGGCTGGGTGCAGCTGATATGCACAGATTTGAGGGATGTCAGCAGGGCTTTGTTTTTGAACAAAAAAAAGCCCTGCTGGTTTTAAGAACCATCAAGAGAATAAGGCACTTGCAGCGCTACAGCAGCAAAAAGGTGTTTTCAGGCCTGCTCAACCTCATCCTTTCATCTCCCAGCCCTGATTACACACATTAACAGGAGCTAAAACCATCAAATTGTGGAGCGCTAAATTGCCACAAACCCTGCCAATAATTTAGCCCAAAGTAACTCAGTGCAGCACCAGGACCTGCAATCCTGCCTGGGAGAGCTGGGCAGGTGTCCCCAGGCTGCTGGAGGACACCTTCACCTCAGTGCAGGTGTTTTGTTGCAATGCCTGGTTACCTCTTGGTGTTTGTAAAACAAGAGATGCTAAAAGAGCTCTTGGGATCTCACCATATTCTGAGTTTTTCAGCTGAAAACGTATTTTTAACTGTCAGCCACTTTCCTGGGCTGAACAGACAAGTTTAGGGACACTTCTGTGCTCAGCACTCAGCGCCCAGCACATACAGACCAACATTTGGGGATGTTTAGGGTTCGCCTATGACCTTTTCCACCAGTTTTCCTCAAAGCTTCTTTAGTTTTCCTCAAGTGTCTTGGTATCTTCAATAAACATTTATGTAAGCAAACTGCAGCCCTTTTAAATCTTCCTGCTTCTGCTCCATTCCCCAGAAATAGGCATCTTTGAAAACCAGGCCAGCAACAAATTGGCAAATATTTGATTAGTGAAGTTCAAAGATTCACTCTTTCAATCGAGATCCCTGTATTTAGCTCTGATAAAATGATGTTCTGCAAGCCGAGCCACATCTCTACTCCAACAATACACAGCCTTGAGAACAACTGAAGCTGCACATTGGAGCTACTGAGAATAATGGTTCAGCAATTTTATAGTAAGGCTAAACAAAGTAGTTATTTTTATTTCATTAAATGCTGCCTTACTGTCATCTGTTTAAGGGTGAAGCCAATGTCAGAATTTTCTGACAGGAATTAATTCAAAAAGCACTGCCTTAAGTTAAATGTTATTTGTATTTACAGCTGTAATTGCAAGAAAATGCAGAATATTTATATTAGTGCAGTCAAAAGTTAAAGGAACTGTCCCCTCTTTATTCTCCCAGGAGACTTAAATGAATGTGAGATGCTACTCTTTAGAAAATTGTATCTCACTCTGAAGTATCCACCCAAGGAAAAAATAGAATATCCCAGTATCTGCCACTCTTATAAATTGTTTCCTCCTGCTCTGCACTGGCACAAAGAGGAGAAACCACAAACCTACCGTAGGCTGAGGTGGTCCTTTGCCACTGCTGCGGCCTCTGCAATTAAACACACACACGGGATATGATTAAAGAACTGCTGTATTTCCCACCAAGCAAGAATTCCAAACCCATCTTGATCCAGAGTTGAGAATGGGCCTGGGAAAAACAGCATTCCCAGAGAGCAGAGCCTGACAGGCACCCACTGGGGTTACCTCCAACCTGCTCACCTACCAGGTGCCAGCAGCAGGCAGAGGGTTACCTGCGATAAATTAAAGGACAAAATGAAGAAAATACTAAGCTTATGAAATCAGAGTAAGAATAAAAGAAGAATCCTGCAACTAAAGCAAATTCCCAAACTTTATGGCACACAAAACCAGGACCCAGATCAGGTTTAAGCCCTACACAGCAGAGGGTCCCTTCCTTGAGCCAGGAGGCTCCAAATGTTGTCTCTGTGTCAGATTTGGGCCACCCAAACAACTGACCCTGCCACAGGCCCAGGAGGAGCCCTGACTGCCAGGCTCTGCCTACAGATCTCATTTCTAACTGCTCTCACAACCCTGCAAACCAAGTAATTCTGCCCACTGCCCCGCAAACACCAGCTCCTGCCAGTGCCAGTTTGTCACTGTGCAGCACTCAGTACACCCGGCACACTGAGAAGGGACAGCCTGTGCCCTCTACCCCAGGCACCTGAGCCCCAAAAACAACCCTGCAGCTAAAAAAGGCCCCAACAGTTCCAAATCTTCAACTGGCGTGTCTCAAGTCTAAGCTCCTCCCCTGTACCAAGAAGTCCTAGTTTCAAATACTCCTCATAGTGATTTAGATTTGTGTTATGACTTCAGGAGCGCTCACTGTAATGTGAGGCAAAAATAAATCTTCTGTTCTATTAAAAAAACCCTCAATTTTTTAAATAGACTCACCTTACTGACACACAACCATTCCAGTAAAGACGCCTGAAGAGTCATGTCTGGTATTATCTAAACAACACTGAAATCTAAATCCAACTGGATGTCACAGAATCATGGAATGGCTGGGGTTGGAAAGGACCTTAAAGATCCATCCTCATCCCATGGGCAGGGACACCTTTCTCTACACCAGGTTGCTCAGAGCTCCTGAATACCTTCATTAGATACCAACTGCATTCAAATGCTTTTCAAAAAACCAAGCTGGGGCTGAATACAACCTACCCCTCCAAAATAACAGGCCTTTATACAAGAGAGCACACAGGGTAGTCAAAAAAATCAAAGGAACTTCTCTCAGTGAACATAAATAACCCTTCAATAAATTCTGCCGAAATAAGCAAAGCCATCAGAGAACCATGAAAGGCCTTAATGAGGAAAAAATGAAAAGCCACTAAACTATCACCTGACTCATTTCCAACAAGCTTCTGCAACAGAACTGTGGTCTCGGAGCATCACACACGCTGGGGGCATTGGCTGATGGCAGAACTGCAGATTTGGGGTGCCCAGCAGGCATTTTCAGGATATTGCAGCATGCTAATCTCACCAAAAAAAGCTCTAATGCAAATAACCTTTATTTAACTACCCATCAGCCTTAACTTTCCAGAGGGCAGCTTCGCAATATCAAGCTTGCTCTGGAGCAAATCTCACCATTACTGAATTTGTTAAATGACCTCTGAGAGAACTGAAGCCTTGTGAACCTGGAACAGCATTTTTCCATAAAATTCAGGCCCTCCTCTTTCTGCAAGTCGTTTCACCAGATGTGGAACCCCCACACAGGAGGCACAGCGCAGTTTGATTTGTGCTTCTACTACGATCAAAAACGGGACCATCATGGTGGCACACGGAACTTGGTCAAAGTCAAACAATTTCACCAGTTCCATCTGCTGCTCTTACAGATTTTAGAAGATCCTCCTTCCTCCATCAGCTATAGATCAAAAGTGAAAGAGTTTCGTGTCTCTGCAAGAGAAACCACTCCCATTTCAGCGACAAAGTATTCTTAGACCTGAAATAACTGGGTTGCTAGACTGGGCAGAAAGGTTGGAGTATTCCTTCCAAGCATCAACCCAAGTGCTCCAGATTTTCCATCTCTTGCCACATTTCCAAAATTGCTGTTCCTGCCCACATTTCCTCAAGAAACAAACTGATTGTGCACATCCACATCAGCCAGGAGTCCCAACCTCTACATCAGCCAAGAATTAAAGCAGAAGTTCTCTCATTTATCAGGTCTCTTTATAGATCTGACCTCTTGTTTTCCAACTACAACTTTTAATCACAAACCACTGGGAAAAAAACCAAACAAAACATATTCACCAAGATGAAAAAAGAAATGTATTTACCAGTCCTATCAGTGCAACAATTTAGCCAAAACTGTATCTCCTGCTAAAACCAGGGCCATCAACTTGAGTCTCACATTCCAAGAGGTGAAGACTCAAGTTTGAACTGTCATTTGGCACATCTTTGATGCAACATACGAAAAAAAACAACTCAGCACCTTCACAAAAGCAAAAGGTAGATGGGTTTTGCCGGATGTTCAACATAATCTGGAACAGGACAGGAACACAAACAAATGGAGGTGAGGAAATCTAGGAAGGCTCAGGAGCGATTTGGCACTGCTACCTAAAACCCCATTTTCGTTAGGGTAAATATGGCAAAATAAAATAAAAAAAATCATTTTGCATTGCAGATACGTGGTTAAAGGTAAACCTGGGCAAAGGCAGGACAGCCTGACAAATCCAAGCTGGAAACCCTCTGCTTTGGGGTAGCAAAGTCACAAACTCAGGACAAAGTAAGGACTGAGCAATTAAACTCAGTGCCAACTCCTTAGGTCCAGCAGTTACACCCCAAGAGGCAAAGTCTCCGTCAGGGCCCAAAAGCTGCACTATCAATGTTTTTTTCCCAGCAGCAACTTGCACATTTTTTTTTTCTATTTTTATGAGTATTTCCTTAGCATCCCTCACCTCCCTCCTTAATGTTTACATGCCAAGTAGAGTGTTTGTATAAGCAAAACAAGGTCACGCATTTGTATCTTCCCAGTAAATGCAAGTGAAACAAAGTCATTCCTGGATGGGAAAGAAAGTCTCCAGTTTTCTCTCCAGCAGCATCTTCACTTTGAAACTAAGAAACTAAATGCAGCCACGCTGCAATTAATGTCTGGAGCTGAAATGCAGCTACAAAGACTTGAATTTAAAGAGTGTGAATGGATGTCTGGAGCACTGACTGACATTGTTGCAGCTTGGAAAACAAATTTACAGGGCACTCTAAAGAACTTTAGTGCAGAGAGCTGGCAAAGCTTTTCTTCTAAGGGAGAAATCTGAAGGGTAAGGTTTTATTTCAGGGCAGTGTTTGGCTCTATAAAGTCAAATGAATCGAAGATGTCAAATGAAGATTATGCAAGAAGTCCTGCAGCTTTATTTTCTGTAGTTTTTTCCCCCAGTATGGACACTAATAATGTCAAATCCTGTCTCCACACAAGGTGACAGCTTCAACAGCATCTGAGTGTGTAACAGCCTGACTCGAGTCTGGCCCAGTGCACACCTGGAACCTGCTGGGGGGCTCAGTCATTGAAGAACCTCCACAGCCATTACCACGAATCAGTTGTTAAATGAAAAGTTACTCAAAAACAGGGATATAACACCACCCTGAAGTGGATTCACAGTGATAAGGGAAGAGGCCTGCAAGTGAACCAGTCATTCTGCTCAGCAGCTCAGCACAGTTGCACTAAAACCCACATAAAGATGTCAGAACCAACTAGAAAAATCTCTGACTGGCACATGTGATCAGACCTCCAGAACAGTCACTGCCCTTAAATTCCAGCACCTTGGCACTCAACATTCCCCTTTCCTTCCATCTGAGCAGGATGGTCACCATCCTCTAGCCTTCAGTTAGGCTCTCAAAAAAAGGATGTCAAGGAAGAAGGAAAATAAATGGAAGTAAGAAGTTTGTGTTGTTTGCTTTTCAGACTGAACCATGATTGTGGTTTCAATTTTAGCTTTTTGATGGGAAAAAAGCCATTTTTAAAGGACAGTAACTCGGTGTATTCTTACTGGACCCCCAAGCCCAGTTAGGCAAGCAAGTTACCAAAATGAAAAAACCCTTCTGCCACAATTGTAACAAGACAAGAAATACTCAAATCCTGACTCTGTTTTGCCTTCAGATAAAATAACAATGGGGGAAAACGAACAACAAAAAAAGGACGAAGAGATGGAGGAAGGCTGGGATAGGTGCAACTTGCAGCCAGAGGACAGCTAACCCTCCTGTGCTTGCATAACAGCAAAACTCCACTCAAACACAGAAAAGTAGATGCTAGACAATGTTCTGATAGCACAGGGAGCAAGTTTGTGAACCAGGTCTAGATTTTCCCTAATTACAGCTCGCTGTGCTGTTGGCATCTCCCCTGCAGCCCAAGCCCATCTGCCACGGTCACATTAAACAAACACAGCACTTCACTTGGGGCCTCTTGATGAGAAAGGTATTAATCCTTCTTTTTTTATCTCTAACACCTTCAAAGATATCTTCAATTCTGACTTTTCCCTTTGTCTAAAAGCAATTCATAGTATAGTAAAAACCACTGGAACGTCCTGGTTGTTCACACAGGGTTTCACCTGTTCTCATCTGAAATACAGATGTGCAGCAGTATGAAGCCGTGGACACCAAGGCAGTGAGCAGAACTGACCCTTCCCTTGTGATCAGAGCTAGAAGGAGAAGTGCTCAGCCCAATTCTCCCTGTAGCAAACCCACAGCAGAAAAACTAGGCCCAGGACAGTTAATTATCAATGAGTTTTCTGCCCAAACTAAGTTTTTAAGAGCAGTTTAGCCATGAAAAGTAACATTTTTTTCTGCATGGGAATGTTAGTGCTGCAGGGAAACGAGCTGCTGGGCAGAAAGCTTGGCATAAACTGGGGATGTTCAAGTTTTTATTAAAGAACATAACGCATCAAATTGATACAAAGATGCAGGCGGCCGAAATTTTCATTTTTCTGCACAGAAAAGCCACTCAGCTTTTCATTCACGCGGCCAGATGTACAGCATGAACCATCTTTGAACCTGCAGTCCCCAAAAGACCAAGGACAGCTATAGGGAAGTTCTCTGAACATGTTCCATGGGGCTCCAGCAGGCCTGGGACTGTGATTTTACAGATCCTCCATGCAGAAATAACTTAAGAAACTTAAGAAAAATTAAGAAAGAAAGAGCATGAACACCTCTGAGGGAACACAGCAGTTGTTCAGCAGCCCCACCAGAACTCCCTAGGGAGCTCTGAAGTAGAATTTACCCCATGGAACCAGAAAGGCAACACTGGTAGGAGAAACCCAGTGGCTTTAATCTTAAACTTGGGAGAGAATTTGAAGCTCACGTGCCCATATCTATAGAGGCAAGTGCTTGCCATCAGGCTGAATTTCAAAAAATAAGCTGGAGCTTTTGTTGCCCTTCACGTTAACCTCTACAGTGCCACTCTGTGTTGGCAGGGACAGAGCCCAGTAAACACCACGTCCCACCTAATGCCACATGTAAAAACTATTAAATCAGTGCTCTGAGCTGCTGAGGTATTGTTGTGGTTATTTATTTTGTCCTTTTCAACCCTTCCAAAGCTCTTCCGCTTACAGTTCCACTGGCTGGGAACAAAGTAAAACCCTATTTCCAGTGATGTCCAACAATGGGGCCACTGTAAATTCTGTTTTATTGCCAGTGCACCAAACGGGTGGGGAATAAACGTCCAGTTGAAGAGGAAGATGAATAAAACTCGAAATGAAACTGCTCTGAGCGACTGTGACCTTCAGAACTGCTACCGTCCTGCTCTGATCGTTTGTTATGAGCCCCACAGCCCCGGAAAAATTCACAGCACTACAGAGTTTATTATTTGAGGGAAAGAAATCGCAAAAAATACGAGTGGATTTGCGTGGCTAATGATCTGAGGGCAGGAGCGGGCTCAGTCTTCCAGAGGCAGCGAGCGTGGGGCGGGGGGAGGCGAGGAGAGGGCTCAGCCTCCGCAAGATCCCTGCCCCAAAATTCTGCGAGAGAGCGAGGCCGCGCTCGGAGCCACCATCCAGCGGCGCGGCGCGGCCCGCCTTCCCGCGAGAATTTTATTGCGATTTCCATCATTTATTTAAAAAAAAAAAAATTCAGATAAAAACACCAAAATAAAAAAAAATAATAAAAATAACAACGACCCCCTAGATATTTAAAAAAAAAAAAAATCAATTGAATGCCCCCCTCCCCACCCGCGGGTGAGCCGAGGGCGCTGCGCCGCCATGGCGGGGCCGGATCGCCGCC
>WBMY01005184.1:109258-131982 GCA_013397315.1 Donacobius atricapilla
GCCCGGCCGCGCTCGCCCCTCCCCGGGCCCCAGCGAGCGGCAGTGGGAGGGCGGCGGGCTCGGACCGCAGCACATCGTTCAAAAGAAACCAAGCGTCGAGAGACAACGAAATGGAGGAAAAATGGCCGAGCCCCGGCCGGCTGCGAAAGGCCGCGGGAGGACGCCGAGCCGCGGCGCGGCTGCTGCCCTGAGCCGCACAGAGCCCCGAGCCATCGCTGCCAAATACATCCCTGCTCCTGGGGGAAAGCAAGATGGGGCCGGAGGATGGCTGCTCTCCCTGCAGTGCCCCTCCATCTTACAGATTTCGGAGCAGTCAGGGCTTCCCCTCGTAGTAAAGAAATGTAAAATTGCATTGCGCTGATGGATAAAATATTTCAGCTCAAGATGCCGGTTCTCCCCTCGCTCCACGTTACCTGTCCACCATCACCAGGCTCCCTGCAGAAATCCAGGCTGCAGTGGCTGTGTGTGCAACCTGCTTGGTGCAGAGTGGGAATTTCACCAAACCGAAACCCATACACAAAAATAAAGCCTGGTCTGTCCTATTAAAGAAAAAAAAAAAAGAAGAAGAATCAAAAAAAGCACATACAGGATTAGTAAGAGCAGATGCAACTTGAAAACCAAGAGCTAAATTGATTTATAGCCATGGTTACTCGAAATGCTCAGAGTTTAATCTATTCATAGAAATGCTCTAGAAATCCCACAGGATTCCAATGGAATAAAAAGGAGCAGTGCTCTTAGGCAGGCATTATTTATACACCTTGCTCCTAAAGCAACAGCTTTCCCATGCAGTTGCAAGAGTTGTGGGTGGCAGCACACAATGGTAAAAAGATAACAAATATTGAACAGCTTTCTTAAATTAGCATTTTCCTTACATTTTACCTTTTAAACTGATTGTTTTGTTTTACCTCACAGGCCCAAGTAACCCTGTGGTTAACACCTACCAGATCCTACCCAAAGTGGGCTCAGCATGAAGAATTTTCCCATCGAAAACACTCTAAACAGAGCTGGCGATTTAAGGAAATTACATTTTTTAATCCTTTTAGTGAGCTCACGAGCACTTCACTATTTCACAGCCACGGAACTGAGTGAGAAGGACACTGAGGATTTCTGGAGCCCAAGAGTTTCTGTGGGAGACATCAGCACCTGCAGAGCCAAAGGTTACCACTGGCACCAATTTTGGGAGCATTTACTGTAGGAGCAGGAATCTGGTTCGCTGTATGTGATGAGATAAATAAATCCCTAAGAGCAGCTAAGAAAAATCCTTTTTACATATTTATGTAAAACCCACTAGCATGAAAAAGCACTTTACCAATGTAAGACAATATATAACAATATAGTAGTAGTAATAAAAACAATAATAGTTGTAGTGGTAGTATATAACAGTATATAAAAATATCAGAAATATATAGAGCTGTTAAAAAGTTCCAAAAAAGGCTACAAAGATGTTGAAGGGTCTGTGCAGGGCCAGAAGTTGGACTGGATGATCCTTATGGGTCCCTTCCAACTCAGGATATTCCATGATTCTGTGAACCAAACTCTTTAGGGTGCTGTTTATAAGTTCCACAGCTTTGGGTTAGTCCTGAACCTTGAGCAACTTTGAAAAGGAAGTTGTTAATAAAAAGCACAAGGAAGTCTGATAAGAGAGCGAGCGTAACTCATCCAGGTCACTTAACGTGGGGTTTTTAGAGGACATCACTTCAATGCTTTTCCAGCCTGGAATGTTCACAGCTCACAGCAGTTAGTGACTGTTTCTGTGGCTCGAGGTTAAGAACCATTAAAGCACCTGCAGCAGTTTGAAGGGGCTGTGGGGCAAAGATGGAGCCCTTGGTAGTCAAGAATGCCAAAAAAATATACAGAAGCAAGTTCCACGGGCAGAGATAGTTTCTAAGCCACGATGTGAACACACTAAAGTACATTTTAGGGTGACATTACGTGCTCAGAAAGCAGGGTATGAATAGGCTGGTGTTCACATCCTCAGTAATGACTCAAGAGCAGTTGCTGTTTGACTTGTTTTCCCCTTCAATGTATTCTTTGTTTTGTTAAGCTCTGCTTGGCTTTTGTTGTGCCCTCCCTTTTTTCTTTGTTGAGCATCTTTATAAAAAAGGAGATTAAACATAAATATAGAAGTGATCATTTGGAATAGCTCAGCAGTGACCACCAGCGAAGCTGCAGGGCGGTTTCTAGTGGCAGCCAGCTTCTCCAGGAGCACTGCTCTTCCTGTGTCTGCAGTGAACTCCCCAGATTCCCAGTGTGATGGGGTTCTACTGCGGTTAAGGCACATCATTCCCTTTACTTTTTCCTGAATATGCTTTTCTTGATTGCCCACCGTTCCCAAAATTTATTATTCGATGGCTTGGTTTTATCAGTTTCTCACTCTTCTTTTTGCTCTTCCCCACCATTTATAGCTGACATTTTGGATGTCAATGACAAAGAACAGCCAACGGTGGATGTGGTGGTTTAGCTGGAGAAAAATTCAGGATTCATTCAAGAAAGAAAAGAAACAATTCCTAATGGAGAATGATGTTCCCTTTTGCCTCTCCTGTGCACGATCCAGGTAAGAGCTGCTCCTTTCCAGGACTGCTATTTCCATCCAGATGTGTGACTACATGTGCAGGCTGTATTTGCATGTGGAGATGAATGAGGCTGATAATAGCAGCACTTAGCAGGAAGTGCCGTGTGATGTAACATTTCCTTGATCTAACCTGCTGTTCGTCTTGTGCTCCCTTCCCTGAGCTACCCGGGGTGATCCTCAACAGCATCTAGCAAGACAAAAACCGCCTGGGCACACAGGGGCAGCGCCACGGGCACAGGGGTTTGCTTACAGCAAAATCAGCGGCTGGAGAAGCTCAGAGAACTGATCATTTCCATGCACGTGTTTTCCCTGAAGACTTCAGTTCTTCAGTGCCCTTATCCCCGCTCCCTCTGCGAGGGTAAAGCTTTGCGGACAGCGCTGTGAGCACGGGGATCTCCCAACCCTTGGAAGGATATTAAGAGAACAAATCAGGCGCTGTGACACACGGGCAGCGCTTCCCGGAGAGATACGATGTAGCTCGTCAGCAAAGCCGCCCTCAGTTCCGACTGATGACACACCCCTGGCCAGACCAGAATTGGTACAACAGCAAAACCAAACCCCGAATCCCAAACCAGCCACGTGGGACAGCTGCTGCCACCGCTGCCTTCCCCCCATCCTGATCCTCCCATTGCCTCCAGCCCCCAAATTCACAGCTCAGCTCCCAGCAGAGACCAGCTCCCATCAGATGCAGGTTTTGAACTGCACTTGCAGTTTTGTTGCCATTTCTTCCCAGTTCTCAGCCCTGCAGCTCAGTGCAGCCGAGGCATGGATGATGCATGTCCCTGCTGAGCCATGCATCCAGCCGCTTCTCCTGCAACCAGCAGGAGATGAAGGGAAATGCTGATGTCCACGGAGCTCTGGAGGGAGGCACCGAGTGCCAGAGCTCCTGCACCCATAGTGAATGACCCTTGCTCTCAATTTCCACAGGCCTTGGACGCAACAAGGGCATTGCCTTCCTCACCCAGCAAAGCTCCAGGATCCATCTGGCAAAGCCTTGGCTCTGCAGCAATTGTTGGGACAGAGCTGCAAACTGGGAGACACCAACCCTGCCCAGCAAAGCACCAAGAAATCGCCAACCAGGCGCTTTATGCCTTTAGATTTCACATTTTTAGGAAAGGGAGGGGGGAACCCAGCCTGGCTCCTGCTAAGCAGCAGCAGCAGCAGCACACAAAGCAATCGTTATGCCAAGATTTAGCTGTTAAATCCCTCAAGATCTGGTGCTCAGAGAGCATAAACAACCTTTGCCTCCCGGCCTGGCCGAGCCGTACCTCAGGTTTTCCAGCACAGCCACACAGACCCTCCCATACCCATCCTCTCCCCAGCCCTTTGCTGAGGCTGCCGTGCCAACAAGAAAGCCAGTTGCCATGGCATTTTTTCCCCCTACAGACAGATGTCCATTAAAAACCAAGTCAGCCTCAGGTTTGCTTCACAGAGCAGCTTTCATTTATTATTACCAGCCTGCAAGGAATTTCCACTGTAGCCCTTCACCTCAGATGTTTCAATGCACTTCAGGACTAATCCCTGGGGATTAGAAGGAAACTACTACAGAGCAGGCACAGGTACGTTCAAAGGACAAATTTAGGATTATGATCGTGGTTTATGTTTTTGGCAGATGACAACCACATGACTGTGTTTGGAAAAGGTTGAATTTGTTACCTCTGGTGCTCTTTCCCCTGTTCACTGTGCTAAAATCATCAGGCAAATTGGAAGTGAGACATGAAACTTGCCCCTCCTCCAGGATGTCTCACCTGGGGCTCAGATCTGGGATTTTGGCTTCAGGAGGAAC
Organism: Donacobius atricapilla; assembly: GCA_013397315.1. Classification (NCBI taxonomy): domain Eukaryota; kingdom Metazoa; phylum Chordata; class Aves; order Passeriformes; family Mimidae; genus Donacobius; species Donacobius atricapilla. The sequence continues at coordinate 113,617 of WBMY01005184.1, forward strand.
CTGCCTCTCCTGGACAGGGGCATCATCCAAGGCTCCATCCATGGAGAAGGGAAAGCTCAGGCAGCTTCGTGAGCAGGGCCAAGCTCTTCCAGCAACCACATGGCTCAGGGAGCGACGTCTTCTTCCTTGACCACATTTATATTTAAGAATGTGAAAAGGGATGAATGGATTCCATATTGCCCTTCAGCCCATCCTGGGGGCCAAGGGCTTGTTGGAAGTGTCCCTTGGGAAAAACAGAGGAGCTTCCTACTGCAGTGCTGGCAGCGCATCCCCAGCATCTCTGCAGGGATGGGTTTGGAGGGAACAATCAGGTATTTTTATTTGGACTCCAATACTGCTGAATGTGTGAGAATTAGACACTGAAATTTAACTGTACAGTGGAATTAATTTTCCTTACTTAACACTGCAGTGCTAGAAATCCTTGGTGATGTCCAGGGGGAGATCTCCCCTCTCACATCTGGCTCTGAACCTGGCAGGGCCCCCACAGCGTTCTTTGTTTAAGCCGTGGCACTTGGGAAACCTCAACCTTCTGAGATTTTGGAGCCACCATAGCACCTCAGAGCCCCGCACCCAGGCTGGCTCACAGGGAGCTTTCCACTGGAGCCTGGATCTGTGAGGGAGCCAAGTGCCACAGTTCCAGCTGCAGGAACGACAGCTCCTCGTGGCTCTGGGAAGCAGCAGGGTCTGAGCACACCCTGGCTGCAGGGTCCCGAGGGAGCACTCCCTTCCAGGCTCTCAGTCACTTCCCAAGGCGAGACATTTGGATTTCTCCCCTCAGTTACAGCAAGCACAGCTGCAAATATGATCAAAAATATCTAATCCTCTTAGCTGCTTCTGCAGTTTGACTCGATCACTGCAGAGGAAAATGCTGTCATTGCAGAGTGCTGCCTGCATTCCCACGTAAGCCTCAGCTTTTACACCATTGATCATTCCTCCACATTGATTTTTTTGGAAGGAGGAGAAGGTGTTTGGCTCCTTGTGATGAAACTGAGGGGGTTTTTCAGGAAGGGTTTGGAGGCCATGAGCTCCCAGATCCCAGGGCAGCACCTGGCTCTTGGTGCTCCTTCACTGAACAAGCAGAATCCAGCTGGGATTTCTTCTTCACCAGAAGCCGGAGCACGTTTGAAAGTTGTCAAGGAGAATTGCTTGGGAAAAATCCTCTTTGCTCCTTGTGCAACCCCTGCACTTGCAGAGGGAAACTCTTGGCACAGCTGTGCTTGGACAAGACCATCCTTCCCCTCCATCAGCACGGGGCCTCCAGCTGCAGCAGCATCCCTGTCTGCTGTGGATAGCTGTGGATAACTCCAGCTCACCCAGCTCGCTTGGCCACATCTCCCCCTCGGCTCCTCCAGCCCTCACAGAAGGTTTTCCAACTGGGACTCCACACAGACCATGGATTCCAGCCAACAGCACCAGGAGCTTCTCCAGCCTAAGTTGATTCTGCTCGGGCTAAGATTTCCAGTGGTGCAGAGGAATTGTTCTGGGAGATGTAGTCCTGGTGTAGATGCTAAAAGGATTTATTGTGGGTTTGGTTTTGTTTTACAGAACTCCGACGCACAGATCATGAAGCTGTTTTGGAACCTGTAAGTGGGGGTCTCCCAGCACCCCAAAAAGGAGCCCACCCAGGGGTTTTTCACCTGCTTAAAGCCCTCTGCTGTACATGGCAAGAGGCTCTTCTTCCCCAAAGAATGTCCCACATCAGTGGAGACTGATAAATCTCACAACACATAAACATGGGACAAGGAGACTGGGAGGCAGAGGCCTGCAAATTCTTGTCAAAACCATCATCTTTGCATCCAGGAGATCAAGGTATGTCCCACACTGAAACAGCCCTCCAAGGCCATTGCCACCACACAGGGACACACAGAACACAGGCAAAGAAACCAGCTCATGGCAGTCTGTCTCCAGGAAAAATCAGCACAGCCCAGGATCTCAGGCAGGGAATAAACACAGCTGCTTAACACAGCTCATCTTCACCCGCTGCCCTCGGGCCCACAAACCCAGAGAAGCTCTCCAACCACCCAATCAGCACATTACTGAACCTGCAAAGACCAAAATCTCAGTTTCCTGGTGAGCTCAGAGCTCAGCTCCCAGCAGCAGCAAAGCTTTCCACAGCTTGCCAGCCTCAGCACAGCTCAGGAAACCCTCCCCAAAGAGCCCCCACCTGCTCCAGCTCCAGCTCCAGCTCCAGCAAGGCAGCAACCCCCAGGTGCAGCAGCTTTGGAGGAGCTGTTGGCCCTGAAGAAGGTTCGACAGGGCCCAATTTCCTGGTGGGGAAGTAAACATTGTTCTCCCGGAGGTGTTTGATGTTTTTAACCAGCTTGGGATGGAAGGAGTTTGACTCTCCAGCTCCCTGGGAGAAGGTGGAAGGAAACCATGGGAGTGTATCGAGGTTTGTTGTCTAACTCAATTAACCAATTACTTCCAGGTCAAGAAGGGGCAAAGCTATAACTGCTCTTGCTGCTATAAATAATGTTTGCTCAGGGGTGGTGCAGGGGCAGGAAGCTGTAGGTGTGGGGCTTTCACTTGGAATGAAAGCAAATATCTCCAATTGCTTCCTGCTCCCAGCAAACCTGTCCCTATTTTACTGTTGCTCCTCGGATTCTGGGGTGAACTCAAGCACAGTTCTTGCCTTGGGAAATGTGTACAGGAATTCGGGCTGGGGGAGGAATACACAAATATCCCTCCTGTGCTGCAAAACAGACCCCAAACACCATTGGCTGTCCTGGTGTGGGATCTCCTTTGGAGCAGCTGGATGAGTTTGCCTTTAAAACACAATTACTAGACCAAAATGTCCATGTGTGTAAAAAAAAAAAAACACCAAAAAAACGGGGGTAGGAGGTTTTGGTGAAATGGATGTGAATTTTTCAGAACTCAAGCGAGAACAGACAAGTCAGTTGGTGCAGATCAAGGCAGGAATTTTCCAGTGGGCCTTAGGGAACTGGGCTTCAGGGGAAAGGTAAAGGGAGCAGAGAGCAGGTGGAGGGATGTCAGAGTAGCCCCTTGGAGAGCATGGCCGTGGGGGGCTCCAGCTCGGACAGATGGACACCTGTAGGTCTTTGCCTCGAGGGGACTCAGTGTCCACTCTGCTCACAGCACCATGAGAAGTTTTCCTTGGGCACAAGCCAGAGATGTCACCTCGCCCAGGACTTTGGCTCTTCTGCAGAATGGTGAAATGGAGGGGATTAATTGGTATTAAGGGACGGGTTCTTCCCAAGGGACAAAAAATGAACGAGATCCTGGAACCAGAAACAGCAATGTCAGATGTGTCACCCCAAACCATCAACCCAGCTTTGCTATGGCTCGGGTGGAACATTCCTGTCATGGAGCAGTGACAGTCCAGCCCTGGGCCCCAGCTCCCCCCCAGCTGCCCAAAACTTCCCTCCCAAGCAGGAGCCCTGTGTCCCTGCCTTCCCCCTCAGCCCGTGGAGCTGCCTCTCCCTGTGCTCACTTGGGAGCAGCTGCTGGAGTGAATCATCGCAGCATCCTCCAGACTCTGCCAAGCTCCGTGTGGCTGCTGGCTGGGACTCTGCTCCAGCTGGGCTTCTCTCTGAGCACTGCAATCCCTCAGCCTCTGCTGCAGCCCCTGCTGACCTCCTCTCTCTGGCAGCTGGGCACTGTCCCCACGGTGGTGACAGCAGAGGTTCCTGGTCACCGTCCTGCCCCTGCTCACAGAATCACTTCGGTGTCCCCCTCCCTCCCTGCCAGGAGGTGAGGCAGGGACCTTTTCCAGAGGATCCAGTGAAGTTCCCAGCACGTGCTGGCCACCAGCAGTGCTTTGGGGGGAGCAGGTCCCTCATTTCTTGCTCCTGCAGGAACATCTCTCCGCTGTTCCACAGAGCCCACGTGGCAAGTGCCAAGGCAGGCTGTGTCCTACAGCTCCGTGGGAAACCACCCAGCAAACCCCCTGCGCTGTGCAGCTGGGGAAAGGTGTGTTCCTTTCAGGATTGCAAAATAAAATGAGTCTATTTCAAGGGTTGTAACCACAGCAGGAGCTTGGCCAATCTCAGCTGTCCAGTGCTGCTGCAGCCTCCTGCTGCGGGGACAGTGAGTCACGGCCAGGGCTGACCTGCTGCTCCACTTGCTGATGCCAAAACTTGACCACAGGCTGAGGTCCCAGTGCCAAAGCTTTTTCCAGGCACTCGTGGGTCCGGATGAGGGGTAAGGAAAAGTCACAGACCGGCCTGAGCTGGGACCTTTCCCTTCACCACAAGCCTCATTTCCTTGTGGGAAGCCTCCCAAGGGAGGGAGCCTGGGGGAACCCAATGATCTACAGCAGTGAATAAAGACCCTGACAGACATTGCAGGTTCTCTGCTCACCTGGGATGGTTTGAGAAGCTGAAGGGGACTCGAGGACTGAGAGTTATTTGGTTTAATGCAAAGCATTCTACAATTCTTGTTTTTTTCTGCACAAGCTGCCCAGAGATAACCACCCAGCCTTATCTGCTCCTATCAGGTCAGCTGAGCCCAACTTCCCCAGCCCAAAGAAGACCAAGAGCTCATTTGACAGCTTTGCCTTTGAGTTAAAAACTATCAGACTTCCAAAATAACCTCCTCCCTCCCCTCCAGTGGAACACACACACAGAAAGAACTGCACACTGGTTTAATTTTCCATCACATTTTTTGAAAATGAATTCCAAGATACAGTACAGCATCTTTAGTGTTCTACACAAAGCAAGCCTTGAGCAAAAGGTCAGAGGATCTTAATGGTGTAAAAATATATCTTAAATAAAATAGTTTCTCTAGGAGAGCAAGCTGTGCTGTACATCTCGAGGTCCTTAGAGTCATTTACAGAAGGCAGAGGCCTGGTAGTACAATCCACACACTGGAAAAGTGAGCGTACATTCCTGCTACAAAGTCAGAAAAGGTCCAAATTCCAGGTGGTGGGGGCAGATCTCCAAAGCCAAGCAGGGGATGCCCAGAGTGCACTAACAGCCCTGTCATTCCAGTGAGGAAGTTCAACTCTCTGTGTCCATGCAGCCAGGAAGCGGATGAGAACCACCCGCCTCCCCGGGGTCATTCCAGGGACTGGGACTTGTCGCTTTCAATGGGCCAAAAAAAGAACAGCTTTTAGCAAGAAAGGACTGGCTGTTTCATGCCTGTATTCCACGCTGGACCTGCTCAGTCAGAGCTGTTTCAGCGTTCCAAACTAAGGTCATGATTGTTCCAACAAGGACCAGGATCGTCCTGTGGCCTGGAAAGACAACTGGGGACTCCCCTGTCATTTTAAACAGAAGATCAGCCTTTAAACGCTCTGATTCTGAGCACAACAGCAACCAGGACAGTCGCTTCTCCAGGGGAAAACTCCCACCCCAGAGCATCGAGTCTTAGACTCTAAGTGAAAACCAACAAAAAACCCAAACCCAAACCAAATATTGTGCACAAAATTCCCTTCCAGGACCTGTGTCCCTTTGGGGCATGCCACACGGAAGCTTGGCCAGCTGAGGTTGTGGACAGTGCCACGTTTTGGTGAGCACAGGAACTGGAACCAAGAGCTGCAGCTCCTGGTGAGGATCCGGTGCAGGGGCAGCGCCTCCGGCTCCACCGCAGACCTGGCACCGGCAGCTCCGGGAACGTGGGAAGAGCTTGGAAAAGGCTGTGCTTGTCCCTCTCCTCCCCTGGCTCTGAGGAGAACAGCTCTGGAGCTTACACCAACACTCCCAGTGCAGCTCAGGCCGGGGACACATGCGCACCCCGCTCCAGGAGCACCGAAATGCTGGGAACATGTTCCCCAACTCGCAGATGACTGCTTAATCTGTAGAAATACCTATAAAATAACCACATTAAACAGCATCCAGAACACAAAACTTCCATCCTTTCTGCCCCACAGGCAGCACAGCAAGCACTGGCCTCTCAAAGGCCACCCTTAAAATGAAGAGAGATCAAAGTCCCTTAAAGCCTTTAAATTCCCAGACCACTGGCCTTTAAGACTTGCCTGGTTTCTTACACCACTAAGATGGTTTATTTTCCACACCTCACTCCTTTTTCTTTCCAAACTACAGTTCTACTCCTGCACAAGCCGTTCTGCAGTGTCAGGACTGCACATACAAAAAAGGAGATGTATATAACCTAATTTACACTGTTTATTAAACAACTTCTTAATTGAGAATACTTTTAATCCAGGAGAAGAACTGGAGAAGCCTTACACACTGGGCTGAGCCTACTCTACAGCATCCCCGCAGGGAATGGGATGTTGGACATGGACACCCCCTCCACATCCCCCAAAACACTCTCCAGGAAAGTCAAACGCATGACAGGAGGGGCTCTGAAAAGGAGGGAAGGCAAAATGGTCACCAAGATCTGCCTAAAAACAGCTAAATAGTGCAGTGAAATGCTTTTAAATACCACAGACACCTCCACTGACTGGCAGCCAGTTTTATGAGCAGCTCTGGAGACAATTTCTAGCTGAGCTTTAGTGAACTGGGTGTTTCCAGCCTGAGTCCCGAGGTGAGCCTGGCCTGCTGCTGGCACGGCCAGTTCCAGGGTGGGAGCAGAGAATTCCTGTTCTCATTTCCCTCTCTTGCCACGGCCTCTCCGGGAGGAAGGTTTGCCCGTGCCCGCCGTGGAGGAGCTGGCAGAAGATGCCACTGCAATGTTGATCTGTCCTTCCTGAATCTCCTGGCGGGTCTCAGCTGGGAGGTGGTTGATTTTCTGTTGTGTCTCCAGGTAGAACATGACATCCCTCAGCTGCTCCTGGATCTCGGAGATCTGCAGGTCCTTCTGCTCACAGGTTTCCTTTAACACCCTCTCCTCCTCCTTCAGTTTGTTCTGCAGCAAGGCCTGGTTTGCTCGCAAGCACTTGTTCAGTTCCTGCTCCTCCTTCAGCTCGTTGGAGAGTTTTGCCACTTTGTTGTTCAGCTGGGAACACCTTGCAGAGAGAAGCACGAGTCAGGACAGCAGCACTGCCCACCCAGACCAAACAGAGCCTTTTCACTGGATAACTGACCCCCCGCCCACCAACCCCACCTGGAATTTGGCTTTCCAGCAAAGATGGGCAAGGGGAGGCAATACAAGGAGACTCTGAAATCCCTCCCAGGTCAGGCAATTCCATCTCATGCCGAATGCCAACAGCACAGGCAACAGGCAGGGTGTGCCTGGGGAGATGGCACTGACCTTGGACACGCACCTGCAGCTTTTGGAATGGGTGCCAAAAAGGGCACAGGGATGGCAAGGGACCCTGAGGGAGCTGAGGGCAGTCAGGGGCTTCCTGCCACACTCCACGACCCTCAAAGTACCATTTCATTGGGAAGGAAGATGCTTCCACGAGGGTTACAGCCTCGTGATTCACAGACAGGGCTTCCTGCTCCCAACAACTCTGCTTTTGCCCTGGCAGTTTGCTGGCAGCCTGCTCTGCCTTTTTTCACTCAGGAAGGGGCGCTGCAAGGAGCTCAGTGCCTGTGCTCCCTCCTCCAGCCAGGACTGCTGGGAGGAAAAGGGACACAGTCCCACCCAAGGATTGCATGGATCCACAATTCCCAGGCTTGACATCTTTCCTCCAGGCACTTCCCAAGATCTGTACGTTCCTCTGTGCTGGGTGATGCTTCTGCTGAGCTGCCTTTGGGTAGAACAGGCTGGCATCTCCCTCGGAGCAGGGAGAGGAAGGATCCCTGACTGCTAAAACATGCAGAGCGTGGAAAGGGAGCTGAGGGCCCCAAAGCTGTGCTCACTCAGACACTTCCCATTTGTGAACACCTACAGAAATCAGCTTTTTATAAGCAAGCCATGTTCTCCATATTGCAGCTTAAAGAGCTGAAAATTGCCCAGGAATAGCAGGGTTTTTTCTTTCTGGATGTCAGTGCACGGTGTTTTAATGGCTGCAGGGAACTGAACCTGGCAGCGGTACCCACTTCCTCTCCACTGACTGCTTTTCTTTGAGCAAGTCATTGAGCCGCTGTTCCAGACTGTCACACTTCTCAATGGTCTCTTTAAATTTGGTCTTCATGTTGTTAATCTGTAAAAACAAACACAAGGGCATTTCCAACAGCTCAAAGTCCGCTGCCCTTCCGTCAGGACACTCAGTTTTCCAGAGGTGTTTCTAGACTGACCGATTCCTCTGTCCAGGTAAGGACAGCTTGGAGCCAAGGCTTTGTTCTAGTGAGGACCCCCCATGTCACCCTCAGATCCCAGACAAGGAGCCACGTTGCCGTGGAAGCTGCTCCCACAGGACAGCAACTCCGGCTGCAGATCCGTGCCAGGCACTGCCAAAAGCTGCAGCAGCTCTTTAACTTCTTCCTGCCTGCATCCAGCATTCCTTTGGCCACTCTCTCGTGGCTCTGGATCCATCAGCAAACTCAGATTTCCACCTCAAGGCGTTACAAGGCCGGGTTTTTGCTCATCCTGAACTAAACCTCAGAGAATGAGTGTGAAGATGAACAGGGGCTGACCCAGCAGTGCACTGACCCACTGACACCAATATCTCACTCACACAAACACCAACATCCCCTGGCCATGGCCTTCCTCTTCCCTCTGCTGCCCCATTCCAGCTGCTGCTCCTGGAGAAAGCCAAGCTCTCCTTCTCCAGGTGTCAAACCTCCAGCATGAGACTTACAGGAAATTTAGAGTCAGGGATTCTTGTTTCCCTTCTGTTGGTGCCTCCAGCACGCTCACATGCAGTGGGGCAGGAAAGTAATGGAAAATGCTTTCCTGGAGGAGCAGTCTGGACAAATGTCAGTCACACATGGAGGCAGAGCAGGTTTGAAGCCTTCCAGTCCTAGTCAGGGAATGTTTGTGCAACTGATGGTTAATTTGGGGAAGTAGCCTGAACACTGCTAATGGAATACACTGCATGGTGGCACCGATCCAGACAAGACTTACATGGAATAAGTGCCACGGATAAAATTATTGGGATCTTTGAATGTGAAACCACATTTGGAGCGGGGATCAGAGCGGTTTCATTTTGAAGCTGCTTTGAGGATTGTGTCTCCTGGCCACTTGCAAGGTGATTTTTGATATATATTTTCCTTTTATAGGGCTCTCCGTAAGATTCCTGGGACGGTTTTTTAGGACAAGGTCAATGACTCCCATTTCAATGGTCACAATTTCTATTTTTACTTAATTGCAGACACTTAAATGGTTAATTAGAAGACCTGAAGAAAGTTAAGGACTTAATTCTAAATCCTGACTCACTTTAAACCTGGTTGAAAGGATCTATGTAGAGTGAAAAAGCAGTAGAATATCCTCCCTGGATTTTTCCTGGTGACATTTTGAAGCAGTCCTGCCTGCAGGATGCTTTATAGGAGGAGACTCTGAACTTTTCCCAAAGGGTGATGAGGAGAGAGAGGGATCAAAAAGAAAGGGCAAATCAATATGCATTTGGAGCAGAGAGACAGTTCCACCTTCTGCAGCCAAGCAAATTAAAGTCATATTGTCTCTGCTCCACCAACATTCCCTGGAGATCCGTGTCGGAGAGACGGATGGCTCCGGAATCCTGCAGCACCACGCGCTGCCTTCCACCACTGCTGCATTTCCCCAGCAGCACGTTTAAATCAAGCTGCAATCTCTGTGGCAATCTACCTGCTTCTGCACCACTGAGCAGCAAATTGCTCCCTGGGAGCAGCCAGATAAGGGACAGATCCATCTCGGAGCCAATTCTCCGGCTGGGAGCGGAGCAGGCTGCGGCAGGCGGCGCCCAGGCTGAGCCAGAGATCCAGCAGCTCCTTCTCCCATTTACCAGGGCCAGGACCCTTCCCACGGGCCCAGGGCAGAGCTCACCTCTTCAGCTGTGTCCTTCTCGATCCGGACAATCTTGTTTTCCCAATAGATCCGCTGGGATTCCAGCTGGCTCGTCAGCAAATAGGAATACTACAAACACAGAGACACAGAGCAGTCAGGGTGGCCCTGCTGGTGAAGGAGCCCTAAGGGAAGTCAGTTTAACCAGATGAAATCAGGAGGTTTTGGACACACATCCCAGCTGCAGATCCAGCTGATGGCTTTCACCAGTTTGATTTCCCAATCAAATAATTTTTGCTTTTTTTTTGAAATTAAGGAAAGCCTTCACAGCACAGCAAGGATCAATGAAGTAAAAGTAGCAAGCCAACAACTTTTAAAGGAGGAGATGGATTTTTCATGGGAATAGCAATAAATGTCTACAGGAAAATGAAGCATCACCCATCTCTGTCCTGAGTGAGATTCCCAAGGCTGAGGGGAAGAGTTTCCATCCACAACACAAACTCCAGTGCAGTAGGATCATGCACGTATCCAGCTTTCCTATAAGGAGATTTCTGGGTGAGATTTCACCTCAGCTCTCTGTAACTATTCCCAATTACTCTTCTCCAACATATATGGCCCATTCCAATGTCAATTTGGTATCTGAACAAGGATCTATGCTCTACATCCCATCTTTTCCCTATTGGTTCTGCAAATGAGTCATGAGAAGGTTGAAAAAGGTGATTACTCCTGTTCATCAGGCTAATAAGCATCAAATTAGGCATTCACTAGAGAATTAAACATGCACAGAGCCTTGATCACTCTCAGTAATTTTTGAGTGCCAAAACACTCTGCCAAATTCATTCTCTCTTGAATCTCTCAATCTCATAAGAAAGAGAGATCTTACAAGCTTTAAGCAACCACCTCACAGAAAAAAAGGGTTAAAATTAGCTGGTTTAGCACCTAAGAGTTATTCAGAAAATTCACTGAAAAGCAACCAAATATTTATGTGAGCAATGAGCTCCTCCAGTCTGGTCTCTGTGGGCTGTTCCTCCTCACAAACCCTCGTGTCTAATGCGGCTGAAATCGTGCTGCAGTGGCTGCTCAGTGAAGCACGGATTTCAAGCTCCTCTCCTTTAGTTACAAGAGGAGAAGCTGGGCAACAGGTACAAAAAGTAAATAAATCATTATCTGTTCAAGGGAAGGGAACAGAACAGAGCTGGCACCAGACTGTCAGCTCTCTGTGCTTGCCAAGGTGAGCACACAGCTGTGGATTCCTGCACCCTCGCTCGGTTTGGGAGCTGAACTACCCAAACTGACAGCTCCACACAGATCCTGCCTCTGAACCCAAGCCACAGATCCACTAGGAAGGGTCTGGGGACTGACTCAGAGCCACTTCTCCCTCCAGTGTCTCCTGTTTGCAGCAGCACCAGCAGCTCCTCTTCAATCACCAGTGACCACAGGACGACACTGCAGCCAGCTCACACTGCGCTGCATCGGCTCTGCAGAGCCAGGGAGAGGCTTTAAAAAAAAAATTAAAGAGGAAAAAAAAAAAGCAGTAAACCCATCCTGCTCCTGCCTGGAGACAATTTCCTCCAGGCTGGGAGCAGATCTGCTGCCTCAGCTGATGGGACTGAACCATGGTCGTGGCGGGGTTGGAAACACTTCCACAATGCAGATTCCAACAAGTGAAAATATTCACCTCTAATTGTAAGGCATCAATTTTCTCCTCCTGGCACATATCCCCCTCACACTCATACTGAACTAGCTTGCCATCAGTTTTGCTTGCCACCAGCCGATGGACGTAGTTGTCTGGGGAGAGAAAATCCAGAAAAATCAGATCTGAGGAACCCCAATCACGGCGCACAATGAAATCACCCAGACCCTGCCCCTCGGTGAGGCACAAAGCCAACACCACACGGATTTGTTCTTTAGCAAATTCCTCCCAGCCACCTTTTGGGATATTTATGACAACAGCCCAGGGCAAACTGATGGAGAAAGAATAACGAACATTTGTGGGACCACCCTGGTTCGTGACAGAGTCACCTTCTGCCTCCTCCAGCCCCAGAGTCACCTTCTGTCTCCTCCTCCCCGCTCCAGCTGTTAGGGCAGAGATGGCTGCTCCCCAAAGTCAGGGATTAGCCCAGACACAACCTGCCCCATCCCTGTCCCTGGGTGCGTGCAGGCTCACCCCCGGCATAGTCCCAGACGCGGTGGTTGGTGAGCTGCATGGCGTACGTGTGCTGCGTCTCCTCGAAGTGCTTGTAGGCGTGGCGGCTCACGTAGCGCCCGCAGCCGATGTGCCCGCAGATCAGACAGATCCACAGGTTCTGCAAGGCAAAGGGCAGCTCTGGGGGGCAGCTCTGGGGGGCAGCAGCACCCCAAGACAGCGGGGCCCGCTCCGGTCGCACCCTCGGGAAGGAGCAGCGTTCGCTTTCCCACTCCCGCTCCTCAGCTGCAAGGCCAAGGAGAGGGGGGTCCCTGCTCATCAAAGGCAGTTATCCCTGCAGGGGCTGGATAAATCCCACCCAGAGGAGAGAGCGGCCTTGGCTAAGGAATGAGGGACCTCAGCAAGCTCTGGAGGGCACAGACTGGAAGGGCCACCACCATCAGGCTGGGTTAGCTCCCTGCTGATCTTTCTAAGAACCACAGACATTCGTCAGAACAGGAAACCCGTGAGGTAACATCCCTTCCCAGCACTGAGGCAACTCAAAAGGAAAGCTGATACCCCACTGGCTGGTAAAACCAGCCCAAAATCTGCCCAACAATTAAGCCCCAAAGCAACCCAAGCAGCTGTGCAGTCAGATCTAGGCCAGATCTCACCTTCCACCCACCTACTTACTTCTTGAACTCCACACTCAAAACACTTGTTCTCTTCCACGGGCTCTGGAGTCTGGCAGTACCTGCACACAGGGCACCTGCAGGGCAACAAGAACGTCATGAGACACAGGGATCAACAACTTCACATCCCAGTCATTGGAAAGAGAGCCAGAGAGCTCCAGGGAAATGCCTGCAGGATGTTCCCTGTATCAGCCATCAGCTCACATTTACCCCACCTGAATTCATTCCACACAAAGTTACTGGGTTTGAGCTGGTGCCAGAACAAAGAACAGTTCTCCCAAAGCCATTTCAGCTGGATTTGGTTTTGCTGCAGTGCAAGGGGTTTACACAGAAGCTACACAGTGAGGAAGGGCACCAGAACTACACACTGCTGGGGACAGCCAAACTCTGCAAACATGGAACAGGGTTGTTCTTAAAACAACCCTGAGGAGACGCTTCAATCCCACCCCAACCTGACAGATTCAATCTCAGCTTTCCCAGGAAGAACATCCCATAACTGTACCCTAAAAGAATCAGTAACAGGAATCCCTTTTTTGGATCTATCAAACATCCAGATCTTTCATCTCTTCTGGAACTCCCTCGGTGCTGCCACAAAGACAGAAGACCCCAGAGCAGAAGGAAGCTGTGTCCAGCTCTGGAGCAGCAGCAGCTCAGCTCAGGAATGGGAAAACTGAGGCTGCTGCCAGGACTGTTTATGTATTTTTCATTAGCTGCTGGATAAGCCCCAGAAATCTTGCAGGGAAGAGACAACTGGGCTGCAGTCAGTTCCTATTCAAATTCAGGCACCTGCAGCCTCCGTGGTGCCTGAGCAGGGAGAACAGGGATTTTCCTTTGTCATTTCTTCAGACTGGGAGCATAAGTTCTGCTTAAATTGTGTATTCCATATTTTAGGGCTATTTGGGATCTTGCTCCTGTGCTGGCTATGCTCCACTGCCCCAAATTTCCACTGGCTTGGATTTATGGATCAAAGCAGCCCATCAACAGCTCCACATCTGATTCATCTGACTGAGTTCTGTTGCTCTGGCTTAGGAGTGATACATCACAGAGAGCTACAGTCTTCCTCACATTCCATCAGAGAATCCAGGAATTGGGATAGCAGGGATGGAGCAGCCACAGGGAGGATCTGCAGCCTCCTGCTGCAGTGTCTGTGCCTGCCTGAGGTGCAGCAAACCAGCAAAGTGTCCAGGGGAATGGCAAACACACCCAGCTGACAGCAGCACTTGGGGGCTCCAGGCACACCAAAATCCCAGTCCGCAGGGATTTGGGAAGCACCAAGAGGAGAGGGTAAATGGTAGCAAGAATAGCTGCTTTAAGGACAGACACAGGTCCAACCCCCGGCCTGCCCAGTGCCACGGAGGGACTCCCTGTGCCAGGGACATGACTTTCCATCACTCACCTGGAACAACAGGAGCCTGCCCTGCCTGATCTACTGAGCCATCTTGCCATCATCCCTTCTTCCCCTGCCTTCCCCTTCCCAGAGTGCCCCTGAACACCTGCTCTTCCTCACCTCCTCTTCCTCCCCTCCCAGCATCCAGAAGGCTGCCGGGCTCCCCACAAGGCCCCTCAGCTCCGGGCAGGAGCAGATCCATCTGCAGTGCCAAGGAAGGGCCTGGCCGAGCTGCCAAGGCTGAGTGAAGCAGGGCTGTGTGTGCAGCCAGGCCTGTTTAGCCCAGCACTTTTCTCCCAGAGCATTTTGAAATAATCAGCATTCCTCCACGACTGCCTCCCTGCCTCAGCAGCGAGGCCCCGGGGAATCACTGTTCAATTACTTTTGGCGGGGAGATTTCTCTCTGTGAGCCCCTTAATGGGAAAAACTGAGCATTAGGACTTGCAGTAATTCCTGCCCCCACAGTGACGAGCAGAGCTTTGTCAGCACAACCCCCACCACTCCAAGCAGGGCCTCAGGGGTGGAAATAAAGCCCTGACTCTCACGTGGTGTCCTCCCAGCGCTGCAGGCACTGGCTGTGGAAGCTGTGGTTGCACAGCGTGGTGAGGATCCCGTTCACGGACTCGTCCATCCTCTCCAGGCACACGGTGCACTTGGGCAGCTCTGTCAGGTCCATCACGGGCAGGCTGGCCCCCTGCAAGCACCAAGCAGAGAGAAACTGCTCAGCACCTTCCCATCACCAGCAATTAACCCCAACTTCCCATCACTGCTGGCACCACGATTCAAAACCAAGACACAGGAGCGCTGTGAGGCCGCACAGTGGTTGGGAATTTACTGCAAAGGTAAGAAAGTGATCCCCAACACTCAAAGGGCCACCGCCAGGGCTCAGTGAAGGGGCTGCACCTGCAACCAGCCCCACTGTGCTCTGTGGATTCCCTGAATTACAACCCAAGGCAGCTTTAGGTCACAGCTGAGGCACAGAGTCCATGAAGTCACCACACAAACTCTTCCAAGGATCAGTGGAATGGGAAATGGAGTTGGGGATGATGTACTGAGGTATTTTTGCTGCTAAATTCTCCAGATAATCCTGTTAAAACCTTCTGAAGAGCAAGGGAAAAAAAATCAAACCAAACTTACATCTTCTGACTTGAAGACTTCAGCCCTTTCCACATACACGAGCTGGCAAACGTCCTCCTCAATGGAGTTGAACTGCCGCCCATTGCAGGCCATGTAGAAACTGTCTGCATCAGCCTGGGCACAGAGCAGGGGGAATTGGTTAAAAACAGAAAAATCCCAGCTCATCCAAACAAGGGAGAGGAGGAGAAACCTCCCAACTCCTCCTTTCTTCCCTGGAACACCAGAGGAGGGGTTGCAGCCAGCTCCAGGCACTGAATTTTGGCATCATCTCTGGAAGACACAGGTGAAGTTCAGGACACCACGCTGACATTGGAGCATTCAGCAGGAATTGGGGATTCCCCTTCAGCACCTGTTTTACCCTTTGTCAGCAATTTCAGTGCATTTGCAAAGCAAATTCGGTCTCTGCAAAAATGTAGGTTGGTGTCAGGGACAGGAGCAACTGGGGAGAGAACCCATTCACCACTCACAGTCCGGCCACCTTCCAGGGCAAAAGAGGCAGAACCAACCCAAACCCTGCCAAATCCATCATCCCTTTTCCCTCAGGAGCTCCCCAAACCCTTTCGCCACAACCACACTGGACTGAGGCAATCAGCTGAATGCCACATCCTCATTCTCCTGGTGATTCCAGACAGGAGCACAAAGAACCTGGAGATTTGTTTTGCAGGCGGCAGGCACAGCCATTAGGGGTCAACAGAACTTCAGGGAATTGCCTGAGAAACAGGAATTTCAGGGTGAATTGAGCAAAAGTTTAGGGATTTGCTACAAGGTTGTCTAGCACTAAATATCTGCCTGAGTAATTTAAGGAAACAAGAAATATAAAACCATCTTTGTAACTACTGCAATTAACACAAAATTTACTCAAATATTCCATCTGCACAAAGGGCTTGGGGAAATCTCTCAGGCAGAATTCACAGCTGGGGACAATCTCTCCCTGAACCCGAAAATAAATCCTGTGCAGCTGGGAGAAGAGGATGTCCAAGTGAAAGGCTCCACACAGGAACCTGAGGGGGGAACTTAAAGCTGCCCAGTCCAAGGGGCCTGAAGAAGCAAACTGTGTTATCTGCGTATCAATTCACCCCCAGGCTCTCAGACTGGGGGCCTCTCCCCTTTCCACACTGGCCATGGCTGGGAGACCATCCTCAGAAAAGCAGGAAAAGTCTTTCTTCAAACAAAGGGAGCTCCCCTGGCTGGGCTTTTTCTGTTCAGCACAGCATGAGACTCTGAACAAGTTGAGAGATAGCAGAGAACTCTGTAAATGGACTAGTTTTTGGAAAACATCTTGCCAAAAGAAAAGGACAGCCAGAACATGGCATCCACTGCTTCCAGGTGTGGGACTAACCTCAGCAGCCCTGGGAACTCTCTGGGAAGGAGGACAGGGCTGTTCTTCCACGGGTAAGTGCAACCCTGGCTCAGGGCTGCCCAGTGAAGCCACTCGACCCTCCTGAACAGGGACTCTGCGTGCCATTCCTGCAGCCAAGGAACGCTGGAAGCATCTTACCTGGGAGCTGAACTTGATGAGCACCATGTACTGGTTTGGGGTGGAGTCCCTGATGATCTTCATGTGCTCGATCACTTCGTAGAAGGAGGCCACAAACTTCATGAGGTCGTGGCTGGTCATGGTGGCGGGGACGGTGAGGATGCAGAGCATGGCGCTGCGCCGCACGTCCTCCTTCAGGGAGGTCATCTTGCTGGGGACACAGCAGGGACACAGCTGCACCTCGGCTCCCGCAGGACAGCAGGACACAGCTGGACACACAGCTCCAACCCCACAGTCAGAGCAGCTCTGCTGTCAAGCTTTAACCCTCTTTTGTCGCGCGTGAGGAGGAGGAAGAGGCTGTGGTGAGTGACCACAAGCAGGCATCCTTTAGCCAAGGATGAACCTGGGCAGCGCCAAGAACAATAGGGTTGCCAGGAATAGCCTGACACCAGTTTTTCCATAAAAACAGCTGAAGTTGGCAAGTCCCAGATGTTCAGCACTATTCCTAGAACAACTGAGCAATGTTTGTTACTGTTCCCAGTGCCCATCTGGTGGCTCCTGGTGGCTTTCAGGAAGACCTGGAATGGGATTTCTCACACAATTATAGAGGCGTGGTGTGGAATTGTAACCCCTGGAACACAGGATGAGACCTCCTGCCTCACACAGCTCCCCAGGCCTATCACCAAGGCCACAGAGTTCAGGATTTAATTGTGGGATCCTTTGGAAAGCTGCTTTCAAGTGTCTTTTTCTTCTGGAATCTATGTCTGTCTTACACTCCCACAAGCCCTCAACACCCCCAGTGTCACCCACAGCCGGGGGACCCAGGCCAGCCCCAAGCTCCAGCACTAGCACCAGTCACTCTCCACATTCCCAGGAGCGAGTCACCCTTCCTGTTTGTCCCCACTCAGGAGCCACAGCCCCAGGGTGGCCACCTCACCCTCCCATCCCCACCCGAGCTACCATTAACCAGGAATTCTTACTTTGTTTTGTACAGGTGCATAATTCCATGAACGATTTCAACCGAGGGGTTCCCGCTGAAGAAGGAAATCTGGTCTGGGAGCTGTTTGGAAGGTGAGTCTGGAGCAGCCTCACACTCCTTGCTTTGATCCTCCTGTTTAGTTTTGTCCTCAGCTGATGCAGCCTCCAAGGATTTTCTTCCTTCCATGGCAGCTTTTGCTTCATCTTTCACAAAGGCAAAGTTTCCCCATTACTGAGAGACCACAAGGATCACTCAATCCCCAACAATCCCAGCCTGTGCATCCCTGGAGTGTTGTCCAAACTCCCCTGGAGCTCTGGCAGCCTCGGGGCTGGGGCCATTCCCTGGGCAGTGCCCAGCACCCTCTGGGGAAGAACCTTTTCCTGAGATCCAGCCGAACCCCCTGACACAGCTCCAGCCCTGCCCTGGCTCCTGCCCCTGCTCCCAGAGGTCGGAGCTGCCCCTCGGGAGGAAGGCGTGGATCGGGATGAGGTCAGTGGGACGTGCCCACCAGGAATAACCAGCTCTGCCACCCGCATCCCAGCTCACAGTCCTCAACTTCTCTGCTTCTTTCCCGAACTCCGGGCCCGCAAACCCCACAACAGCCGGGCCGGTGACAGCACCGGGAGTCTCTCCCCACCACGGGGCCGCCACCGGCGACCCCAAAGCGCCCGGCCGGTACCTGCCCGCGGCTGGATGGTCTCGATGATCACGTCGGTCATCTCCCTGCGGCCCAGGTGCTGGTGCAGGATGGCCGCCCGCTCCCCGGGGCCCTTCCCCTCCAGGCAGGCGGGCACGGCGGCGGGCGCCGCGCCGGTGCTCTCCGCTGCCATGTCCGGAGCTGCGGGGACAAAGCAGGCGTCGGCACGGGGCGCCGGGCGCGGAGCCCCGAGACCGACAGCG
>WBMY01005184.1:132146-147370 GCA_013397315.1 Donacobius atricapilla
CTGACGTAGCGGGCGGCGGCGGCGGCGCGCGGGGGGCTGCGAGGGGCGGCCGCCGCTTCTCGCGAGAGTTCGAGGTAGGTTCTCGCGAGAGCGGGAGGCTCGCCCCGTGCCGGGCCGTGGCGGGAGGTGTGAGGGCTCGGTGAGGGGGAGAGACCCCGGGGAACACTGAGGGGAAAAGATCCCCGAGATCATCCAGTCCAGCCCCTGACCCACCCCCACCTTGTCACCAGGCCTTCCTTGGACACCTCCAAGGATGGGGACTCCACCACCTCCCTGGGCAGTTCCAATCCCTGACCACCCTTTCCATGAAGGAATTCCTCCTGATGTCCAACCTGAACCTCCCCTGGCACACCTTGAGGCCGTTTCACCTTGTTGTGTCCCTTGTTCAGTGGGAGCAAAGCGTGACCCTTACATGGCTGCAGTCACTGATACGACTAGTAATTAGTGTGTGTTAGTGATGAGTGATCTCATTGTCCCCAGCACTTGAAGGGATGTGGGCCCTGTGTAAAACCCCACTCGGGGGTCCCTGGTTTGGCTGGGACACTTCAGTGGCTGCCCAGGATGGAGTCACCATCCCTGGAAGTGTTCAGAGCACGAGCAGAGGTGGCCCTTGGCCCTAGGGTTTGGTGGATCTGGAGAGGTTGGACTTGATGATCTTGGAGGTCTTCTCCAACATTAACAGTTCCATGATTCTGTGGGCATAAATGAACACATTCCCCTGTAATTCTACAGCTGTGCTCCAGCCTCTCTCCTCGGTTGAGGTGTGAGTTTCCCTGGCCCCTCCCGTGGTTCCCAGCATGTACCTGAGGAGCGCTGCCCGTGCCCAGAACCTTCTGTGTGCCGGGATCCGGCGGCTGCTGCTGACCCAACAGCAATCCAGATGGTTCTCTTACAAAGCCGTGATCTTTGAGGAGAGCGGGGTGCTGCTGCCAGCCCCTCACAGGACAGCCACAGGTGTGTATTCCCGTTCCTGATCCCACAGAATCACAGAATGTCCTGAGCTGGGCAGGATCCACAAGGATCATGAGTCCAGCTCCTGGCCCTGCACAGACACCCCACAATCCTTATCCTGTCCCTGGCAGCGCTGTCCAAACGCTCCTGGAGCTCTGGCAGCCTCGGGGCCAGGACCATTCCCTGGGGAGCCTGGGCAGTGCCCAGCACCCTCTGGGGGAAGAACCTTTCCCTGATATTTCAGCCTAACTGAGCCCTGGCACAGCTCCAGCCATTTCTTGATCTGGTCCCTGGTCACCAGAGCTCCTGTGCATGGAGGGAAGATAAATTTCCGGCGCCTCTTTCAGCTGTCTCTGGTTCTGGTGAGAGACCCAAGAACTTGTGATGGTGGGACCTGCTGTGCCATCAGAAGTCACAGAAGTAACAGTGACCACCCTGAAGGCCCTTGGTAACAAAAGTGTCCTGTAGTGCCACCACCTGATACCACCCCAGGCTGGCGCAGTCCTTCAGCAGCTTTAGGAATTCTCCACACTGAAAACAGGGATGAGATGCTGCAGTTCCCAGAATGCCCAAACTCTTCCCTCTGTGCTGGGTCAATCACCCCAGTGCAGCACATCATTCTCACAGTGCTGGGCCATGCGTCGACCTCAGAGGGATTCCAGGCTGATTTCCCTGTTCTGCTGATGCTCTTTCCTGGCTTCCCTACTGTTCTCCATGCAGACTGGGAGGCCCGGAGCTGCATTCCAGCCGGCACCATCCAGCAAGCTGCACGGTCTGGAGGGGAGAACAGCCTCTCTCTCCAGTATTCCAGAGGAGAGCTGACAGCGGTGGAGTTCCTGCAGGAATTGGGACAGCAGTGCTTTGAGATTGTAAGCCAACTCCCTCCTGCTCTCCTTGTGCTTCCTGACTGCATGGCAACAGGTCCAGTGAGGAAAGAGGAGCTTTAAACAGAAATTCTTTGGTTGAAGGCTCTGGATTTTCCATCTAGGAAGCACTGCTGCCAGAGCCAGGCAGATTTTCACTGTTATCCTGGTTCCTGAGCAGGGCAGGCAGATTAATTTTCCTTAATTTCCTGCTGGAATAAAGTCCTTTTTAAACATCTCAGTCTAAAATGCAGATTCCTTTCCTGCCTGCTGAGCTGTCAGTATCTGTCTCTAACCTGCCTTGATCCCATGGCAGGCACAGTCCCAGTGAATTCTCTTTCCCAAAATCAGCCCTTTATCTCTGCTGTGAGAACATCTGTTTATTTGGGCAAAGCAACTCAGCTGAGAGATCCCCTGCCTGCCTTCTGCTGCCAGAGGAAGCAGGGCAGCAAGATAATATGATCAGATAACCTACCTACCCAACCACTCTTATTTTCACCCCGATTCTGGCCCATTATCACTCTTGGCGTTTCTCGGTTTCTCAGGCAAACGTCCGTGTTCCAGTGCACTCCTTTCTCTGGGATTTAATCCAAAATGAGATGATAAAACAGCTCCCCATAATGGCAGAAGCAGCTCAGTGTATCCGGGCAGAAGGGCTTAAGACAGCTCTGCTGAGCCACAACTTGTGCCTGGGGGATGGAGAGAGGTTCCTGCCCCTGGACCAACGGCACTTCGATGTGGTGAGTCTGGATGGATCCCAAACGGGGCTGTTCCTCCACCTGTGAAAGCAGCAACTGAAATTGTTTAAGTGCAGGTAGTAGATGAGCAGCTGCAGCACAGTTTGGCCCTCATCAGTGGAACAGCCTGGGAAAACAGTTCCTGACACAATTCCTTGTAGGCACTTGGAGAGGGGCTGAGTGACATTTGCAAATCCACTGCAAAGTGCCCACACAGCCACGAGTCTCTGTGTAACAGGCACAGGCAGCAATGGAGATAAAGGACTTGGAAGCTGGAACACCAGACTAGGAATAAATGTTATTATTCAGTGCCCTGCCTGCTTTAAAAACCAAACAAACAAAAGCATTAAGAAAGTGAGGACTCTTCAAAGAGTCCATGCAGCCCCTGTACTATAAAAAACTCAGTACCCCAACATGCTGACCTGTGTGAGATGAGGAGCAGACATTCCTCTCCCAGCAGAGCCTCCTCTCCCCTCACAGATCCCTCTCCCAGCAGAGTCTCCTGCCCCAACACACTTTCCCTTTGCAGAGATGACACAGATTAGTCACGAACCTCAAGGCTCCAGTACCCACAGCCTCTCTGGTGTGTCCTGGAATAGGAGAAAGAGTCCTGCACAGCAATTAGTGGGGGAAAAATAACTGAATGTGGATTTCCATCATCATTGGCTTTATGTCCATCCTATAGATTTCTGCTCCTGGAGTGTTACCAGAGCAGGGGAATGGCTGCTGGGATTGTTCATGTTTGCGAGGGCAGTGGGAGTGTTCAGACACTGAGTCAATGCTTTTTTGATCCAGATTTTGGGTGGATGGTTATGGTCAACACAGCTGCCGTGGAGGTGGCTTTGGGGTGGCTGGTGGGTGCAGCGGCCAGGACGCTGCTCTTCCAGAGCCTTTGGAAGGTGCTGCCATCCAAGGCTTCCTTGGACAGCACTGAACAATTGGTCTGGGACACCCAGTGAGTCTCCCACAATGACACATCTCCTTGGATGTCTTCCACCCAAGGACTGGCTGAGCCTGTTTGGCTGATTTGAGGCGAGGAGCCATGGCCAAAGCAGCTGGCACCCACACAGTCCCTGGAACCACGGCCTGCCCAGCTCCATGTCCTTTATTTCTCATGTTAATGAGACCAGTCTCTTTCCCACCCTCCCATCTCCATTTCCAGCACTGCCCAGATGTTTGTGGCTCATGCATAATCCATCTGTTGTTGCTGTAGGTGGTTGAATCACACCAGGAAGGGATGCCCAGGCCAAATCCTGGGATCTACAAGCTGTGTTTGGAGCACCTGGGTGTCCAGCCCCAGGAATCCATCCTGCTGGACAGCAGCAGCCAGAGCCTGAAGGCAGCAGCCCAGCTTGGCATGAAAACAGTGAAGGTACAAAGTGACACAGCCAGGATGGGATTTGGGGATGGATTTGGGGTCCAGAAGCTGTTTGGTTTGAAGCTCAGGATTTTCGAGTGGCAGTGCCAAGCTTTTTGTTCCAGCCTGTGCTTGCCCCTGCAGGATGTGGTGGGGTTAGAGCAGGGATAACTGGCCAAGTCTGCTCTGGGCTGTTTCATTCATGGCTCCAAGCCCTGTGTAACCTCAGGGAAGTCTCTTCTCCATCCTGTTCCCCACTGGAGAAACAGCCCCATCCGTATGGTTGAGACAACCGCACCAGAAAATGAACCCCAGTTAATGAATCCCCAGAAGGTCTGAGGCCTCATGGATGAGTCAGCTGGGGACTGACAGGTTACCCCCAGGCTTTGGGGTCAGTGAGCACAGGGGTTTTATTTTGGGGACCATTGGGAAAAGGACAGGAGTGGCACTGGTGGGAAGAGTGACCTCCACTCCCCTGGACTGCACATGGAGAATTCCAGCTCTTATCCTGGCCCAAAGTCACAGTTCCTGTGCCACCATCACGGGTCTCTCCAGGGCAGAGTAAAGGTGGGAAGCTCTGTGTTGGCAGGGAATGATCCATGAATTCCTGTGTGTCAGTGGATCAGTGCTGATGGACTCTCAGATAAATGCATCCCAACCACGCAGAGCTCTCTCTTTCTCAGGAAATTTTGTTTTCTAGCTGTCACCCAGTGCTACTCTCTCCCTCCTGGTTTCAGGTTGATGATGCAGAAGCAGCACTCAAAGAGCTGGAAACCCATCTGGGATTTCCTTTGCGAGGGTTTGTTCCCTATACTCGTTCAGTAAGGCCAGGCATGGAAATCCCAAAGGATCGCCTGCAAAAGTACCTTGAAGATGTTCTTGGTGCCCACCCAACAGGTATTGCAGTGGGTTTGGCCCTTCCATCAGAAACCATAGAGTTGTCAGAAGAGAAGAAGGCTTTATTTAGACATAGGGATTGAAAAATATTAAGGAAAGGCTCGTAATCTCCAAGCAAACAGCACAGCCATTCCAGTTTCAGTGATCCATCACTTTCCTAGAAATAAGAAACAACATTTTAGGACTTCTTCCTTTTGGGAGGGGTTGAGCACAAGTTGCCAAAGAGGTGCCAGGAATATTCCTGTCCTGTGAGGCATCTGTGAGCTACAGCCATCTTCCCCAGAGGGTTGGGACACAGAGTGAGATCTCAGCCCCAGGTGCAGGAGGGGGATGGAAAACCTGGGGAAGCGCTGACCCTCTGCTCCCAACTGCCAGCCCCCCTGGAGTTACGGCAGTTTGACCGTGGAGACTCCACCCGCAGCTATTTGGTGAAGTTTGGAAATCATTTGCTGGTGCTGAAGAAGGAGGAGGAGCCTCCCGATGGCCCCTCGGGCCCTTCTGTCCCGCGGGAATACAGGTGAGAGGGGTCCTGCTGCAGTTTGCCGTGCCAGAGGAGCTGCCTCAGCACCAGAGGACACGTGGGGAGGATCATTTATGACCTCGCCTTGTTTTCCAGAGGGTGGGATAGATCTAGGGGCTCTGGGCCGTGGGGGTGTGCTCTTTTCACCTCCCCCAGCCACATTATTTTAGTGTATTTAAAACAGCACAGGGATGTGGTGTGTGTGCCTCCGACGCTGCAGTTGCAGGACTGATTCCCTTGTGCCTCTCTCCCTCCCTGGCAGGGTGCTGAAGGCTCTGGCTGAGGCTGGCGTTCCTGTGCCCCCTGTGCTTGCTCTCTGCGAGGACAGAAGGTAATCCTGTCCCTCAGCCTTCACTCTGTGCTTGACAGCTGCAGCCAGATTCCCCCAAAGATGAGGAGAAAACGAACCAGAGCTCTCAAAGCTCTGATCTAATGAACATTTGTGCAGTGTGGGGCTGGAGGAGCCTCTAGAAGTTCAAAGGACAGAAACACTTTTATTTGGCTTGGTTTAGGTGTGTCCCATTTTAGCAATTAATCCAAAAGCTGTCTTTGAAAAGCAGCTATAAAGCAATATTGTAGGGGTTCCTGCTGACTCAGAGTGCTCAGGTTTGCAATAAAGAAAGGATTTTTCCAACTGCCAGACCTCAGACAGCAATGACAGCAGCAAATCTGTGACAGGACACGCCTCAGGCCTGCAGCCTGCTCAGATCTCTGCTGGCTGCAGGAATCGCTCTCTGTGTGCCCTCTGCTCCTGGGCTTTGTGAGCAGCCCAACAGCCCAGCTCACACCTGTCATGGTTGGACACGAAATAGATTGACTCCATAGAGTTGTCAGAAGAGAAGAAGGCTTTATTTACAATCCCAGCAGTTCCTTTTAGAACACGCTGTGTAAAAAGGTCTGTTATTGCTCCATGGCACTGACACTGCTCTCCATCGGTTCAGGAATAGGAAACAACCCCTGGGACAGTTGTTCTGGCAAAGGGAACACTGTTCGCTGAGCCTGTGCTGAGAAACGGAGAGAGATGTTTTGAAAAGAGAAACTGTTGGCAGCTTTCCCTTGGGAAAGGAGCTGCAATGGTTAGCGAGCTGAAATTCAGGCTCAGAAATATCGAGCCCACACACACAGACCCATTGCAGGGAGCAGGGGAGCAGCTGCTGCTGGAGCCTGGCTCCAAGCTCAGCTTCCTGGGGCTGGAGGGACCAGAGCTGAGCACGCCACAGCCCCGTGCCACAGGCAGCCTGAGCTGGGCTCCAGTGAGCACCCGAGTGCTGCTGGGGTGCAGGTGAGGCCTGGGGGCACCTTCAAGGTGCAGGTGAGATTTGGGGGGTCGTAGCAGGATTGACCTCAGCCCCACTGGTGCCAATTTGCTTCCCCAGCATCCTTGGCACTCCTTTCTTCCTGCTGGAGCACTGTGCTGGCCACATGCACCACGCCGTGTCGCTGCCCGCGGTGCCGCCGCGCCGGCGCAGGGCCTGCTACGCGGCCATGGCACGCATCCTGGCCAGCATCCACAGCCTGGACCTCGCAGCTGCCAAGCTGCAGGACCTCGGGGAGCACGGTGAGAGGAGCCTCTGGGTCCTTTCTTCTCCTCTGTGTCGGCATTTCAAGGGATAGAGGATGGACCAAACTGGGGGCAGGTGGGAAAGTGAAGATGAGCAGTCCGGAGTCTGAATCCCCAGGTGTGGTGGGAGGGTGTGAAGAGCTCTTCAAATCCAGGTTTCCCATGAGTTCCCAAAGTTCTCCTGCCCCCCAGAGGTTCCTGCCATGTTTGTTGCCATCTCTGCCCCCTGTGGGTACAGGAGTAACTTCTTTGCTGCCATCTCTGACCAAACCTCCCCAAGCATCCCTTCCAGTCCCTCTGCAGAGATAGCTCAGCTTTCTGGAGCTGGTGGAGAAGTTACATTTTTGTCCAGGATTGGATTATTTCCACCTGAATATTAAATCCAGTGCCCAGTTAAGAACGTATGAGACCCCTGGAAATTGCAATTAAATTCTTGGAGCTTAAATCAGGGCTCTGGACTCAGATCTGCTTGGCTGTTTGACTTTTTCCTGTGTCCCTTTTGAAGCCTCTTTGTGCCTTTCCCTGGGAGCCTCCATTCCTCTGTTCCAGGAAATTACATCCAGCAGCAGGCTGAGACCTGGACAAAGCAGTATCGAGCTGTGGAAACTCACGTTATCCCAGCGATGGAGAGGCTCATCCAGTGGCTGCCTCTGCATTTTCCTGAATCCCAGAAGACAACACTGGTGCACGGTGATTTCAGGTACTGCCCTGGAGCACATCCCAGGCAGGAAACAAGGACTGAGTGTAAAATGACCCATAAACTCCAAAAGGTGCTGATTGAGCTGGGGCAGCAGCTTCAGAGCAACCCAAAAGCTGGGTCTGGGTCAGGGTCAGCATCCCCAAAAAAGAGATTGAGTTTCTTCATCCAGCAGCCGCAAATGCTGCTCTAACACCGGGGGATCATCAGCTCTTCCTGCAATACTCAGGAATCAGCCCTGGTGCTTCTTGCCAGTGGTACTGGGTGCTGGAAGGGTTTGGGTGGTGAAACCTGCCGGTGTTCCAGGTGAAATCCTGCAGCAGTGGGGATCTGGGACAGAGGGGAGGGACACTGTGGTGCTTCTGTACGGCTAGAGCTCAGCTGGATCCTGCCAGGGCTGTGGGGCTGCAGTGCCAGCTCTGGAGCAGAGGTTCCAGGAGCTCTCTGCGCCCTGGCAGGATCACTGCCTGCTCTGGATGCTGCACAGTGGGCTCCTGGCCTCTCATGGGGCTCACACTGGTGAGGGCTGTGCATGATCCACAGCACATGGCAGGAGCTCCGTGCCTTTGAAATGACCAGGAGATCCCCTGGACAAAGACTGGTCTGCTTCACTTTCTGGTTACCCTGTCCAGTAGCATCTGCTGCTGATCTGAGGCTCTCCAAAGCACCGTTTAGTCCGTTATTAACCAGGGAGTTCAATATTGAGTAACCTCCATCCTCTGCTTGCAGAAATTAATGTTTCACTTTGTGCTGCCTTCCAAAGGACTCGGCAATTTTTGAAGAGAGTGAAGAGCACTAAAAGCACCTACTGCTGCTGAGCACTGGGATTTTCCCCTCCTCTGGAGACTTTTCTGATCTCTTTTTCCCTCCGATACAGGATGGACCACCTGGTCTTTCATCCAGAGAGGCCAGAAGTCCTTGCTGTGCTGGGCTGGAGGTTTGCCACTCTAGGAGATCCCATGTGTGACTTGGCGAATAACTGTATGAGCTTCTTCCTGCCAGCCCACTTTGGTGCTCGCAGAGGTACAGAGGGGGCACAGGCACCTTTGGCACACCAGAGGAACCAGAGTTCAGAACAGATCAGCTCCTGCCCAAGCAGCTCAGCTGGCAGTGGGGCTCAGTGCAGCTGGAAAGGGCTCTGGGTTTGCATTATTTTCCCTCTCTTTTGGGTGGGGAAACTTGTGAAGCAGATCAGGAGTGGTTTGTGCACTAAGTTAAAAAGAAAAATACAGGGTTAAATGGAGAGATTCCATCATTTAGGAGGGATCTCTGTCAGTCACAGTTTCACCCTAACCGGGAGAGCTGCCCCGTGTGCATTTTGGGGCATGGGCTGGTGCCAAACCCCCGAGTTCCCTAAGGAGCCAGCCCAGCAGCCAGGCAGGTCCTGGAGGGTGCAGGTGTCTCCGTGGAAGTGCCTGGCTGTGCCACAAGGCTCACACTGTCGCTGTAGGACACGAAATCAGACTACACGGTTCTAGAATTTGTCAGAAGGCTAAAGACTGATTTATTCAAAATTTGACCTCCTATATACTCGGTCACTAGAGCCAAACTGATTGGTGTTAGAAGTAACACCCATTCAATCACATTGGCCAACACAGAGAGACATCAAATGGTCTCCAGCTCCAAAGAAGAATGAAAACAGGGTAGAGTTAGCAGAAACATCTTTTGTTTACAGAAAATTCTGTGAGAACGGAGTTTTAGAAATCAAAACATCTCAGGCTGAAAACCAGGGCTACAGCTCACACCATCCCCAGGGAGCTCGGAGCTGCTCTGTCAGCTGATTCTCTGTTACCTCTTCCCATCTTCCAGGCTTGAGGCAGTGTGACTTGGGGCACCTG
Organism: Donacobius atricapilla; assembly: GCA_013397315.1. Lineage (NCBI taxonomy): Eukaryota > Metazoa > Chordata > Aves > Passeriformes > Mimidae > Donacobius > Donacobius atricapilla. Next base: position 141,568 of record WBMY01005184.1, read on the forward strand.
GGGATTCCCACTGCGGAGGAGTATTCCCAGATGTACTGTGGCCACATGGGGATGGAGCGCCCCGAGAACTGGAATTTCTACCTGGCCTTTGCCTTTTTCCGCCTGGCTGTGGTGCTGCAGGGACGTCACTGGGGCTCCCTGGCAGGTGAGGAGCCCAACCAGGCCAGCTGTGCACAGCCTGTTCCTGCCTGCTCTTTGTGCTGTGGGCGCCTTCCTTTCCTAGGAGAACTGAGCAGAGGCCAAAGTTGGGTGCCCGGAGCTGCGTCCTACAGATGGAGCTCTCTGACCTTCCAGCTCAGCACCAGCCTGTGCCAAGGGCCTCACAGGGAGGTGGTGAGAGCTCTCGGTGCTGTTTGTCTGCACACATCAGGTGTGGCCTGGGAGCCTTCATCAGAACTAAATCTGATGTTATTTTCACATCCCTTGGAGAGGAATTTTCCTGAGTCCTGCTGGGCTGGCCCAGAGGAGGGCACATGATGCTGTTTGGGATGTGAGTACCTAACACAGGCTCTTCCAAACAAGTGTCCTGTTCTCTTGTCCCTAGGGAGGCCAGCTCCAGGTGACAGCAGCCCCAAGGACGCAGAGTTTGTGGCTGAGCTGGCTTGGGATTTTGCCATCAAAGAAGGATTCCGGGTGTTTGAGAACCTGCCCCCCTCAAAGCTGCTCGCACGACATTCCAGCACGTGGGCCGGGCCAGGGCCGCTCCTGAGCAGGAGTTACAGCACCTGGGCACGGCCTGGGGCAGCCCCTGTGCCCACCGTCCCCCTGGTCACCGCCCCCCGCAGCCTGCTGGGGGTGGCCCAGGGTCTTTGCTGCAAGGTGGAAAACACGGGCATCCAGTGGGGCTTCCCGAGTTCCCATTCCAGAGGGACCCCACGTCCTCTGCCAGAGCTGCAGGTGAGACTTCCGCGCTGAAGCTGCTGTGCTGCACCTGCCCCAGGGTGGGGAGTGTGGCCTCCAAGTGTCCTGGCTCTCCTGATCATGTCAGACACTTGGCACTCATGGAGTCCAGTGGCTTGTAGGACAAGGGCTGGGTTCCCATGGCTGTAACAGAGTTTGTATCCTGGGAAACAGTGATTCTGGAAGCTGGCACTTCCTTCCAAGAGAAGCAGATAAACACCAGCCCAGCTGTGGTTGCTCGCCCAAGGTCCTGCCATCCATGCTGATGGTGTGCCCAGAGCTTGGCTGGGCTTGGGCTTTTCAACACTTGCCAGTCCAGGAAGAAATGGTTGTTCCTTGCCTTTCCCTGTCCAGGGAAGCCTCACTCCTGTCTCCCTCTGGGAAAGGCTGAGTTAATTCCCTTCACAGTGTCCCTTCGGTGTGCCCCTGGGAGGTCCCTCAGATGGGGCAGGGAGCTGCTTGCACCTCCCCAGCTTCCATTCACAGTGTGAGTGGAAGCAAACAGCCCCACCCTTGGGCTGCTACCAAGATTATATTCTTAATTATTCTAGTGGCATTATCAAATTCTAGTGGGTTACTTAACCTCCTTTCAGCTGCCAGAAAAATATCCAGGTGCCCTTCCAAAGCGTTTCCTTTGCGCCCTGGCAGAAACCTGCAAATGCAGCGTGTCAGGGCGCTTGGCAGCTGATCCACTGAGAAGGTGGAAAGGGCAGGGAAGCAGCAGCTGTGGGGAATTTGGAGGTGCTGAGATGAGCAGATCCTGCCCTTCCTCGAAACATTCATCTTTGCCAAGTCTCCAAACATCAGGATTGCCACACTCTTGCTGCTCCCTGCCTTGGGCTTGTGGAGATGCTGCTCCTGGTGTGTGGCACCACAGAGCCCCCTCATCCCTGTCGCCTCCACATCCATCCCACTGCTCTTCCCCTTGGCATCATCCCTGCACTGTCAGCCTTTGCTGTGGAAGTGTGTTGTGAAAGCCAGGGGAGGAGTTTTGCTGCCTGCAACAGCCAGATAATGCAGAGGACTGTTACACAGCCAAATATTCCCAGCCTGGAACTGCCACAGCGCTCCAGAGCTGGGCACAGCCAAGAGCAAGGGCAAGGCTGCCCCGTGCCAGCTGGCACTGCCAGGGAGAGGCTCATCTCTGGGAGCTTGGCAGCCAGATGCCCTTGGCTGAGGCATTCCTGGCTGAGCAGGGCAGGATCTCAGCTGATCCTGCCTCATCCCGCAGCAGGAGCCAGCAGCCTTTGCCCACCAATCCCAAAGGCTGCGTGTCCCCACAGCTCTCTGGGGAGATGCTCTGCAGAGGAGCAGAGGGAAGCTCAGTTTCTCCTTCAGAGCTGTGTCTGGCTGTCAGAGGGGGCAGCACCAGGGGCACCAGCCCATCTGATGTGTCTCATCCTCTTCCCCCAGGCAGAGAGCGCCAGGACCAAGGCAGTGGCACTGATGGCGGCGATGGATCAGGGCACCAAGGTGAGCAGATTCCTGAGGCTCAAGCCTTCCCTGACCCTAAAAGAGCCACACTGGGACCCCTTCCTTCTGGGGCCTCCTCCACCCCACTGCAGGCTGGGGCCCGTGAGCACGAGGGGTGATTTGCCCTGTCTGCTGTGGGATCCCCAGTGGGGATGTTTCCCCAGCACCGGGTCCCCAGGGCATTTGGAAGGCTCTGGGACATTGCTGCCGTCCTGCCCTGGTCCTGCAGCCCTCTGTGTGCCCACATGGGCTCCGGTCTCGCCCTCCCACAGGTCTCTGGAGCAAAACGTCTCCACAGTGCAGATCCCAGCCCAGCACTTCCCTTGGGCCTGAGCTCCACGTCTGGCTGAGGGTCACAGGACAGGACTCTCCGAACCAGAGCTGAGCCAGGAGCTGCAGCGCTGGGAAACCTCAGATGGGGAGCCATACCAGCCACTCTGGCGTGGGAGAGGCCATGCTAAGGGCAGCCTGTGAGCTTCTCAATTCCAGTGGTGTGTGGTGTTATCTGTGCCCCGTGCTTCTATTGCCTGGCTCAATACAAGGCAAAGTCCATCCTTGGATCATGAGGCTGCAGGAAGTCAGAACTGCAGCAGGGAGAGTTGGTTGGGAGTGACCTGGCTGGGGGTGCAAGACTTGGTTTTGGGAATAAAGAGAAAAGACCAGCATGTCTCTCTTCCTTCAGCACATCTCTTCTTCAGCACAACCTCCAGCAACTTGCAGATGCTGGAAGAGTCTTTGGTGGTGGGAGGAACTGAATCCAGTCCTCGAGGTCTCTGGATTCAGGGGAGACTCTGAGCTGAGGCAGTGCCTGCCCTGTGGAGCTGGGAGAAACTGGGAGGGCTCCATGGTGCCATGAGTGTGGTGGGGCCTCTGTGGGGACCATGGAGGATGGGATCTTTGGGAGCTTTCAGTGCTTTATGGAGGCCAGAGCAAGGGGAGAGCTGTGGGAGCAACCATGGTAACTTTATGAGCATGAGCAATTTATATGCTGCGTTAATTAAGTATTAAAGTGCTGGGCTCTTTGGATTCTCGTGCTCCTCCAGCGTGGTGCAGCCTCACAGCCCATCTGCCCAGGGTGGCCACCACCTCCCAGCCCCCAGGGGCACAAGGGGTGCTGCAAAGAGCCCTGCGGGGCCCTGCTGGCTCTCAGCACAAGGACCATGGAGCTGGAGGGAAGCCGGTAACCTGAGCCTTGGATTCTCCCAAGCTCCAGGGTGAAATTCCACCTCAGCCTCAGGCATTTGGCTCTGCTGTGGAAGGGGGAGGGAGCGGAGCCTGCATCGGCCCGGCTCAGGCATTTGGGATGGTTCCCAGCAGGCACATTTGGGATGGTTCCCAGCAGGCACCTGACTCCTGCACCTCCCGCCTCCTTCAGGCAGGCCCGGGGGGCCGAGAGCCGGCCCTGCCCTCAGGGGTTTTAGCGCTGCTGGATCTGCCTCCAAGCCCCCGGGGAGGGAAGGGGCTGCTCCAGGGAACTAAAGGCTTTATTTAACACAGGACTCAATGTCCCGCGTTGTCCATGCCGGGATCAGCAGCAGGTGCAGAGAGGACACGCTGAGGGCTTAGCCCCGAGCTGGAGCTCAGCTCTGTGCCCCGTGGATGCCTTGAGCCGCTCCCTCTGGGAGACGCGGGCACATCTCTGCAGGTAGAACAGGTCTGGCGTCTCCCGCAGGTGGTTTCACACACACAGGGCTGTAACAGCAGGGAGAACACGTCGGGACAAGAGGTCCTTGCGAGTGCCACCTTCTAAAGGGCTGCCCAGGAGCCACTGTCCGAGATTCTGTCACCCTTCAAGGGATGCGGGCGGACAAGGATGAGGGAGGCTGAGATCCAGCACAAGAGGATTTCTTTTCAGCTGATCCAGGGAACACACGGCATAATCCGTGTCCTGCTGGATAACCTCGGACAGGCGTTTTGCCTTCTCTGGGTGTTGCATATAGGTAGTAAAAGAAACTTATCCTGGAAGTAGTTAGGCTAAGGNGGCTGTGCTGTTCCTCCCTGCGCAACTGGGCTGACACTCTCCTCTGCTGTGAGAAATGCCTGGAAAGTGCAAATGCAGGAGCCTCCAGCACGACTTCTAGCGACCTGGGTCGTCCATGGTGAAACTATTCCTGAACTCACCCATTCTACAATTTTTCTGTCCCCTTTAGTAAACCAGAGTCATCCCTGTCACCCTTCACAGACTCCTCACTGAGTCTCTTACGTGGGGTAATACCATAGGTTTTTTTTTTATTTTAGAGGTTCAAAACTCTGTATTTTTGGTCTGTGGCTTCCTTAGTGATGGTGCTGCTAGCCCGAGCACACACCTCTGTTCCCTGCACGTGAGTCTGCACTTGGATACGCTGAAGCTGCACATGGCATGTAAAACAAACCAGAAAAAAAGCCCTTTAACCATTGTTGGGGGCGATTTCACAAAGCCACTCATTTGCATTCACCGAGAAACTCCCTGTTGTGAAAGCACTTCCCTGGCTTTGTTCCACGGCCCCTACGTACGGGAGGGGTTTTTGGGGGGCCGGGTGGACGGTAATGGTGGCACATCCGTGGAACCGGGATCCAGGCCCCCAAATTCTCCCTCGCCACCTTCCCGCAAAAGTAACCATCTCAGCGGAGATGTTTCTGGGGTTTGGGTTGGTTTTTTTATCCCCCTCTTTTTTCCTAGTTGTTGCCTGCAATCAGGCACCAAGTTCTCTGGGCATGGACCGGGAGACGGCAGAGACGGGACCGGGACCGGGACCGGGAGAGGGACAGGGACAGGGACCGGGACAGGGACAGGGACGGGGACGGTCAGTGCCCGTGCTGGACACGGATGAGGCACCNAGCTGAGCTCAGCATGCTGCGGGCGGTGGTGCGCGGCTCCCGGCTCTGCCCGGCCCTGCTCCGGGCTCCCTTCTCCGCCGCCGCCGCCTCTCCCATCCCGGCGCCCAACCCGCGCCCCGACATCGCCTATAACAAGGTAGGGACGCGCAGGGAGCCCGGGGCTGGACCGGGGGTTCGCGGCTCCCGCGGCCGCCGATCGAGCCCGATCGGTGCGGGGCTGCGCCAGCCCGGGGTGAGGCTGAGCCCGGGGCAGGCGGGGATTGGGGCCCAAAGCCTTGGAAAAGCAGCTCTGGGTGCAGCCGGGAGTGCGGGGCGCAGGGCGTGTGTCCCATCGCCGCCGGGCTCTGCCCCCTTCCCCTCGGTGGCTTCAGCAACCCCGCATGGGCGCGAGCGACCTGAGCAAAAAACTCTGGGAAGGGAGGGGAAAGTGCTTGGCTGGTTATCGGCAGAGACCANACACGGATGAGGCACCAAACCAAGCCCGATTTGAACTGAACTGAGCTGAGCCGACCCGAACGGTGCTGAGCTGTGCCGAGCTGATCCGAACGGGACCGTGCTGAGCCGAGCCAAACTGTGCTGCTCGAACCGAGCTGGATCGAGCCTACTCCGTACG
>WBMY01005184.1:156859-189415 GCA_013397315.1 Donacobius atricapilla
AAGTTGGGGTTTAGTTCTTTCCTTATCTTGGGGGTTCTGCCCGATGTCCTCATTGCCCATAAGTCCCGCATTCCTTTTGTCCAAATCCTTCTTCCCAAGCTTTGTCCACCTTTCCCAGCTCTAATGTCACTGAAACACATAAAGCCCTAAACCTTATCAAGGCGATTCCACCACCAAGTTATTTGGTTTTCTAACACCTGGACATCACTCAGAGCTTGTTGGCTGCTCTCCTTCAGCAATTAAATATTCTTGTTCATCAGGCTTAAAAGCTACAAAGTCAAACACTAAAGAACAGCCATTCTTAAAGAGAATTTCCCCACATTTTCCAGCAGTCAGAACCCTATTTCTGACCCTGTTTCCCAACTCCTTTGCCATTCCCTGCCACGGTTCCATTTTCCTGGTTCTTTGGATATCAGGCAGCCTTCCCAGAGTTCCTGTTCAGGTGCTGCCGTGAAAAAACAACTCGGGAGTGTGAGATTTGTGTGTTTGGAGCTGAACACATCCATGGTTTCAGGGTGTGAGCTCAGGATCCCTCCATGCCTTGGCTGGGTGGGTTTTCTGTGGGAGCTGGGGAATTCCCTGTTGGATAAAGGGATGTAAACCCATGTTTTCAAGCCTCTCTGGAGGTTCTTTACCTTGTGCATTGATTAATCTTGGAAAAAATTGGCTTGGAAGGACCTTAAATCTCATGCCATTCCACCTCCTCCCTGAGCGCGGACACCTTCCACTATCCCAGGTTGTTCTAAGCCTTTTCCCACCTGGCCTTGAGCACTTCCATATTGAGAATTTGTGTGGTTTGCACTAAAAAAGCCCAGAGTAGAAGGAAATCTAATGAGGTTTTAATTAACCCCTCAGATCAAGTGTCAGAACTGTTCCCTGTGGTTTTCTTGTGCACTCCAGGGAAGGAGCCATCCTGAAGGCTTGGGGAAAAAAAAGGATTTAAGTATTTCTGTGGTATTTCATGATGCCACAGAAGAAGGGAAGGGTCCACATCAGAACTCTTGGGGTTTAAAGCTAAAAAGCTGCAGCAGTTGTGGAAGTGTTGGGACAGTTCTGTGCTCCTGCTCCTCCCAGTCTGGAAGAGTTCAACCAAAACTCCCTGGGCAAATCCCTGGAATTCTGGGCACAGCTCGAATCTAACTCGTAATTTAGTACTTTTATACTTCATGCTGATTTTTTTTGCTTCTCAGATCCTTGGTTTAGGTCAGGTTTGGCTGTTCTCAGGTTCAAGGTCTGGGATTCAGGACAGGAATCCGTGTTTGGGAATCAAGCAGAGGTAGATTCCTGAAGGAGCAGGAGGGGAATTCCCCAGGGTGTGACATTTCTCTGGTTGGATCCATGGGGTTTGTCCAAGCAGCAGCAGCAGCCTGCCCTCCTTCAAGTCACCCAGTGACTCCCAAAACTCCTTAACTTCAAACCTTTTCCCCATCAATATCCCGTGGAATAAGGGGATATTGAGGTGAGGTTGGAAAAGCCCTCTCAGATGAAGATCTCAGACCGGGCTGAGCAGTCCCGATGTGTGAGAGCAGCCTGGTGGAATCCAGGCTAGGAGAGCCCTGGGAATGCTGCTTTTCCAGGCTCTGAGCATCCCAGACTGCTGGGATAGTGCCCAAGCTGTTGGCTGAGGCTTGGTGGGAGGGAATTTTGCTGCTGGAGAGATCCCAGCTCCACGTGTGTGTGAAACTTTGCTGTAGTTCCGGATATTTCACATCATTATCCCCTTTCCCCACTGAAAATTAATGTGAGGAGCCATCAGAAGTTTCAGGTTCCTGGAATTTTGGAGCTGTGCAGGGGCAGGTGATTCCCAGATGCTCCCAGGAATTCTGTACCCACGGAATCCAAGCCTTTGTGCTTCCCAGCTGAAACACTTGGATATTTTCAAACACGTTGGTGCTTTTGAAGCGTTTCCAGCTGTTTAGGATCAGAATCATGGAATCCTTAAGACCCCCAAGGTGGTGGAGTCCAACCTTTCCCCGACAATGGTGGGAATTCCTGGTGCTGAAGTTCCGGAGCTGGGAGTGATGCTGGGCATGGCTGAGCATCAGAGCTCCCAAATCCTGCATTTGGTGGCATTTCTGTTTCTTAAAACTTAATTATTCATTTTAACTTCTGAGTTGTAAAGCTGCTTTGGAACAGGATCCAAATTTAAACAGTGCAGGACATAAAATTGTTGCCTTTTCCTATAAAACAATGGCAAATACACAGAATAGGAAATAGAAATTAAATGCTCATTAATGCTGTCCTAAAACTGTGTTTTCATCCCACCCCTGCTGCTTTCAGTTCTCTGCAGCTGAAAATCAGGAAAATGAATTCATTTTTACAAGAGAAATTTATCTGAGTTGAATTGATAAGGAGTCTCTTTGAGCTCCTCCTGAAAACCACAAATTTCTGGGATCCAGTGAGATTTCTGCCCCTTCCTTTTAAGCCCTTTATCAAACCTTCAGGGCTGGGCTCTTCCATGAATTTCCAGTGTATTTGGGAATTATTTTTCCTTTCCTTCCCCAGTGCTGCTGGTGCAGCAGCTGCTTTGGCTGTGATTTATCCTGAGCAGAGGCAGGAATTTAATAAAGGAACAAAGGCCCAGCTCAGGGCATCAATCAAAGCTCTGAGCACTGGATTTACAGCCTGCCTTGGGATGTGGTTAAGCCTGAGAGCACCCAAGCTGTGGCCTAACAAAACCCAGCCTTATCTGTGTGGATTTGGACAAAAGGAGCCTGGCTCATTATCAGAAAAATCTAAAATTAATCGTGCAGGGTTTAATTTACGGTGTGATGGTTCCGAAGGTTTGAAACCTGCAATTTTCTGTTTTCTGTGACCAAAAAATGCATTTTAATGCTGAAATGGGCTCCTGGTTTCATTGTGGTTGATTGCTTATAGGTGGGAAGCTGGAACTGAGTCAGGGAGAGATGCCCTTGTTACACTTGAAATTAGAAGTGTATTAAAAGCACAAAACGTATTTTTAAAAAGGGTATTAAAAGCACAAAATCACATTTACTGCGCTCAGTAACCCTGCTTTGAAATTCCAGCTGCACATAAACAATTTTAATCAGGTAAATCATGACATGAGCATTGATATTTATTTCCATTTAATTTTCCTCAGGAAAGCAAACTCCCCAGCAGGCACTTTCACACTCAGATCTGCTGAGCTGGGGTTTCTTTGGAAAGGCTGTAGTAATTTTATTTATTCTGTATTTATTGACTGTGTTTTCCCTCCTCCTGAACAGGAAACCTCCATTTTAGAGGAATACAACATTAACTGGACTCAGAAGCTGGGAGCTGGGATCAGTGGGCCCGTTAGGTAAGGGAACACCCATGGATTGTCCCTGACCTCTGGAGGAGTCAGTGAGTATTTTATTAAATGTGATGATGGCATAAATTATCAACAACAAATGCCTCTTCCCCACGGGGGTCGTGCAGGAAGGGTTTTGGTTTTTTGGGGGGGAATTTGGGAAGGAAACTTCTCCTCTCTTTCTTGTCTTGGCACGTTCCCACAGCCAGGCAGGAGCAGGAGGTGGTTGTGGAATAATGACAACAGAAATTCCTCCTGACCCCCTGTCCTTGGCTCCTGGTGCCCCAACACTGCCCCTTTCCTGCTTTCCCAGATTTTTCCAGCTCTTCCCGTGAGCCCAAAGCCCCTTTCCTGCTTTCCCAGTTTTTTCCAGCTCTTCCCGTGAGCCCAAAGCAGACACTGCCCCTGGCTTTGCATCCCAGCCCTGCTCCTCATGGATTTCTAACCCCTGGAATCTTTCTGGAAAGGAAAACACTTTTCCAACAAGGCCTCTCCCTTCAGGGAATGGGAATTAGTGCTGGAAAACCACTGGGCCACTGTTCCTGGGTGCTCCCTTTGTCCTTCCCACCATTTATCTTCCTGTCTGCCTTCTCCTCATCCTTTTTGTGTTGCTTCATTAAAACACCCATTTCACGCTTTATTCTTTTGGCTGCCTGTTCAAACGTGGGCTCTTTCCTCAATTGTTAAACGGGGGGGAAAAGAGAAAAAAAAAAAGCAACCAAAATGAGGATTTCCTTCCCAAACCACTTTTATCTATTCCAAATACTTTATTTATTCCAACATCACTGGGGGTGTTCAGGTGTGCTTTGGGTTATTTGCATCCAAAAGCTCTCTTGAGGCTGAATTTGGGGTGAGAGCTGCGATGTTCCCTGTGTATCCCAGATTGGGGGTGTTCCTGGGAATTCCCACTCGGAGAGCAAGCTCAGAACTACAAATCAATTGCTTCAGGTGTCTCTCTTTAACCTCCTTGCTGACTGAATGATTTTGTTGCTGTAATACCAGAGTCTGCATGAAAAAGTCCTCCCAAGAACGCTTTGCACTGAAAATCCTCCTCGATCGTCCAAAAGCTCGAAATGAGGTACAGTTCCTGCTTTTCTCTCTAAAACACCTTCAATTGTTGGGGTGTTTTAAAAATAAAAACCCCACCACCAAACCCCCATCTGCTGGCTGTGCTTCCAGAGATTGATTTATAATGAATTGAGCTGTATTTTAAAGCTGTTCTTCTCACTGTAATGGAACAGAACCAGTTTGAGAGGGAATTTTGTTTCCGTACGTCTCACTCTTGGATGTCACTGCTCCAAGAATGCTTCAAGTTGCTCTGGAAATGGATTTTTCCATGTGCCAGGAGCTAAGGCAGCTCTTGACACTGTTTGGGAGTTCCTGAGGTGCCAAACTATCAGCCTGTGGATTGATGGGCACCCCTCCAAGCTGTCCATTTAAAGAAGGATTAATTGTCCTCGAGGTTTAGGCAACTTCCGTTTCTCGTTACTGAGCAAATTCTCCTTTAAAATTCCCATAAAAGTCATCTGTGTAGAAAAAGCACTGAGACTTGGCTTGACTGAGCAGCCCAGGGAGCTTCAAAGTGGGGAAAATCCCTGAATGTTGGGACAGGAGGTGATGTTCCAGGTGTTGTGAGTGCTGAGCCACGAAAGAAGCCAGATTATGGAATTTTGGGGTTTATTCATTCATTTTCTCTTCCAGTTGCACCTCCATTGCTACTTTAAAGCTGGTTCTGTCTTTAAATCTATGTAAAGAGCTCCAAGACTGAGCTTTTCCCGGAGCTCTGTGTGGGATTCCCTTATCTGTCACAAATTTGGGGGCCGGTCGGGGCTGTTTCTGTCCCAAGGTGAGCAGTGGCAGCGCTCAGCAGGGCTCAGGGGCCTGTCCCTGTGTGCAGTAACAGCTCTTCCCTTCTCTTCAAGGTACGTCTGCACATGATGTGTGCAACACATCCCAATATTGTTCAAATAATTGAAGTTTATGCTAACAGTGTGCAGTTCCCACATGAATCCAGCCCCAGGTAAGATTACATAGGGTGATTCATTCCCACCGCTTGCTTTCCATGTTTAGCCCAAGGTATAGTGGAGTTTGCTTTTTTTTTTTGGTTTTTTGTTTCGGTTCTAATCACAAAATTATTATTTAAAGGGGGTCCCAGGTGTAATAATTATCATGCAGACCAAGCAGCTCTTGTTTTTTTTTTTCCCCTGACTTTTGTGTATTTAAATTCTTTTGCCTCCTTCACTCCCTGTTTTGAATGCATCTCCATTTTTTTAGGTTTTCCATTGATTCAATCTGCATTGTGTGAAAGAGTTGTTTCTAAAAATATGAAATTCAGCCCTGAAAACTCTGAGTGCATTGTCCTGCTTAAAATGACCACAGGAAAACATGGAGCAGAGTGATTTTTTTTTTTGGTGCATTATTATATTAGGATAAAAATATTGTCTTCTGATAGGATCTTAATGGAGAAAATCATCTGAGCTGGGAGAATGAAAGAGCTGAGACCTGTCTTAGGCTCCGGTATAGCTGATTTTGCAGTGTGTTGAGAACTGGGAGTTAATTCCTTGAGGATCTGGCAGCCCTGATCTCCACCTTCCAGTTTTTTATCCTTCATAATTATGGCAGTAAAGCTGTAAATTAAAATAACGGCGGGTCCAGGCTAAAAGCATCCACGTGCTGTGTAATCCTTGAGGGCAGAGTTACCCTTGGAGCGTCCACATGGCTTCCAGCTCCATCCTGGGTGGGGCTGGATGTATCCACGTGGAATTTGTTCCAGCTGGACGTGGGAGCCCATCAGGAGGAGCAAACTGGAGATTCCTGGCTGCCGATCACTGGGAGCCAGAAAAATCCTGTGGATTTTAGACTCAAAGGCAAAACGACAGCACCAAAACAGCCCCAATAGCAGCACAGAGAAAGCAGTGTTTGTGTGAAATATGCATTCTTAGCTTAGCAGTTCTGTTCTTTTTGATGATTTTTGAACGTAACAACATGAAATGCTTTTGAACAGGGCTCGGCTCCTAATTGTAATGGAGATGATGGAAGGGGGAGAGCTCTTCCACAGAATCAGCCAGCACCGGCACTTTACTGAGAAGCAAGCGAGCCAAGTAACAAAGCAGGCAAGTCACCCCCTGTCCCAGCAAATCCATCATGCTCTGGCTAAAGTAGGGACAATTCCTGGGGCTGGAAGGGTGGGGAAAAAGGATTAAATAAAAGAATCCTCAGTTCTGATCCGATGATCATTGCCTGCTTTGTTATAAGTGACAATGCCAAAGCTTTACTAGGAATAAAGGATTGAAGGTGTGGGCTTGTTCTCTGGGTCTGCTGTGCTTAACATTGCTTTTCCACACCTGGTCTAGAGAAGACTTTTATGAGAACTCTGTCATTCCTCTTGTCCTAAAAGTGTTGCCTCCAGCAGGATTCCTGAGCTCCGGGATCTCCGTGACATTTCTCTCCTCTGGGCCAGGGGTTTTCAGGCTGGGTTCTGGGCCTGGGCTTGTGGAATTCCTGGAAGATACCAAGGAATGTGTCTGTTTGTTCTGATTTTGTGTCTGTTTGTTCCAATGTCGTTTTTCCTTGACCGTTTCTCTCCCAGCTCACTCCTGAGTGCTGTATTTTATAACCTCCACGGTGGTTTCTGCAGGGGGTTTTGTGTCCATCAGGTTTTTTGTTCCTGGTGGGACTCTCAGAAGGATCTCTGTGGAATTCAGTGCTGGGATCCCTAGTTCCTCTCAGCTGGAGAGAGAATGTTTGAACCTGGGGCAAAACTTTTCATGTTACTTTTGTGCTTTGCCTTGTTTCTAATGAAATGCTAATTGTCCTGGTCTCATCCAACAAAGAAATGAGATGGAAGTACAGAATGATTCTTGACAGTTTGTTTGACATCCTTTGGGCTGTTTGATTCTGACTTGGAGGGGAAATCTTGTAGAACTTTACCAGAAGTCAAGACTTTGATTTGAATTCTGTGTATACACTTGGGTTATTCATGTCTCAAGTAACTCCTTGCTTAAATGTTTATAGAAATGAAGTTTGAAATGTGAAAGTCTCTCTAAAATTCTTTTCTCTAGTGGTTCTTCATCATTGTCTTTTACCCAGGAACAGTTAAAACTTGTCACAGCACTGTCTCATTTTCTCTGGGAATGTGTTTGTATTTATTGCTGAGCTGAATTAGCAGTGAAGTTCTCTTGTGACAGTAATTTGGAGTTTTTTCAGGACTCTGAACTGGGGTAGGATCCTACAGAATCCAGCAGGGATACTTCCAAATAAGGGTTGTGAGGCTGTGCCTCACTTCTGTGTCAGGAATGCTGATTAAATATTTATACTTTGCTTTTCTTTCAATGAATTGCACTTGGAAATGTGCAGTCCCTGGAGCTTTCCCGCCTGGATTGCAGGATCCTAAAGCATCCTTGAAAGAATCCAGGAATGCATTTCTGTGGGATATCCACGGAATGATTAAAGTGCAGACAGTACCATCCAAAATCAGAGAATAAAACCGCCGGAGTGTTGGATCTCCGAGCAGGAACAAGTGCAGTGAATTATTCCCTGGAATCCTGAAGCAGGAGCTCACTGCTGAGTGTTCAGGGCAGGGGCAGCACCCCGGAGCCTGGCACAGCAGGGAAGGGGCACTGGCACCACCCGCTTCACTCTCAGTGCCTGAATTCTCAAACTGAGGTGTTGGGATGCCCAGGCCGCCCTGGCTTTTGTTTGCTGTGGGATTCATGTCCCAATTGCCACTTCACTGCACCACTGCCCAGCAGGGTCAGGCTTGTCCTCACTCAGAACTCCACTCACCCAAGTGGAGTGAAAATGTTTGGGGTTGGAAGTGTCTTTTGTAAAGCTGAAATAAATGTCCAGGCTGCAGGAGGAGGTCAGTGGTTGTAGCTGATTTATTGTGCCCTTTTCCAGATAGCTTTGGCTTTGCAGCATTGCCACTCACTAAACATTGCACACAGAGACCTCAAGCCTGAGAATCTCCTCTTCAAGGATAACTCTCTGGTAAGATGAACATTTGGAATTCTTTTGCTGCTGAATTCTGTAAAATGGCTCAAGGGTGACTCTCAGAGTAGTGGTAAAATGGCATGAATGTTTTGGAGACAAAACTGAATCGCCTGGATGCACTTAGTGCTTTTCCATCCCCTGATCTCCTTGGAGGGCAGTGAGTCCCTGCTGCTGCTGTTAAACAGGAGCCAGGTTCTCCACCTGAGCACTGAGTCCAGCTCTGCCCCCTCATCAGGATGTTCTGACCCTCTGCCTAGAAGTGCTTTGATAGATCCAAACAATTCTTTGTCTCTCCTGCTCACAACCAGCCTGGATGTGCAGTGACCCCCCTGCAAGGGGCTCAGTGCTTTCCCAAGCCCCGAGGGGGCTGTTCCTGGCCCAGAGCACCCAGAAAAGCAAAACCTCTGTTAGGAAAGGTCAGTTGGTGGCCTTTCAGCTGCCTGGTGCAGTGTGAGGGTATAAATACAACGAGGTGGATGTTTGGAAAAGGTGAGATGAGGACGGGGGAGAATTACGTGTTAGAAAAGATGATTTAATGAGATTTATCTAATAAAGCCTCTTCTCCTTGTTTTAGGATGCACCTGTTAAATTGTGTGACTTTGGGTTTGCCAAAGTAGACCAAGGTGACTTGATGACACCTCAGTTCACTCCCTATTATGTAGCACCTCAGGTAACAACCAGTTCCTGCTCTGGGCTGAAGGGGGATCATCTATTGCCTGAGCCTCCATATCCACATCATTTTAACCCCATTTGCAGTCCTGGGAAGGGCTCTGAGTGCAGGAATCTTGCAGGAGTCACTCCACTCTGGAGCTGGAGTGCCACAGGGATCTGTTGGTAAGGCGAATTTCCCAGACTCTGCCCAGCACTGATGGTGACAATTGGCCTTTAGCTGTATTAAAGCAGCTGGTTTGGAGAACTCCCTGCTTTGCCATCCTTTCTCCAGCTCAAGCTCATTCAGGATTCCATTAAAAAGGACTTTGCTGGAACAAAAAGGTCCTGAAAAGGTGGTTGCTCACAAAGGGCAGTGGCAGAGGGTTGGTACCTGGGCACCTTGGCCTGACCCCCGTCATTAAACACAATCTATAATTACACACAACACAAGCTGCTCTTTGTAGTGCTGCTTTCCCCCTCTCTCCTGTCCTTTGTGCTGGAGTCCTGGAGAAAATGAAAAGCAGCTGCAGATGGAGATTTAATTGCAGTGCTGGGCAGCCTTTAATCACTGGGAAGGGCAATTCAGAGATCAGAGCATGCCCTGAAAATTCCTTCTCAGCTGGCGCCTGCTGGGGCTCCCTGCAGCCCAAACCCGCAGACTGGATCAGCAAGGGACACATCTGATGGGGTTTGTTCTGGGAGAGGCAAAAAGGGACAGCTCTGGAGCTTGGGTTACCCTCCAAGCACACTTTAGGTTCTGGTTCCAAGCATGGAGGGGTTGGAGGTTCTGAACAGCTGCTTTAATTCAGGCAGAACTGGAGATTTCAGTGCCCTGAAATATTATATATTTTAGTTTTTCCCCTATGTCGAAAGCTCCGGTCTTTCTTAGGGAGAAAAATTGGAGTTTGGTAGTCTTCAGTAGCTGGAATAAGTTTCCTGAATGAAAAATCATCAGGAAACTTCGGCATAGGTTTTGCTGGTTTGTTGCCTGTTCATGAGATGGATTTTTCTTTGTTTGTTTGTTTTTATGTCCCCTCTCACCAGGTATTGGAGGCACAAAGAAGACATCAGAAAGAAAAGTCTGGTATTATCCCCACCTCTCCAACCCCTTACACTTACAACAAGGTGAGCTGGGAAACATCTTTAAAAGTCTTCCCCACCCCACTGGTGCTTCTGATAGAGCAAATCATAAAATGTAAACTTAGTGCAAACCTAATTAACCATCTTCTAATAAAGGAAAAAATACACAAATGCTGTTAAGGAGCACCAAATATGAACAAGGTTGTGGAGAGAGTAGAATGACTCTGCTGGAGTGAGGCCATGAGGGAAGTTCTTTCACCTCTGTTCAAAAGGAATCTCTTTTCCTGCTGCCAGAGTTTCTGGATGTGTGGAGCCTTCCTTGTTCAGGCAGCTGTGCCAGAAACTGCTCTGTACCTGGATCTTCTGGAAAACAACCAAGAATTTATTGTGTTGCTGCTGGAATCTTTTCAAAATCATGGCAGGAAATGTCCTGAAAGGTCATAATCTTTTTTGGGCATTCCAAAGCATTTTCCTCCTTATTATCATCACTGTCTCCTGCTGGCTGAGCAGTGCTTGAACCACTGAGGGTTCTGGGTGTGTCAGTTTTAATTGAAATTACCTGGTTTGTGGTCCCAGTGTAAGGATCTGCCCTATTCCAGCTTTAGGGGTGGTTGTTTATTCCACCACGTGCCTGAGCAGGTATTTGATACGCTGTGTTAGCACTTAGCAGCCTCACAGAGAGAACTAAAGCAAATATTAATTAGTCTGCATCACAGATCTGCTGCCTTCGGGGCTCTGACTGCCTCTCTCCATCCTGGAGAACCAGGTTGATAACTGTAGCAGACACTTCTGTTTCTGAACTCTTTAGAATGTGCCAGCAGTGTTTTCAATATGGAGTTTCTTCTTCCCTCGATTTGGGATTTCCAGGGTGGGAGTGATTTTCTTTTCCTGTTGCGTGTGAAGAATTGATCCGTGCAGCCCTGGTGGCACTGGGTGAAAAGGCTGCTGAGGGAAGGGCCTTGTCCCCAAGTGTGGTTCCGCCAAAGCAGCGCCTGGCACAAGAAGCACAAGCTGCTTTGTCCCCAGAACAGACTCCGAGAGGCTTCCAGGTGCTCTGTCCTTCCATGGCAATGCAGTCCTGCTCCTGGCTCCTTCCTCTCCCTGGCTGTCACCACAGACAGCTCGGATTTAATGTCCCTGCTGGTTCCTTTGTTGGATGGTCGTTCTGTTTTCAGTCTCCCATTGTAAACAACTGGATTCTTTTATGGGACTGGGGGAGTAAGGTTCAGGTATCCTGAGGGATGCAATAAACCTCTCACACCTCTGCTGTTCCCAGACAATTCCCAACCACCTGGAAGTTGTTCAGCTTGGAGCACGGAGCTGCCTTGTTCACAGCAGCCAGATTTATCCACGGAGGTGGATCTGGAGGAGCAGCTGAGCTGGTTCTGTTCCCTTAGGGAATCACACAGAACTTTGATCATAACTCCCCCACTATTTGCTGCAAACTGCTCCCCTGAGTGACCCTTTGCTTGCTTGCAGAGCTGTGACCTGTGGTCCCTGGGGGTCATTATCTACGTGATGCTGTGTGGATACCCCCCCTTTTACTCCAAGCACCACAGCCGGACGATTCCCAAGGACATGAGGAAAAAGATCATGACGGGAAGCTTCGAATTCCCAGAGGAAGAGTGGAGCCAGATCTCAGAAATGGCAAAAGACATTGTGAGAAAGTGAGTCCGTGGGGGAAACTCTGTGCTTGTGTTAAGGAATTGGAATGTTTCGATGTTAAGGGATGGGAAAAGCACCTGGAAGTGCCTTATCCCAAGGGTTGTTTTTCCAGCAGTGACGGGATTGTCTGCAGCTCATCCAGCTGACAAATTCTCCGTTACATTCAGCATAAACCAAGTCTGGGAAACGTTTTTCTTTCCCTGCCCAAGTGTTTAATTTTGATGTCTCTTTTCTTGGGATGAATTGTGTATTTAGTCTTTAAGGGGAGTGGGAGCACTGGAGGGTTTTAGTATAACACAACTGGCACAGATTTCCTGGGATAATATTTAAATTCTGTGAAAATCAAGTGCCTTTAATGGGATGTGGTAAATCTGTCCCCTAAAGCCCTGTGCACATCATACACAGCCTAAAAAGAGTCAGGCTGGAGGATGTAGAGGGAGATTAAGATCTGTCATGAGGTGCCAGACTCAGATAAGGTTTTGCATGGATGTTTTATTCCAAATGCTAATGGAGTGTGTTTTCCATGCAGGGCACATCCCTCAGCTGGGAGGGTTTCAAAGACTTGGTCTGTTTGGAAGCAAGAACGTGGCACTGATTAGGGCTTGACCTCACTTATTTTCGAAAAAGTGACAGGGACTTAATGCCTTTGCATCACCAGACGAACTGAGAGAAGAAAAGCAATATAAATAGGAAAAAAAAATCAGTTGGGGAAGTAATTTAAAAGTCTCACTGGTGCCTCAGATGTACTGTAAATTTTCCAAGGACTCACATTGTTCAGAGAGGGTGCTGGGACCTTTTTAGAGCTGTGCAGGAGAACCCCCAACCTTTCACCAAATTAACTTTCTTTTGTACCGAGGTCAGCTCTTGATTCCCACACAGAAACTCCATAGGCAAAAGGTTTCATTGTCCTTTAAAATTCCCATGAAACTCAGCTCTCAGGATGTTGTCACATGGATCCAGGCTGATTTCTGACCTCAGGCTTTTATGAGGGTTTGGTAATGGGTTAGGATGTGGAAAACGCATGGAAAAGGAATGCACGTGTGTGGTATCAAAAGTGAACTTAACCTGGCTGGCAGCAAGTGGGATTTCAGAGCTCCCCCGTGGTGCTGCTGACATTTTGTACAAGTTATTTCCACTTTCTTGGTACATTAAACAATTGTGCTCTGCAGCCAAGAAGCTGATCTGGAGTTGTCTAAGGAAGTGTGACAAGCTCATGGAGTCATTCCTGTTCTCATTCCGACTTTGGGATGACTTGTCAGCACTCAGGGGGAAATTTTGCTTTTTTATTTAGTCATGCTCATCATGAGAGCACAAATTTATCTGCATATCCTCTTTCCAGGGTTTCACGCTGGAAAAAATTGATTTCATGGAGTTTTCAGCAATCTTGGAATAAAGTTGCTTTTTACTTTGAGGAGTTGGAACCAAAGTGTTCATTGCTTGAGGACTTTGCAGGGGGGAGAAAAGCTGAAGAGTGGCGCGGTGGGAGCAGTGAATCCTGCAAAGTCTCGGTGCCCAGAATCCTTGGAATGAGTGTAACCTGTTCTAGGGATGAGCTCTGGGAGTGCATTTCCAGTCTGGATCATTTCCAGTTCCTCTGGAAGGTGGTTTCCCACCTGGGAGCAGCAGCTGTGGGATTCAGCAGCACAGGGGTATCCCAGGAATTCCTTTAGCACCTCCCTTTGCCCTCAGTGCTGGATTGCCCTGGATAAGCTGTGACAGCATTTAACCACAGCAAGGCTGGGGAGCTGGGACAGATTCTGGGCTCATTTTGGGGCAGTTTGAGCTCATGGAGAAGCTTCTCTTTTGGCCTTTAAAATGCTTAAATGCTCTGTAAATCAACAAACCCCTTCTTGGGGATTTCTTCTTTCCTCCCCAGGCTGCTGAAGGTCAAACCTGAGGAACGCCTGACCATTGAGGGGGTGTTGGACCATCCCTGGCTCAATTCCACAGAGGCTCTGGATAACATCCTGCCCTCTGCCCAGCTGATGATGGACAAGGTCTGAACAGCAGTTACTTGGTCAGGAATGTTGCACAGGAGCAGGAGAGCTCTGGGATGGGTGAAGGGCTTGGTGGACATGGGGTGATGCAGATAAGGAGCTTCTCTTCTGCTTTAGGAGAGCCTGAGATCTTAGGGAAAAAATGGAGACAGAAATGAGAATGGAAATAAAATGGGAAACTCGGGTTTGAAGGAGATGCTCCCAGATTGGTGATAATGAGCAATCGTGTGCTGATGATGGAAAGCAGAGCCTGAGGGATCTTTCACAGGTCTTTCTTCTTTTTGCCATGTTTTATTCCCACTACAGCAATAACCTCACTAATGAAACAAATTGTCCTTGTTGCCTTCAGTTTCTGCTCAAAGAGGATTTCAGTCAATCCTGTGAACATGAGAAGGAGACGATCCTTTGTCCTGTTTCTCCCTGGGATATTTTGTCATTGATTTTAGTTCTAACCATGCCTTCCTTCAGGCAAACCTGATTTTTCATGCACGTCTCCAGAATAAATCGGATTTTGGTGCCTCTTTTTGTTACCTATGGCAAACACTGTCCCTGTGTTGTTGCACCAAGTGCCCCTTTTGTCTTTCCAGGCCATGGTGGCAGGGATCCAACAGGCTCACGCAGAACAACTTGCAAACATGAGAATCCAGGACCTCAAAGTGAGCCTGAAACCCCTTCACTCCGTGAACAACCCGATCCTGCGCAAGCGGAAACTCCTGGGGTAACTCCAAAGCTGGGTTCGCAAGGACAAACTGGGGCCAGCTGGGGGGGGCTGGAAAAGGGCTTTGGGAATGGCACAGGCTCGGTTCTGATGGTTTAACACACTTCTGGTGTTGCTCAGACAAGTAATAGTGGCATAGTGTGGGTTTTCTGCCAAGGTGTGCCAGTGAGGGCAGGAAAGAGGCTGGAAATTGTTCCTGCATTGAACAGATTCCTTATGGGATGATGGGTCACATGTTAGATAAGGCAAACTGGGAGAAAGAATTCCAAAGTCTTTTTTCTCATCCTGACATTTATTTACTGAAGAAGTCAGGTAACCTCTCTCTCTCTCTGTCTTTGTTTGAGTTAGTCTGAAAAATAGACTCATACATTTTAGGATTACCCTTATTTAAAGTAATTTAAAGGACTGTTTCTTTTTCTCCATACTTAAAATGATCTCATAATACAGCACAAGAATTATAATTAATTCTGAACCTGTTTCCCAGAGGGAAGGAGCTGTGTTATACTGGAGCAGTTACACAACGAGTAACGAGCTTGAGCTGTGCCCAAGTTTCTAATTATTTCCTCCTTGTTCTTGTGCAGCACCAAGCCAAAGGATGGTGTTTACATCCATGACCCTGAGAATGGAAGCAACGATTCCAACGTGGCTCTGGAGAAGCTGAGAGATGTGATTGCTCAGTGCATTCTACCACAGGCTGGTAAAGGTTGCCACTTTTAAGAACGTTTTATTCCTAAATGTGCAAGACCCCGACTTTGGGTCTGTCTGTGTCAGTGGTGAGGAAGGAAGAACATAACTCCTGAGCAAGCCTCTGAGCTGGGATTTGGGTTCATGTGGAATTTTAGTGACGTGCAGAGCTGTTAAAAGAACTTTCAAACAGGAATATTTGGTTTAAAGGCCATTTCCTGGTTTGTGTGGGGTCAGCAGGAATAACTGCCCAGTTTGCTGAGCCCTGAGTGAGGCATGAGGCCAAACCTCCTGTGTCCCTTTGTTGTCCCAAACAGGAGAGAATGAAGATGAGAAGCTGAATGAAGTGATGCAGGAGGCCTGGAAATACAACAGGGAGTGCAAATTGCTGCGAGACACCCTGCAGAGCTTCAGCTGGAATGGTGAGAATTCCTGCTCTCCCACAGGGAATGTGGAAAAGGGGGAGGCACAGATTTCCTGCTATAGAAATAACCCCAAATTTACTGGATTTGGGCTGATTGAAGTTTTGACACCATTTTATCCTGTCTGCCAGAACTGGTGTTCCCAAAATGGGGGTAAAAGTGTTGCTTTGAAATTTCTGTTTGAGGGTCAGGGTTGAGTTTTCAGAGGCACCAGAAACGTAACAGCACAAACAGATCATGATAGAAGAGGGGAATTTTAAACTGCCAGAGGGCCGGGATAGATGAGATATGTGCAAAAACCCCTTCCCTGTGAGGGTGGGGAGGCCCTGGACAGGTTGCCCAGGGAAGCTGTGGCTGCCCCATCCCTGGAAGTGTCCAAGGAGGGGTTGGACAGGGCTTGGAGCAACCTGGGATAGTGAAAGGTGGCCCTGCCCAGGGAATGGAAACCATGTGACCTTTAAGGTCCTTTCCAACCATTCCAGGATTCTCTGATCCTTTTAGGAGCCTCTTCAGCTGTGTTGAGCTGCTTTCCATCCAGCTTTTATTCCCTCTTTCTGCTGGAGGCTGCTGCTCCCTGTCAGCAGCTCTGCTTGAGTGGGAAGCAGAATTAAACCGGGCAGTCACCTTGGGAATGCTCAGGTGGACAGAAGGGGCTGGCAGAGGTGTCACCCCCAGGAGCAGGGGCTGGTGGATAGAAGGGACCAGAGCATCGGCCAGCTTCACAAGGGCTCGATCTTGCTTCCTCCTCTGTTCTATTTGCTTGGCTTTAATTGAGATTTTTAATTGCTCAGTTTTTCCAGCCGAACTATGGCCTGTAATTCCTTTTGGATCCTGTGCTGCTGTTGCCCTAAGTCTGTTTTGAAACGTTGTTGAATTCCAGATGGAATTTCTTTCCTCCTTGTGCCCAGCTCCAGCTGATTCCCTGTTTTTTTCCCTTCCAGGCAGAGGATTCACAGACAAAGTGGATCGACTAAAACTAGCAGAAATTGTAAAACAAGTGATTGAAGAGCAGACAAACTCCCACGACTCTCAATAGCTGGAGCTTCTTAATCTTATTTTTTTTACCATTTAAGATTTATTCTTTAACTGTAAAAAGTATTTTTATGTAAATTAATAAATCATAATTATTTCATTAAATTTCCATACTGCTTGAAAATGCTGTATAGTTGTAGATACAAAAAAAATCATTGGTACTGTAATATTTTTTTAAAACTCAGTTCCTTGAGGTATATATGATCACTTATGTACTGTTAATCATGAGCCCCCCCAAATGGGGTGGATTTTATTGTTAAAAACCATTCTTTTTCTTAATAACCAGTTGCAGAAGCTGCCTTTCACCTGCCACATCCAGCCCCTGCAGTGACTGTATACGAAGGAGAACCACAGTTTCTCCAGCCCCTGCTCAGTGAGTACTTGAAGCAAGTGCTGTGATGTGCAAATTCACAGCTCCCCTTGGCACCTAAATTCCAGGTCTTTAGGTAGAGAAAAATCAATTAAATACCCTTCAGTTTGGCTTGGTGCCTTGTCCAGGCACCTAAGGCCATGTGCTTGCTGAAATTTTAATTTCTGAGCAGTGACTCTCTTTTTTTTGTCGTCTTCCCCATCTCCCTCAGACTTTAAGGCTTAACCTCCTCTCTTTCTTCCTCCTCATCTTCCCCAGAGCTTTTTTTATGGCTGAATCAGCCATTCAGCACAAAACTCTTCTTTTTCTCACCTTGCCCAACAGCAGAACAGAAGAATGTTCGAATTCTTATGCACAAGTTATTTTAATTTCCATGGTGGGATCTTCTATGAACCGAGACCAGCCTGGGGTTTGTTTGTTTGGGATCCACCCCCATATTCCTATTCTTTCCTTCCTAGAAGATCCAAGGCTTGGGTTCTGACTTGTCCTCTTGTTTGGCAGAGCTGTTCCCAGGCAGGCTCCCAGTGCTCTGGGGAGCCCCTGGGATTTGTCTCTGGAGCCCAAATTCCCGTCTCTGATGCCTTCGAGCTCCTTCCTCGGGGAGCCACAACTGCAGGGCTGCTCCTTGCCTGCCTCCCCAGGGCAGGTTCTTACTCTAGTCTGGAACATTGGCTCCAAAAGCTACTTTTTTAAATCCTGATGAAGCAAACCAATGGCAAGAATCTGTACATAGTTCTAGTTTTCTACCTTTTCTGCTTCTCTTTCTTTCAAGATCGGGCGGAGGCTTTTTATAGAGCTATTTTGGTACCAAATCCGTGCAGACATCGGGTGAGTTTGGTCTGCAGACTGAAGTGCCAACCCAGGGCCATCAGTGACCACTCCTGAACGTTGTTGTCTTTCACAGCTCATCCATTTTTGGGTTTACATTGACAAACCTGAGCCATCAATCTCCCAATTCTCTCTTACAGAAGTCCAGCCTTGTTCTTTTTTTGTCTCTTTTCTATACCAAAACTTCCTTGCAGCTTTAGCTGGATGGCAAAGCAGTGTCTGACTCTTTCTATACAATTTTCTAATCAGTGACTTGTTTTTTCTACGTGAAGGAGATGCTTTGTTTCCTGTTCTCTGTCAGCTTTCCTTAATCCTGTGGAGTTTTCCAATGCCTGATTTATTGCAGGGTAAGAACAGTCCCTGCTTATCCATCCCCTGATGGGAGCAGGGATTG
Organism: Donacobius atricapilla; assembly: GCA_013397315.1. NCBI lineage: Eukaryota > Metazoa > Chordata > Aves > Passeriformes > Mimidae > Donacobius > Donacobius atricapilla. The sequence continues at coordinate 174,982 of WBMY01005184.1, forward strand.
TTTGTGTGAGCTGGAATTGTACCTCTGACACTACCTGGAATATTTGTGCACTGACCTGTTGATGAAAACTGAAGAGAATTAGCAAAAATTGAGAGTTTTTGTCATTTTTTTTGGCTGAACCACCAAGCCCTGTTACGTGCATTTCTGTCCTTGCTCTAATTCTAGGTCATGTCTTGAAATGGTTTCATTTTGAACTTGAAATCCGTTTTTTTTTCTGGGAAATTGAAACTTTCAAGTCTGGCATATAGAGATGGAAACAAGGAAATCACCTTTGTTAGAATGGCAGAGCAAAAAAATCCCTTCCAAAAGCACTTTGTGACTCTGTCCTCCCAGGAGGAAAATCCTCAGGCAGTTTTTTGGGAGCCAGAATTTGTTGGAAGTGCAGTCAGGGGGGAAGGTGGAATCTGATGTGTGTTAGAGGATTCCTCCTTTTCTTCATCCCTTAAGTGCTGCTGATCCCAAGGTGGGAACATTTTTACAAATTTCCAAGGGCTTTTGCCACAAGGAACTGCTTTTGATGGATTTAATCTACGTTTTCTTGTCTGAGATAAACAAGAAGGGCCTGATCTGATGCAGAGGGAGGAGGGACAGATTAAGAAAACACAATTTGAAGACTCAAGGTCAAATGATTTTGTTTCTATGAGAAAGTTGATTTTTTTTACTCTTGGAAAAGTTCTTTTACATTTCAAAGTTCAATAACTTTAATGGATTTACTTACGTGTTTGAAAGTAGCATTTGACTTTCTCCTTCCTGTGTCTAGTTTATTTTTCAGTTGAAGCAAGTGCAAGACACTTTGTCTTGATTCTCTGAGGTTTGACTTGGTAATAAATCTACTGATGCTTTATAGCAGACTGTGAATATTGTAAATATCTCGAGCTGGAAGTGTGGGATCAAAGAAGAATTTCTTTGTACAAACACTAAAAATATGTGGGAAAGCTCTGGAGGTTGTTGGGTTTTGGGTTTTTTTTAGAATTTTATTTAAGTGAAGAAAAATCTCTGAAATCATTTGACCTTTTCAAAATTTTCTGTATAACTGGCTTCTCCTGTGACTTGATTATTTGAAGCTTTTCTATATATATTAAAATTAGGAGAACCTGAATAGTGGAAGAGATTTTGGTTGGAAATAGCAACATGTCAAAGTTTTGCTGTCATTACTTCTGGATTTTCTTTTGGAAACCCGAGTCTGTCCCCATGTTTAACTCCTGTGTGTTAAAATGTTCTCATTCCTCCTTCTCAGTGTTCCCTGTTAGTTCCTTTTGGATCAGTATTACATTGTAAATATTATCCATCCTGTATATAAATGATTTTACTAAACTCAAAAGTTCCTGGCTGCTTTTGTTCGGTTTCCAAATCCCTGTAGGAGAGAAGGAAGAACGGAGGGAACAGCAGCAGGATTCTCCTGCCAGCCTGTTTTTCTTTCCCCTGGAAGTGCCCAGAAGGTGTGGCTGCAGCACTTGGGGGTGTGGTTAGTGGTGAACACAGTGGTACTGAGTTAATTTTTGGATTTGATGGTCTTACAAGGCTTTTCCAGCCTTAGAGAGTCCATTATTCTGCCACCCCCAGCCCCCCATCCCACCTCCCTTATCCATAGGAATGAGGCTTTGAGATGAAATGGTGACTGACAGGAGAGGCTGGATTAATCCCTAGGAAATCCTGGGCTCTACTTGGCAACAGAACCCAAAATTGCCTTTTTTAAGCCCAGCTTTCCATCAGATGGCAGCAGCACCTGCCTAGTGCTCCCAGTTAACCCCTGAAGGCTGTGGGGTTGGACTGGGCAGTCAGGGAAGTCCTTCTGTCCTCAGTGACACTGGAAATGGGAACCTGTTCCTCTGGGATGATGATCCTTGCAGGTGGTGGAGAGGAATTTGTTCCTGATGGCCCCGTGCTTTTCCAGGGAGCGGGGAGTGCCTCCCCTCACCCTTCTGGGCACTGAGCCTCGGGGTGGCACCTGGGCCCTCCCTGCCTCTGGAAATGGTTTTGTTAGCCTGGAGCAGGGCTTGACGTGGTGAGGGGAACCAGACACACCTTTGTCCCGGGAGCATTTCAGGACACGAGAGGGGACAGTTGTGAGGGCTCAGGCTCCTTCCTAGTAAAAGGATTTCCCTCTCTTGGTGCCTTTGAGGAGTTCAGAGTGGGTTGGGTGGTGAGCGACCCTCGGAGGATCCAGGCTGGGAAAGGGGCTGAGGGAACAATTTCCTGGGAGCACTTAAAGCAGCCACCCCAGCTGTGAGTGCCCACGGAATGGCTCTTTCCAGACAAAAAACTGCCCTCAAACCAACACCGAGTGAGTGCTGAGCTGTCTGAGGGGCCCTGGGAATGTGTCAGCACCCACTGCCAGCTCTGATGGTCCATTAGCAATCCAATCATTGAATCCCGGAGTAATCTTCCTTAATCCCCTTTTAAACAAATTACACTGGCTCCATAAAGGGGGTCAGGCCCCGGAGGGTGCAGGAGGCTCTGGGGGAGGAGACTGTCACTGCCAGGGCACGGATCCCTTCCTCCCCATGGAATATTCGCCTTTGAAGTGGGGCTGGAGAAACACTGAGTCATCCATGCCCAAACTTTGGGAGTAGAGGAGGATTTGAAGGACCAGGTGGAAGAAGATGGCTGCAAACATTTTTAGCCCGTAGAACAGCAAAATTGAATTGTTTCACTCAGTCTGACTCTGGAGGAGAAAATAAGTCATTGACCAAACACCTCCAGGGCCCTTGTGTGACTTACCCAGAGTTTACACAGTTGTGTAAGTTAATTACACAAAGCTGGAGTATTTCCTCTTCTTGTCTAACCTGCTATGAGAAAAATTTGGGTTGGACCCAAAAAGTGAAGTTGTTGGAAAATAAAGAATGTAAAGGTAAAGAGTTGTTTTCAACACAGCTTAAGATCTGGTTTATTTCCTATGGAATGGTGGGACCTCAGTAAATAATTCATGTGAACATCTGGAAATGCAAAGAGCGATTCAGACAAAGCCCTGCTCACCTGCTTCATGAGAGATGCTCCACGGGGTCGAAACAGCTGATTTTTGGGAGTATTGTGGCTGAGCAGGAGGCGGCAGGAAGGGAAATGTGCAGAAATTCCAGGCAGGTTTTGTCCTGCTTTGCAATTCTTCACTCCTTGCAATTGGTTCTTAGGGGGGTGCAAAATTCTCATGGTTAGAGCAAATTAAAATGCAGAGATTGAAAAATACTCATTTTGCTTTGCTGTTGATTTGTAAAGGCAACGACTTGGAGAAATAAAACAAAGTAAAAGATCCTCTGCCCAGCCTCCAAGGAGCTGGACCAGGTCTCTGAGCCGTTACACGGGGTTTGCTGCATTTCTAGGGATATATCCAGGAGGAGAAAGTCTGGACTAAAGATTTAGCACGTAGAAAGAATCCATCAAATAAATAACCATGTCCACGGAGCGCCTGGCTCCTCCAGCGCCCAGTTCGGGCTGTGCTGCCCGAGGGACAGTTCCATCGCGGCTCCGGAGAAGCAGGACTGGGGGACTCTGCCGCTCTCCCGGCGGGCGCGGCTGCCTCACAGCAGGGTGGAGGAGGAGCCCTCACCGTCGGGCGGGCCGGCGGGCGCCGTGCTGGAGTAGAATTTCTTCTGGGAGCGCAGGAGCGGCGTTTGCGTGTCCACGTCCCGGCGGGAGCCGCGCTTCAGGGACAGGAACGCGTGCTGGGTCCAGCCGTACACCAGGCAGTTCAGGAGCCCCTGGGAAGCCGCGGTGAGAGCCTGCCAGAGAGCGCAGGCGAATCAGGGATCCCAGGAAAACTTTCCCCCCTCCCAGCAGGAGCTTATCTTCCGTGTGATAGAGAAATTGTGCTGTTATTTTAATAAATGTTTCATGAATTATCTAATTAAATAGAAATGCTATGCAAATATAGAATATATTTTATATATTAAATAAATATAATAATTGTATCATTTAATAAAACGTCCAACTTCTTCCTCAGGCACAGGAAGGAGCTGGACAAATGTTATTAAGGAATCATTTGGAGACTTAGGGACATAGGGAAAACTTAGAGACTTGGGGGAAAAAAACCCTTAATTTCTAGGGATCCTTTCTCATCCTATTTGCTACAACTTCCATAACCACAGAATCACTGAGGTTGGAAAAGCCCTTTGAGATCACCAAACATGCACCCAGCACTGTGTTCACCACTGAACTGTTATGGTGCTGGGATTTTGGGTACTCAGACCTTTTCAAGCCTGTGAAAAGCATAAACCACCAAACCCAGATCTTTGCCAAGCAAAAGCACCAATCAGACTTGGGCTCGCGCAGCAGAGATCCTTGTCCAGCTGCATCCAGCAGGGATGCAGGGCAGGAGACTCGAGGTGAGAAGGCAGGGCCCGGGAGGCTGCGGGGGGCAGACGTTTACCTGCAGGATCAGCAGAGCCATGTAGATTTTGCTGGTCGTTGAAGCAGTCAGTTTCAGCATTCCAAGGAGGACAGCTGTGGAAAGGGATGGATGAGAGGGTGAAGTTAACCCCAGCTCTCTGCGCTTCCACAGGGGGATGCTGTGGGAGGGACTCTCTGCTCACCTGGGGCCCAGCAGCAGAAGAAGGCGACGGGGTAAAAAACCACCCGTTGTTCCACCATCTTAATCATGGCCCACTGCTGATCCCCCAGGAATCCCGTGGAGTTCACAAACCTTTTGTACAGTCCTCGGGCCTGACTCAGGATAACCTGGAAGAGAACAGGCAAATGTTGTTGTACAGGCTGTGATCTGCTGGGCTCATCCAGGATGGATCCCAGTCTATCCACTGAAATCCTGTGGGAGGTGTGGCTTTGTATGTGGTCTTTTCTAAACTGAAGACTCTGAATTGATTTTAGAATCATTAAATTGTTTAGGCTGGAAAAGATCTCTAAGAACATGGAGTCCAACCATTAATCACCTCCTGCTGACCCATGCAGGAGGTGATCTCTTCTGCCAAGCTCCAAGCCTTTGAAATCCTGCTAAATATTTCAGGGATGGGTTGGCAGAACACAGGACTCCAGATAGATTTACCTGGTGGCACAGTGACATTTTCCCTCCCCTACCACCCCTTCCAAAAGGGAAGCAGCACCACACAGTTATTCCCCTGCCCTATTTACCAGGTGCATGGAGTGAGCCGACAAAGGGGAATGGATTGAAAACGGAGAGCAGCGTTAGATGGGATATTGGGAAGAAATCCTTCCCAGAGCAGCTGTGGCTGCCCCAGGATCCCTGGAAGTGTCCAAGACCAGGCTGGACAGGGCTTGGAGCACCCTGGGATGGTGGGATGTGTCCCTGCCCATGGAGGGGTGGCACTGGATGAGCTTAAGATGCCTTCCCACCCAAACCATTCCATGATTCCATGACTGCTTCCATGGCCTGCGGTGCCATCCAAGGGCCACACGAGGAGCAGCCTTACCAGGATGGCCACGAAGCTGATGAGGAAGGAGATGAGGAAGACGCCGATGCCATAGAAATGCATGGCGCGGCAAACGGAGCCGCTCAGGCCCTGGGGCTCGCTGGGGGGCTCGGGCATCTCCGTGTGCATCAGGAGACACCTGTGGGACACAGGGAAGAGCCTGAGCTCCTGCATACCCCCAGCAGCCCCAGGGCTGTGCCAGAGGAAAGGAGGAACTCACCCATGCTTCTGGCTGAAGTTCTGGTAGCAATTACTGCTGTTGCCCAGGCAAAACACCGGCACCATGAGGAGGAAAGGGATCAGGCTGAGAGGAGAAAGGACAGCACAGTCAGGGGTTATTGCACTGCTCCAGTTGGGCACTGCTTGGTTTTTCTCCCATCACTGCAGAGGACTTTAAAGTTGTTTTTATTGGCACTGCTCTGGAAAAGTATTTTATCAGCTTCACCAGCATCGGGGCTTTCATTTGTGAGGGCTAATCATTGGTAAAGGGAAACCTTCTGGAAAACCACATCCAGTTAATAAAGTTATCATTAACTTGGTTGAAAAAACCCTCTTACTCTGCATTCATGAGGTCACTCTGCTGTTAATGATGAGCTTTACAGCTTTTTATGTAAAACTTTCTTCAAAACAAGTAGGAAGCAGGGCTCAGCACACTGCGGTCCTGCCAGGGAGAATTAACTCTTACCAAATCCTCACCCTCTGCCAGGGAGAATGAAATCTTACCTTGATAAGATTGTTGCTATTCGGCCAACACAACTTGCATAATCTACAACCTGCAAAATCCAAAAATCTTAATGAAATTATTTCTGCACAGCCCCTGGTTCACGGGAAGCAGCTTCCAGGGAGCATTTCAGCAACTGAGCCTGCTGCTCCTGAACTTCCACATGGAATATCGGGGATATAAAGGGGAAGTGTAGGGCAGTGGGGCTGATGAGTTTGTTGGGAAGAGCTGCATAAAGAATGTGCCATCTTCCAAGAATACCTGGAGTATTCCCCAGCCTGGTCATGGCAGTGGTGGTGCCTCCCTGTTGAGGTGTGAGGGAGGAAGAAACTGCAAGGAAAGATTTTGTTCATTTGGTGTGAAGTGTTTGCTCAGCCTGCAGTGCAGGGAGGGTTTTCCTGAGTGTTGTGTCCTTGTCCCTGGGTTCCCAGCCTTTACACCAGTCCCACTCACCTGGGGGGGCACCCTGAAGAGGTTCTGGTTGTATTTCACCTTCAGGTCCATGTACAGGTGCCATGTGTAGTTGACAGTGTAGAGAAAAGAGGCCACGTAGAATATCTGAGAAATAAACCCAGCATTTCAGTCCTGGACTAACAATTCCTGTAACATGTTTAGTTCCTCCCAAATCCCGTGGAACAGAGGAAGGATGATGAACACCAGAGGGGAGGGTCCAAGCACAGGGGCTGTGCTCACATCCAGCTGGGAAGAGCCAGGCTGAAGAGAGATTCCCACTTTAAACCCCACAAAAGCAGCTTCACCTTGGCCTCAGACAGGAGAACTAATGACAGCAGGACTGTCTTAGAAATAAAAATCTTTGTGATTTGGCTCATTTTGTTGGCCCAGAGCCTGGCAATGGAGTTTCAGAGGCATTTGGACTCTCTTAATGCTATGTCCATTAGGAAACACAGCACAGATGTGACATTTAGATTTGCTCCTTGCATAATGAGCTCACTACGCAGAGAATTCACGGAAACAGAAAACAATTGGACATTTCAAGAGGAATGTGAGGGCAGATATTACTTGCCCCCAGCCTGAGTTAACATCCCCAAACCCCTTTTCTTCCTCCATGGGAAAAAGGAGAAAAGATAGAGCACACTGGGAGTTTCATAGCCTTCGATTCCAGCTTGAGATGAGTCCAATTATCTAAAACTTCCTATAACCCCCCCCAAACCTTGATCAAATTTGTTTCCAAATTCATGCTTGCTCCAGGCTGCCTAATCAGACCATGCACATGCATGTGCTGTGTTTGTCATAGGAAACACAAACTTCAGTGGCAAAGAGGAAGGGCTGGACAAGGGATTTTTTTTTTTTTCTCTGCGGCTTCGCTGTCCTTTGCCAAAGAGGATAAGGAGCACAGGTTTGCCACCCTGGTCTCATCCATGGCTGGGAAAGTGGTCACTAAACAAACTTGGCCTCCTTCACTGAGGTTGTGAATGCTCTTGGCTGGTTCAAGAGGCTGAGTCCAAGGGCTGCCACAGGAACATTGCAGTGACTTTCCAGCTCATTAAATGAGTTTTAATGAGGGGCTGTTGCCCTTTTCCAACTGCTTCCAGAGAAGGCCAAAACAGCTCACAAGGATCATTCTCCTGCACTTCAGGATGCCTGGGAGAGGCTGATGAAATGTCAGCGCTGCCTTCTGGAACAGGGACCCAAATGCCACTTGTGAAGGTGCTGGTAGGAAGGGAAGGGATTCTGCTCTCCCAAGCCCCAGCTCTGGGGCTGAGAGAGTCCTGCAGCGCTGCCCATGAGGAGATAAAGCAGAGACACAAGAATCCCTCATTATCCCACTTGTGTGGCTCCCATTGTGCTGCCCAGCATGAGCAGAGCCTGCCAGGACATTATTAGGCCACTGGAACTGAACTGGAAGAACAGGGGGGGAGTTGTGCAATTATAACCACAGTATCTATTCTGGACTTTATTATTGCAATGCAGGAGGAGGAGAGAACAAGGGACAGCAAAGGGAGCAGTATTTACATTCATATCAATCAAAGCTCGGGGCTGAAAGAGGGAAAATCTGAGGAACAAAGCAATTCCTCCTTTATGACACAGCTTGGACACTGGGCAGCTCCGTCTGCTGCAACATCAGCCTGTGGTGACAAATAATAGCAAACAGCCTGAATAAAGCAAAATACTGCCCTGCTCCTGAGGCAGTGCCTTGACACATCCCAAGGACTCCAGTGTGAGCCTCTCCAAGGGCTGCAAACTCCCCTGCTGGGCCGTCCCTGCCCGTCCTCACCGCTGCACATCCAACACCTTCTGGGTGTTGGTGTGCAGAGGAGTTCCAGGTGTCTGTGAGACACCCAGGAGCACAGTGAGACATTTATTTACTCATTCCATCAGCTTCCAGATCCCTCCTGCTCTGCAGAATCTTCTGGTTCAGCCTGTTACTGGCTCCTTCTTACGCACAAGGTGTTCCCACCTCTCAAGGGCACTGCAGGGTGTTGGGTGAGGAGGTCCTGCACTGTCACGTGCCCCGGGGGAAAGGTTGCTATGGCAAGGGCTCAGTTTGTTTTAATTTCTCCCAGAGCAAACAGCAGCGACAGCTCTTGCCAGGCACAATCCGGCTCCACCAGCCAGGCAGCCCCTGTGCAGTGCGGACTGGTGGTGGCACACAGGAGGGGAGCCTGGGGACACTGGCCGAGGTCAGGGTGTGACTCTGCACACCCCACCACAAGCCCTGTCCTGCAAGGACTGGCCCAAGGCCAGCTCTGCCCACCCAGCATGAGCACAAAACTCCCACCTTGCCCCATCCTGTGCTTCTCTGGTGGCCCTGAGAAGCACAGCCAGGGGCTGGAAAAGTGAGGGCAGAAAAGAATCTGAAGTGCAAGGGAGCTGAGAAATTATGGGCATATTTTCCATAGCCAACCTATTTCTCCTCTAGCAGTGCAAATTGCCTTCTTCAGGCCATGAAAAGATCACACCAGCTTAAAGAACTGTCCCCCAGGCAAGGGAAAAGCTCAGGAACACCCTCAGTCCTGCTTGCTCCTTCCACCTTCAAGCTCTGAAAGCCTCTCCTGAGCTCTCCTCATTTTCCTGTTTGCCAACACCTGGAAAACATCTTTGATGTTGTTCTGTGTCATTCCCAGTGGCCAGGTTGCCCAAACCTCAATGTTTCTCTCAGCATGAATATATTGTGGAGCCAGTAGAGCTGGAGAGACCAGAGATGAGCTTGGAGCTCAGCAACACATCTGTACCCCCAAAACCAGCTGCTGAAACAACTCTGGGCTGCAGGAGTCCATCCCCAGACACAACAGCAGGAACAATTCCATCCTACACCTGCAGCCACTTCCCTGCCCTCTCTGAGGCACATGGAGATCCTTTCTAGGATTGGATGCTGCTGTTCCATGAGGACATTCAGTTCCCATTTGTGGGTAGCACCACACTCCCAGGGAGCTGCCCAAGCCCACACATCAAGGCTTCCAAAAGCCCTTTGCTCTTCCCAGCAACGTCCCTTAAAAGGAAATCATTAATTACAGGGGTCATCATTTATAAGCCTCCATCCTGGCCCAAGCTCAGCCAGACCCTGCAGAGACTTTTGAGAGCTGAGATTTCCTGGTGTTGAAACGGGAACTCGGTGGGGTAACAGCAAAGTGTCAGGAGAACAGTGCTCACCCCCTCTATTGCAGCTGGTCCCCAGCACAGGGAATCAGCTGTGTGTCAGTGGGCTTGTGCTGATGGAGGATCCTCGGGAAGAGCAAGAACTGGGATGTTCATGTGAGTAATTTCAGTCTGAGCTCAAGCAAGTCACAGAATGCACCTGTTCCCACCCAGGCTGGAGGAAGCACAAAGAGAAATAGAAAAGCTGCCATGTGAGGGCACAGAGATCCATGGGCATGGATCCAATGGGAGAGAGATCGAGCCCCATCTGCTCATTTCACATAAGCAACCACAAAATCCCACCTTCTCTTTTCTTCTCACACACCAGAGGATCCCAAACCCCAGCATCCTTATCTCCCTTTTCCACACAAAGCCTGTCTAGAAACAGCCCCCATGGCCACGCTCTGCTCACCAGCAAGGTTAATTATGACAAATTACAAGCTTAATTATGGAACGCAGTACCAAGGCCACTCACCTGTCCCGTGGCCTGCAGGTTGTAGCAGATGAGGTCTTGCTGAGCGGCGGGTGAGCTGTAGAGCAGGGCCCCAGCCAGCCAGCACATGCCCAGGAGCAGATCCGAGAGGCTCAGGTAGAAAAGTGGACGCACCTGGAGAAGGGAAAAGGCTCAGCAGGTGTGAGTGGAGCCACAGCCCTCCCACACCCTCTTCCCCCCCAGCTGCACTTTTACCCTCTTATCAGACATAAAGATATTTAATACAGCGTCCCAAAGGGTTTTTCTGCAGGTGAGCAGTGTTTTCCAGTAGAAAACCGTGTCCCACTGCAAAGTTATTTTGAAAGCCTTAATTGAGGGGGAGTGGGGCATAAGTGGCACTTTGTGGAGGGGTGATTTTACCCTCAACATTTCTGAGGCCAGTCAATTCATCTGCAGCAAACCCTGAAAGCTTCAATAAAAAGTCTCCTCTACTTTCACAAGCAAGTTCAAAGAAAAGTTAACAGATGAAAACTTTTCAGCCTCTACTCCTGAATATCATCCTTGTTTTCAGCCCTTTAAAATTCTTACACCAATATAGCAGAGAGATTAATTGTGCTCAGACATCAGTACCAGGTTATCTGGTGTTATCTGGACACCCCCCCCAGCTCTTCTAGTGAGACAACTCTCCTTGCAGGGAAAATCCACATGGATTTGTGCTCTCAGGAGCTGTTCCAATGCACATTCCCTACTCCAACCACCACTTCTGCCACAGGATCCAAGAGCAGCATCAAAACTTGCAGAAACTATCCCAAATATCCATCACGGTACAATTTTGCAGAATGGGACAGATTGGCAGGAAGAAGAGACATGATATTTTAAATAAACACAAGAAATCAAACTTCTGGTAAACACAAACGCTTCCTCAGGTCTGGAATGACTTGAAACAAACATTTTTCTATCTGTTCCATGTAATTTCAGCTGGTGACTAAGGTTGAGGTTTTTTTGTATGCTGGATTAATTTCCACTGAGAGCCATTAGTGTCTGCTGCATCTTGCTGGAAAGGAATCACGGCTCCTTTAACAGCAGTTTCCAGCCCATTTCCAGTTTGCATACACTGGCCAGGACTGTAAACACTGCAGGAAAACATTTGTGCAAAATTCTGGCCAACGTTTTCCTTGTTAGTGGCAGAGCAGAGACTCTAATTACCTGCATTCTTAATTGAAGCCTTTGGTACCTCATTTTTAGCATCTAGGAGAGAAAATGGTGGCGTTTTTCTTTCCCTACAGAAAATGATATTGCTAAACCACAGCATGGAAATGCTTCAGGAGGCTTTGATTTTGTATTTCCTTTCATGGAGTTGAGCTTTCGGTGAGATTTGCCTCAATGTTGTCCTGGAAGTAAATGTATGCCACCCATCACGTTGTGTTATTCTTGTTCCCATGTGCAATGAGAGACTGAGTTAGGAAGATGGGTAAGAGTTAAGGTAGATCTGATTGAGCCAGATTTGTCCTTAGGGCATGAAGGAGCACGAGGCATAAAGATCTGGAGTTAATTTTAATTTGATTTCATCTATAAATGCCTTTTTTAAAACCAGGCTTTTCCTCGCTGGTGCAGCAATAAAGCCCTGGCACGACAGGCTGGGGGCACTGCCCGGTTTGTGATCAAGGCAGGTTAAACCAAACAGCTCTAAAATAAGCAAAGAAGCCACTTTTGCAATCAAACAGGTGACCTCTTTCTCCAGCACAAGTGCCCTTGGAGCAAGGCACTGCTGGTGGGTCCAGGAGCTGTTTTGGCAGAGACCTGAATAAAGAAGGAGGTGACACAGGGGCAAGAGTGATTCTGGCTTGCAAAAGGGGAAAGAAAATAACCACTGGTATTTATAAAATAGAGGAAGGGACTGTAAAGATGTAATGATTTACATCCTGGCAGCTCCAGCTGCAACACACACGGGGATTTGGTTCTGTGGCCATGGCCCAGGCACATGCTGAGCTGAAAGTTCTTCCTCAAACCTGTTGAGCTGCGTGTTCTTCCTCAAACCTGTTGAGCTGAGGGTTCTTACTTGCTTGCCACCATCTCTTCTGAATGATTTACCTCAGGCTGAAGGGTTTTATTGACCCCGTAGAGACAGAAAACAAGCTTCAAGAACGCAATATTTGATTTCTGAGGTTGGGAGCAGGAAGGGAAGCGTTTCTAAGATCCTTCTCCTCCCAGCCTCGAGAGCTGTTTATTTTTAAACGTTTTGCTGTGGGTCCTCATGACTCAGGGCATAAGCTGTTTGTGGGAAGCTTTGATATGGATCTCTTCCAGCCCCTTTGTTTACAAGCTTCCACTTCAGACCCGAGACATGAGGACAAGAGGATGGGGAAGTTAATGGAGATTTTGTCACTTTTCAAACCCAGCACCAGACCTCCCCTGGCAGCAGAGCAGCCTGGAAGGCTGATGCAAACCAGTCCCTCCAGCTGGCATCCAGCCCTCCCATCCGGATTTGCAGAAATAATCTGAGCAGAAACATCTGGACCCTCTGGAGCAGGAAGGGCCCATTGGTGACCTGGAGCCATGTGTGGCTCACGAGCAGCTCCCAAGCCACAGCCCCATCACATGACAGAGCAGAAGGGCTCCTGAGGAAGCTGGCCGTGGAAGACAATGGGATGAGGCTGCTGAGTCACACCAGGACACCGCCAGCCCCAGCTCCACATCATTCCAGAGGGGAGGACCCCAGGAAGGAATCGCATCTGGAGCTTTCCAGGTGCAGATCTGCTAGGAGGAGGCTTTGATGTGCACCTTGAGCAGCACAGGCTCGAGCAGGTTTTCCATCCCAGCACTAAGGTGAAGTGTCAGCCTTCATTCTTCCCTGGGAATGCATGGAGATCCCCACAGTTTATTCTGGATGTGCTGGGCAGAGCGTTTCCAGGAGGTCGGCTGAGAGCAAGGTCCTCCCTGTTGTAAGTGGGACAGATTTGCCCTGCAAACATGGACTCATGTCCTCCTTCCCACCGTGTCATCCAATAACCTGTCAGTTGCCTGCATTCCTTGCTTCTCCAGGGACAGCTCTGTGAATTCCCTGGAAGTCCCATTCTCTGGACTGCAGATCAAACCCACAACATACAAAGAACATGAAGATGAAAGGAGGACAAGTACAGCTGATGCCAGCTCCACTGACTTACTGCGTGGTCCACATGCCAGGCTGAGCCTGCAAACCCTGGACAGCAAATCCCAACTTCGCAGGCATCAGCTTGGCTCACTGCCCCCAGGAAGTCCTGGACTCACAGAGGGACTGCGTGTGGACATCCAAGCCTGGCAGGATGGGATGGAGGGCTGTGGGGTCAGTTTTAGTAGCACACCTGCCCAGAGAAACTCCTCAGAGACAGCCAAAGATCAACACCTGTAAAAGCATTTCTGCAGGGGCAGCTCCAATTTGCACTGCAGCAGCTTTGTGCACAACTCCTCGCCCCCCCAGGAGTTTGGCCCCATTGAGGAGGGCACGCTAAGAAATCCCTGCTCCCAGGAGTGACTGGAGGACTTCCCTGGAGCAGCAGAAAGCACGGGACGAAGGAACCTGCTTCTCCCTGCAGAAGCACAGGTTCAAGGTCAGTCCTTTCACCTCCTACCAAGACAAAAGAACCCAATTCTTAGCAAGCCCTTTGCCTCGCAGCTATTAAACAAGGTTTAACCACATAGCCTCGAGACCGGCAGCTGCTCCTAGGAGAGGGTCTGTGCTACAGGTGTGACCCACCTGCAGGGACCGACACCACGGCTTAGGGAGGGAGAAAGAAGCTCAGACCTTACCTCGGGGGACCGCACTGCGTTTTGGAAGACGGCGTAGGCAATAATTGAGCTGGAACCTACAACGCTGAGAAAACAAGCACAGGTTGGAACAGGAGCGCGTCTGCCTCGCTGGGAGACGCGAGTTCTCGTTTTTTGCTTTTCTGGTAAAATCATTTTCGCGACAGTAACTCCATGGGCAGCGTGTCGTACCTGAGCATGGCCATGGTGAACTGGATCCACTGGAGCGCAGAGTAGACCTGGGGAGAAGGACGGGAGGGAGCTCAGGTGACACAGCCCCAGGCGCGGCAGGAGCGCCCGGGGACCGCGGGGTCCGGAGGAGCGGACAGCACGGACCGGGGAGGAACGACAAGGACCGGGATCGGGATAGCAGCGGGCAGCGCGGACCTGGGAAGGCGGACTGCGGGCAGCACGGACCGGGGACAGGGACCAGGGACCGCGGGGTCCCGGGGAGGGGCAGCACGGACCGGGGACTGAGGACAGCGGAGTCCCGAAGAGGACTAAGCAGCACGGACCGGGGAC
>WBMY01005184.1:194824-221569 GCA_013397315.1 Donacobius atricapilla
GGGCGGGGGCTGCCGGGCCGGGCGGGGAACGGGCGGCCCCGGGACAGCGCCCTGCTGGTGCCGCTCAAATCGGGACAAGAGAGAGGCTGCCAGCAGCAATTCCAGAGCAGCAGAAGGCAGCAAAAGGGCGGGAGGCAGGATTGGGGCAGCAGGGAGGGAAGCCGGAGAGTGTACGTTTTCTACCCAGGTGGGCACTGCCGCAGCCCTCTGAAGCAGAGGTTTTTGTGCCGCCAGGGGAGATCTCAGGCCATGTCATCTCATCTCTCAGGCCAGCCCGCACTTGGACAGAACGTGTCCTTCTCATGGAAAGACTGGGTGAAAAGCAAGCAAGGCATAAAGAGTAAAAAGCACTGACCCATCCACACTCCCTGCCCCCGGCAGACATCATTCTGCACCTAATCCTCAGCGGGAAAACAATGCGCGTTCTGCCTCTTTTTCCATCCTTCCTCTTTGCAGGGTCTGCGTGTCCTGCACGAGCATAATCTGGCTTCACCAGGGGGTTTACAAAGACAGTGCAGACAAGCACTTTGATCCCATCCAGACCATCCAGGCAGAAAAATGAGGCAGCAAGACTGATTTGTAACGAAACTGACTTTTATATAAATTATAAACCCATCCAGTTTAAAGCAGTTCAGTTGCAGTTGTGTCACTTAAGTCCGTAGAAGGCTGAGGCGTACATATCTCCTACAGTCATAAATTAACAATAATCAAGGAAGAGAAAGTTCAGATAAGGCTGCAAATACAACAAAAAAAAATCCCTAAGTTTACTAGCCATTAAAATAAAGTCATGATTATCAAGGATTGCAAAATATAAATGCAATTTTTTTAACAGTTAAAAAGTACAAAAATGATGGACAACACAAACAAGCATTGTACAGTTTGTCCTGTGTGTAGACAAAGCAAGGCTAGGAGATTTCCAACCTTTATCTACATCAGACACTGATTTTAAGCTGAGAGGAGTTGAGGAAATCTGTAAAAGGATCGTGGCTCATGATCCCAGTAGTATAAAAGCAGTACTTTTTTCAGTCTGTAAACAGTAGTCTTGGTAGCTTCTTCTAGGTATGTTTTTCAATGCATCACCCAAAGAAAATCCGAAACAAACAAAAATCCTAAGAGTGGAAAAAAGGGGAACAGCAGCAATGGGTTATAGCTTGAATTTCTTACCAGGTCTCTGTGGGATATATTCTGGAGGGGAAATGCTCTTTTGTAAGAAATATATAATATATTTAACTGTACACAATTTATAGGGGGAGAGAAATTCTCCCTCAACCAAGCCCCCAGTCAGTCAGTCAGTACAGAGTCATTTTTGTACACTGTTTCCCCCTAGAGAAACTACAGCTTGGGAAGAGACGGCCTCTGCTTTTAGAAACCACCGAGTAATCCCAAAGTTCTGTGTTGGACAAGGCTGTCATTCCCAATGGCTGGAAGTGGAAAGAGAACAGCAGCTGGCACTGAGAGGAGTCAGGATTCCCTGTGCTGGAAGCGAGCGAGCCACGGTTCCATCCTGTCCCAGCCCCGGCCTCAGATGACACAAGTCTCCCCCACAGTTTCAGTTCTGCTTTCAAGCGATGCAGGAAACTTTTTTTTTTTTTTTTTTAAATAACCCAGCTTCTGCTTTCAGGCACACAGGAGGGTTCTAAACACTTGGTTCTCTTAATCTTAAACCTCACTTACATGGTCACCATTGCTTAGTGGTACAGCTGAGTTCAGCCTGGTGTAGCAGCAGTGGAAGGAAACTCCAGCCTGGATCAGCCCTGGGACTGTCCCGTGTCACCTTTGCTGGTGTTTGTGCAAAGCCCTCTGGAATCAGAGGCAGGGGTCAGGGACAGCAGCAGTGCCACTGTGCCCCCTAAGAAGGGCAGTGCCCGTTTGTGGCTCAGGGCTGCTCTGAACTGCCCCAGCTCAGCCCTGGGGTGCTTTTCCTCACCCTGTGTACCTGACAGCATCACCTACAGTCACCAGCCTTGCTTTAATTTAAAGAGCACACCCTTCTTTCAAAAATGGTATTTCTATATAACATGACAGTTCTGATTGTGGGGTTTTTTTTCTTTGCCTTTTTTTTTTTTTCAGTAAAAGTATTACTATAAAACAGACCTAACACATTTTGGTATTCCTCCAGCCCAGAGCACTTACCAGACACCGTGATTCAACCATCAGGACATCCTTTACAATTTGACAACCTGCAGACATTCTTCTTCTTTCCCTTTCAGGGTGGGGCAAAGCCAAACTAAATCCAGCAAGAGCAGCTATGGGACTTACGTTTTTTTAATAAAGGGGATTTATTAAAAAAATACTCTCATCAACATTCTAGCATAACTAACAAAACAGAGGAGATGACAAAGGCAGTCAAGCTCTCTTCAAACTTTAAATCTAGACTTGGATACCTGTGGCTCTAAACTAGGAGATGAGGAATCTGTTGGGTCTGACCTGTCCCTTGTATTGCAGGTACATGAACTTTTTTTTTTTTTTTTGCCTATCAGTTTTAGGCTGCATTGCTCTTTGAACATGAAAAAACCCAGCAGAAATGCAGATTCTGTGGGAGCAGATGATATGGCCACACTTTCTGACAGAAAGCTTCATGAGCCAGTGCTTGGATAATGGAAGTTCAGCTGCAAAAAGCGCACAGGTACAGAAAGGATCTCAGCCTCAGACCACAGCGGAAGCAAAAGTTACCTCTGCCAACTTAAAACCAAAGCCAATAGGATTCCATTTCTATTAAAATATTGAAGTCTTAAAGTTTCAGTAATCTAAATACACTTTTTAAAAGTCATGACGTTGCTGTTTGACATTAATCTGACATGATACCAGCGCAGTGTCACACTTCACTGCAGCCGTTATTTACAAGGTCTCTCTTCTGTCTTTTTTTTTTGCTGAAACACCCATTCCCATCTCTCTCTCTCTCTCTCTGAAGCTCGCTCCTCATCACATTTGCAGTTTTCCCGAGTTGTGCACAGACACCTCCTCCCTCCCGCTCTCTCCTGGAGGATCCTGCCCCAGCTCCGGATGATTCCCAGCCCAGCACGAGGCCTCACCTCTCCCCGATGGGCCAACACACGGAATTCTGCCAGCAGGACCGGGTGGGTTTGCAGATGAAACAGGGCAGCTCCAAGCCAGGCTCAGTTCATCAGAGGTGGCTGAACGTGGACATTTACAATTCCTGCATTTCTAAGGCAAGGACCATACAAAAATTATAAACACTGTATGGTGATGAAAACATCCTTGGAGATAGATGCTTTACATTGGATTGCTATTGCTGCTTCTAAAGACCATCTCCAGTTGGTTCTAGAGATCAAAAGGGAAGAAAGTTGAATTTTCTCCTGTTGCAATATGCTTATGAACATGTATAAAAAGTGGTCAAACCCCTGGAAGGGCCCCTGCTTCTTTTATGTACAATAATTTAAATCAGCTCAATACATCTGTAATACCTAAAAAAATTGTTTCATGATTTTAAGTCCTTCATGCATTATGAGGAAGTTCTGGATTAAAGTGATGGTAGAGTGGATGTTGCTTCTGTCTGGGACTCTGGTGTCACTCCTCTGTGGAGTCTGTCAGGGACGCATTGCTCAAATCTTTAGTTTTTTAATGGTATCGAGTCTCTTTTTCAGCAGCTCTCCAATTTCCTGAACTGAGTGATGGTAACTGCTCTGGACCTTCCCTTGCACAGTCTTTGTAAACTTTTTTTCTTCCTGCAAAGTGCAAAAGAGAAGTCACTCACTCCACAGCAACTGTTTAAATCCCCCCGCCTTTTAAACTTTCTCCAATATCTCAAACACCAAAAGGAAATTCCTGAGGACTATGGTGTTTGCGCAGAGAATCTCTTACCTGTAAAAGCAGAGTGTCCTTGAGGGACAGTTCTTCAAGTTTTAGTGCAGTCAGAATGATTTCAAGCCCTTTGATATGATCTATTACATTGGAAGTTAATGTCTGGAGTTCAGTTACATAATCCAGGAAATGGGTAAATACAGGTGGCTATAAAAACAAACACAGGTTTTGAATTTATAAACAGGTATTAATATCCATTTTATATAACTCACTTGGTAATATATCATTCTCTTCTTCCCACCAGTGCTACGCTATAATTTACCTACCCAGACAAGCACTCCCAGCTGACAAGTTTACTGTGGTGCGTTCCAGGCAGGAAGGTCAATGACACTCTAAACTGCATTTCTCATTAGAAACTGTCACATGATGTCACAGATACGACACATCACTGATTTTAAACAGCAGAAATCAGCCCCAAGTAATCATTACCCACATCGACCTGCCACAAGTTTATGAAAACCAGTTCTTGTTCATGTTATCTATCCTGATTTTTCTTTTAGTATAAATAAGCTGTGATTAGGGGTGGGGGAAGAGAGAAAGAAATACTCTTTGTACCATTGCTACGCTGCTTTCTTTTTTTTTCTTCTTCTTTTTTTGCAGGTTGGATTTAAAAGGTCGGAGGACACTGTCACAGTAACTCGATACCCACAGGGCAATGGAGATCGTCTGGAAGAAAGGTAAAAATATGTTTAAATTGTATTTACATGAGGCTTCTCAACTCATTTTAGTGTTCCTGTTGAGACTCAGCACGATTAAAATAAGCAAGAAAATCCCTCATGAATTCTCATGAGAGACTGAGATCAAACTTCCACTGTGTTTCAGTCCTAGCATTTCTAACCCACAGTACTCCCAAATTTCTAGTTTCCCAAGGAAAAAAATACCTCAACAAAGAAGACTAAGTTTTCTAACAGGTTTGGATGAGTTTTCAAGGTGCCGTCTCTGACTTCAATCAAATCACCTTTACATTTATTGAACAAGTCTGAAAAGAAAAAAAGAGAAGCCTTACTTGAGGATGAAGTAGATCATCTCGAATGTGCATTTTCTGTACACCAGGTATCTGAGCATGCAGAACTGTCAGGGCACTGACCACTGAGATGATGAGTCCCCTCCATCTCCTGGGAGTTCTGGCTCTCTACAAACATTCCCACACCCCTGCTGAGCCCCCCTGACCCAAGCCCCAGGAGAAGGAGCTGCCCAGGCTAGGAGATAAACGCCCTGAAGGGCACAGCACGTTCTGAGCATGCAGCAGCTGCAGCACATGAGCCAAGGGCAGCCCCAGCCTTGCTCCCAAGCTTTCACAGGGTCTGCAGATGCATCACCACAGCCCAGCCCTGCAGACACTCCACAGCCATCCTCAGCCAGCCAGGAAGCTCTGCCTTAGGGTCTGTTCTTGAGTTACCATTTACCTGTCAGTCGTTCTACTAAAGACTTGAAACTATTCCCTATTCTTTCCTGGATTTCTGCTGAATCTTCTGGAAAAAAAGAAAAAAAAAGAAATAAAAAATGATAAGCTACAAACTCGTTATTTTCTGCTTTCAGAAAAGCAAGAGGCATTTAAATGCAATTTAGTGTCAGAACTCAAAAGTAAATGCAGCGGCTTTCAAGAGGAGCCAGTATTACTGCACCACATACTGTAGAAAAATGAAGACTTACATAAAACATTAAACGAAGGCACTGGCTCTCAGATAATTTAGTGTCAGACTGAAAATTAACACAGTAACAGTTTTGAGTCCACATCCTCCAACGCCCAGCAGTTTTTCAGACTCAACAGAGACATGTGGCTCCCTCCCACCACACACCACCGCAATGTGGTCAAACCCCTGCCCCAAACACTTACCTAAGCCATTGGTATCTAGTTCATAAATATCACTAACAAGATAAAACAAGCTAGTCTGGCACTGACAGCTGCCATTGCTGAAGAAGCCAGCCATTCGGGTGGGAGGAGGGCCAAGGACAGGATACTAGGCAAGAAGCAAAGAAAAAGATAAAGGTGTTGCAGCTTTTCCTCATCCCACCCAGTGCCTGGCACATCTCCCACTCTCACACACCACAAACCCAGGGGCAGTTAAGGGCACTCCGCAGCCTGCACCATGCATTCCCGGTCAACACTTGGGCAGAGCTCTTGCCTTACTGGTACCTGGATTTTTTGTTCTAGAAACTTCTTCCCCGAATCCACCGCCGCTTCCAGCTGCTGCAGCAGGGCTCGGATGGTGTCAATCTTGGATGAGACACCGTTCTCTGCCGTCTTTTCAGAATTCTTTGGTTGGATGGTGTGACCAAGAGCTGGGAGTCCGCTCACCAGCCTCAACGTTAAAGACCGGATTCGCAACCACAGGGTCTCCTCCTCCAGGGAGAGCTTCCGATGTTCCTCAGAAATGTCCCTAGAGAAAGGCCCCAAAGCTCCTCAGGCAAATGCTGCAGGCACAAAAGCTTACTCAAAGCTCCCCAGTTCTGTGCGATGAGGAAGGGGTGGTCAGAAATTCAGAAAACTTAGTATCTAAGAGGGCAGCACTGCCAGATGTGGTGGATGGTGCTTGAAGTCAGCCAGCCCAAGGAGCACTGAAATATGGCAACTGCCCTGGAAGGAATTTCTTTGCTCTGTGTGAGCTGAGGGTATTTCTACTCACCTGTCTTTTGGATCCCAGCTAAACAAGACTGTCAAGTCTCTGTTGTCACGCAGATCTTTCCATGGAATGTCATCCTCCTCTGGGCTCAGACTCATGGACTTTATACTTTCTTCTAAACTGGTAGATCTGTAGGTAAGAACAAGCAGCACTAAATCAAACATCTGACCACTGCAAAGGGAAAACAGCTCACTAACAGACCATGTTCAGTGCACTGCTTCAGCTCTTCCCTCTGTCAGGAATGTGACACACACGGCACTGATAAGGATGTGAAGGGACAACAAATCAGAATCCTGAAAGTTGGGAAAGTCCTTTAAGATCATCAAGTCCAGCCACCAAATGCAGCACCACCACAATGGATGGCCTCAGCGCCCTCCCACGTGTTTTCTGAACAGTTCCAGGCATGGTGACTCCCCTTCTTCCCTGGGCAGCCCTTTCCGATACCTGACAACCCTTTCCATGAAGGAACTTTTTTCTAAACCTGCTTGGTGTACCCTGAGACCATTAAAAGCAGAATGAAGCTTTAGGGGCAGAGCTGCAGCTCAGGTTTCTGCAGGTGCAGCTCCCCCAGGCCCCTCTTGGCCCACTCCCACGTTCTCTCGTGCCAGGAGCTGCACTCACATGTTTGCTTCAAGTAAGAGGTCCAGCAACATCCGCTCGGTGCGAACCTGCGCGAAGTGAAGGGAGGAGTTCAGCCTGTTCCTGAAGGCGATGAATTCCGGGATCTTCTCGAACGCCCCGTACTTGTAGGCTTGGATGATGTATTCTGAGGTCTGCAACACAGCACATACCAGCTTTCCTTAGTGACTTCCCAAATGAGGAGCAACCAACAAAGAACTGCCGAGGAACTGCATTGCTGCGGGTCTGATGAGCCCAGAGGAGCAGGGCCTGACAGATCCTCAATCCCTGGGAGGAGATGGCACTTCTGCTGCTCCAAGTCACCCAAGGAGTTTTGCTGCTTTAAATAGGGAATGCCCAGATGCTCCATGGGCAGTGAGGTTTAACAACCAAACCAGCACTAAGCATCACGTTGTTGTCACCACAATGAAAAACATTTCACAGGGAAGAGATGCTTTTGGAAGCTTTTTTTTTCCTTCTTTTTCCTTTTAGATGCGTGATTCAAATCATTAAATCATCATTTCATTGTGAGAAATCATTCCAGGAAAAAGAAATATAGCCCATATTTTCTGGAACTGACTTGGATGTGCATCACGTATCACCACAAGATAGATTAAAAAAAATAAAAATTACTCACACATTTTTTGTTTCTCTTTTTTATTAGAGTTTTGAATACAGCATCACACAGTGTGTACAGGGCACAACACAAACACCAAAGGAAACTCTCAGTGTCCATGAGATATTTTGCTTTCCCGCTGATGAAACGCAGCAATACAAGGCAGGCAGCCAATATTTCACTTCAGTACAAGCAATCTCCAAAAAAAGAGATTTTTAAGATGAAGAAGCCCAACAAGCAGTGTCTCAATGAAAATGTCTAACTGTAGACACAGAGTGAACTATTTCTGCTCCCAGCCATGAGTGATAGCTGAGTTTTTACATCAGAATTTCTCCATAACTGAGAAATTCTGGCAAATCAACTATTTTCTTCTGAACAAGGTTCAGAACTGCACTGGAGAGGCACCAAAAAAACCTTCTGCTTAACTGAATTTTATATGGTCCTAACCTGTCTGGAAGGCTCTGAGAGACCAGAAGGTAACACTCTCAGAGCCAAAACACCTTTTTTTTCCCCTCCAACCAAGAAATGTCCTCTAGGGAGTTGTCTTTTTTTTTTCCCCCTAAGTAATTTGGTTGTTTGCATTGAATGAAAAAAAATATGCCAAATATTCAACAACATACCCTCTGATCAACAGCCTTGCAGAGGTGACTGTCAGGGACTGGGCTATGGGCTCTAATTCAACTGCATCCACGTGGTTTTTAAATGCCCCCAGGACACGCTGGAGTGGTTTGCCTGCAGTATCTGGAGAGATTAAAGATGGACGGACACAAGAAAATTAGAGAGATTACTGGTGACTCTGCATAGCTGAAGGAGGACTATCTCGAGGAGGATAAAGTTGCCTTTTTAGTTTTGGCCAAATATAGCAATGCTGCCTTCTCTCTCCTCCCTGTCCTTGGCACCCTCTCCCGGAGCAGGAATAGTGGCAGGATTGCACAGCATCCTACAGGGCTGTTACTCATGGGATCACTCTGACACAGGATTCACGTCAGGCTGCGAAGTTCAGCAAGTCAGGAGAACAGATTTATCCGAGGCAAGAAGTCTGATTCAGGAGCTCTATTTTTATGCCAGACTTCTTTTCCATCCCACACTTCCTGCTCCAGGCAGAGTCCCACACACAGCTCTGTGCTGTGACATTCCAGCTATCTCAGCAGCGACCTAGGGAGGAGCAGGCAGCACCAGAAATCCGTAAAAAAAGAACTTTTAAAGGGCAGTCCTCCTTTAACTCTGCAGATGTGGTTAGAGGGCTTGAGTGGGAGCTGCTCCCTGAGCATAAAGGGGCAGCCCCAGCAGTACCACAGCAGCACAGAAACTGGGAGCAGATCCTGACCTTGTGACATGTTTTATAGCAAGGAATCCTTCTTCATCCCCACTCCTGTCACACCACAAGCCTCAGGGAACAGCACCCTGAACTGAGCCTTCACCTCCTGCAATTCCCAGTTGCAGGAACAGCTTCTGAGTCATCTCCCACCACAGGATCTTAAGGAGACAACCACTGGAAGTGTCCAGAGCACAGGAGAGCTTTAGAGACCTGAGAGGAACATTAGCCCATGGTCCTTTGGCTGCAACACCGTCTCCAAAAATGATGTGCGTGGTCCCATCCTCATCTTGTCCCATGAGGAATTCTGCCCTCCTGCTGCACCACTTCTGGCCTCTTAAAATCCCTATATTTGAATGTGTAGCAGCAAGGCAACACCTTTTTGGGATTTCTGGAACACGAGCTGTGTTTTCCTGCCAACAGCACCTGGAATGCAGCCATCACCATCCAGGGACAGATGCTGAGCCACTGGAGACATCCAGCTCTTCTGCCACAAGCACCTCCATCATGCATGCCACAGGGAATAACCTGCTCCCACAGAACCACACCTCAATTAGCTCAGATTGTTTTCCATGGAAAGATCATTTCTTGACGCTTCACAACACAGTGTTCCCAAGCAGAGGAATCACAGCCAGAAGTTTTTTCAGTTCACTTTTCCACCTGGGGCCCAGCAGTCCTGGGTTTCATTCAGACAGTTGGTTCCAAGGATGTTTTTCATTAACATCCACCAAATGACTTTTAAACAAGACTGAAAAGTTACACCTCAGTAAAAAAGAAAGCTGTCTGGATCCAGGGCTTCACTCCCAGGAATCCAAAGCCTCTTAGTACGTAGGGAAAAAAAAGAGCAATTGAGGGATGCAGAGCAGAGTGAGCTCCCACCCCACTGAGCAATCCATGTGAATCCCTCAGGAAAACCTCCGTGTCAGACGCAGCTCACAGGAACTGGCACCTACACTCCAGGCACAGGGAAATGCCAATGGGAATCCTGCACACAGGAACACCTGGGCTGCCAGCACAGCAAGCTGAGTGATTTCTGTGTGAGAACCTTGACTGCTCAGTACAGACAATTCCCGTGTTTTTATCTCTTGCTGGGAGAGTGGGAAAGCAAATTTTGTGACTGCAGAGCGTCTGGAGCCGACTTAGCCAGCGGCTGACTGGCAGATTTACAACTGGATTGCACCTTTGTTTCTTAGAAGTAAAAACAATCCTCTTCACCGACCTCTCAACAGTGCCCAGGGTGTAAAATACAAATACACAGGATATATTCCCACTCCTCAGAATGGGATGGTCCCTTTAAAATGAAGTGCACTGCCCACCATCCACTGAAAACACACAGCTCCAGTGTTTGCAACAAAGGATTCATCATGTGCCATCCCCATCCTTGACCCATCATCACTGGCTTTTGTCTAACTTTCCAAAATACCAGATTTATGACACCAGCACTTTTTTCCAAATGACATTCCACTCCCATTTTTTGCATAAAATCACAAGCATTAATTTAAAAGCGATCATACATGTTTTACGAGGAGCATTAAAACTGCCCTTAAGAGAAAGGAAGGTGAAGCAAAATCTCATGTAACAGTAACTCACAAATCCTTGTAGTAGAAAATGCAGGTTGAAACAACCTTTACTACAAAGCTGCACCTACTACTGCTCTTTGCTCTGTTTTAAACCACTGCATTTGCACAGGGCTTCTCTAAGACACTTCGCTGTGTTACAAGGTCATGGGGGGGGGATTTCTTTCAACTTACATCTTTCTGGTTGGAGTGGAAAAACCTGAGTGCAAAGTTGCAGGATTGGGAAGCAGCAGCGTAGTGGCCCAGGGAGCCGGCGTAGCGTGTCAGGAGATAACTGCAACGAACAGCACGAGGCAAACGTCAGCCACTGCCCTGGGGAGCAGCTGCACAGGAGACATCTGGACATTTAACAGCATTAACAGCATTCATGGGCAAGTTCAGGCTTTTAGTGGAATCAATTCTCAATTTTTTAAAAGCAGTGCGTGAGGGCTTGGAGTTTTTCCTTCACCTTAAGGGTGCCAGAGCTGCTCAGTGAGAGACCCCCAAACACACCAGCCAAGGACTTTGGGTGTGGTGGCTTTGAGTGGTGCCCCCAAGCTGGAACACCAAGCTCTGACTGGCAGCCATTTCCCCAATTTCCTTCCGATTAATTAACACTCTAAAAAATCCAACACAGCTCAAAACCACACGGTGAAGATGCCCTACAGAAAGAGGGAGCATGCAGTGGATGCGCCTCCCAAAAAATCCCAGCACGTTTTTGCACGACAGCGCGTGAAAAGGGGACAATGTGCTGAACCCTGGCTGACAGAGGATGCTGCAGAGCTGCAGGACGGGGGTCAGCAGGAGGGATTATTCTCAGTATGTACCACCCACCCGATGGTGTCGTGCTGGATGTGCTTGGCATCCAGGCTGGAGTAGAGCTCCGAGACGGGCTCGAAGGCGCCGAGCCGGCAGTAGATCCGGATGAGCAGCAGCTTGAACTGAGCATTGGAGGGGCTGTGGGACAGCCCTTCCTCCAGGAGGGTCAGGCACTGCCACACGGCCGCCTCTTCACCTGGTGACAGACACAGCGCGGGCGGGCGTGAGCGGGGACGGACGCTGGCACAGCTCCCTCTCCCCGCGCTGCACAAAGCTCCGGGCGCTGCCGGGGGATTGCAGCGTGCAGATGGCCCCAGGGAACACCAGCTCCAGCCCTGCTGCTGCTCCCTGAGGGGATGCTGGGGAAATAATCCCTCCCAGGGAATATCCAGCTCACATCCGCGCAGAGAACACTGCAGGCAAAGTCACTTTCCCAGGTGAATCCTGGGCTGTTCGGGAATTCTGGCTTGCACATCGCAAAAGAGCCAGGGATTCAAGAGCCCACATCCACCTTCCTGCCAGAAACCTGAGCACGGATTTACTCAGGTTAAAGACTAAATCTCCCTTGGGAAAGACAAGGGTGTAACAGATAACTACATGGAAGGGCAGGAATATACACATGGACACCCAGCTCTGGACACTGTGGGATTAAGAGACTAACACAAGAAGCAGGGGTGGAGTACAGGAGAATTTCAAACAGGAAACAGGTCCCAGCAAGTCTAGAAACAAGGGATCCAAAAGGCAAAGCATGTCAGGAAGAGGAAGAAACACTCTCAAAACGTTTCTGGTATCTGAAAGGAGTTGTCAGCAGAACTCGTTCAAAGGGGGAGAAAAAGGAATAAATCAGAAAAATTAAATCTGTTTAGAGATTCAGGGCAAACACCAGCAGAGCAGAGGGACTCCTGAAATACCTCATATTGCAAAAAAACCCCAAACAACCCAGAAAGCTCCAGGCCTAACAAGCCCCGCTAGGCACTCACTGGCCGCAGGGACACAGTCTCCCTTTCCCCATCTCCCACAGAGATATTAGAGCAAGGCACGATTTTGGGAGCCTACCTTCCAGCCACAGATCAAGCAGCAGGTGAACTGCAAGGAGGCAGTAATAATCTGAAAACTGCAATTCAGTTTTCAAACAAGATTTCCCTAAAAAGAGAAAGAAACCCCAGTTACCCTTGAATTACTAACAGTGCTGCCATGTGATCTCACGGTCAGGGTTATTGAGTGGCACCACGATCAGAGAGAGCACCACAGTTTAATTTATAAAATCAGAACTGTCTTAAAATCCAAACAACTCTACACATCACTGAGTGGCCTTTGGGGCACTTCAAACATTGACATCTGCTGGAAGAAAGACTGACTCCCACAGCTGTAAAATTTACAAATGAATAACTCCTGACCACAGATGTGTCCTATGCACTTCAGTGAGAAAACCTGGCTTTGCTTAAAAGCACAGGCAATCCTGCAAAGTACAAACAGACCATCTGAACTACCCAGGAAAGCCTCATTTATATTTAAGATACACGGCTGAAAAGAAGAAAAAAAAAAAAAATAGAAGGAACCAAAATTCCCAAAAATTCAGGGAAGGTGAAGGGTAGAAAGGAGAAAGCCGAGTTTTATCAGTGTTACAGATTCTCCTCACCGAACTCCAAGCCGTGGCGGTATCTCAGCATCAGCTCCCGCACTGCTGCCAGCTTCTGCTTCTTCTCCATGGCGTGGTAGAGCCCCAGCAGCCTGGAGAGCTGCACCACGCAGAGGTGCTGCTGCAGGGCCTTGATGTCACCGGGCAGAGCCACCTCGTTCTCGGCCGCCGCCGCCAGCGGGATCACGTCCAGCAGCTGCCGGATGAACTGCAAGAGAAACCCCGGCGGCAAAGGCTGCAGGGCTGCACCCAAATGCAGCCTTTCCTCATTTCCTCCCTCCAGGCAAACAAACAAACAAAAAGCAAGGTGGAAATATCCATGTTGATGTCACACTGAATCTGTGGTTCAAGAGCAGCCTTCGAGATTTTTTTTTTGAGTTGCTCAGTTTTGGTTTTTTTTTGAGTTGCTTGAGGTTTTATTGAGTTACATGGAACAGATGGAGGGAGGAAAAATCAGAGGCAGGTTTCTAATTCATTGATACACCAGGGAGTTCAAGCACCTGTTAACACTCATGGTAATAAGAAATGCAATTAAAATAATTACTGACAGGCTTCTCTGTACAATTCCAGGCAATGATGGTTTTGCACTGCTACATTTTCCCTCAGCTCTGAAGTAATGTGCAGTACCCAGTGAGGTCATCAACTCTGATTAATGACTTCTTTTTGGAATTAAGCTGTAAGAAAAGCAGCATCTCATTGTTCAGTTTTAATGGGAGACAAAAGACTCCTCACAACTCACAGGGCTAGGCAGCAGCTTCTTGCTCTAAAACCCAACATTGTTTGCAAACTTAAATCTGAGTTAAAGCCAGTGAGTTTGGTCTTACTACACTTGGTATGGATGCAGAAGAACTGCATCAAATGCAAGCCTGAGGCCAAAAGCTCAGGAGCAGCACCAAGCACAGCACACACCAACTCCAGTTTTCCCAAAGAATTTGATGAATGCTGCGTTGACAGATCCTTTCAGTTTGAAACCCTGCCAAGCTGAGCAAGGTCAACCACATCACTGGCTCTGCTCTCCAATTTACACTTCTAGGAAGTCAAGGTTGGTGTCACGGCCATTATTTCTGCACTATCTCACACGTCAGCGGCCCAGCGAGATCACGATCTCAGCTGCTGAAGTGGAACTCTCATGTCAAAACTCATCAGCACTTCAGCACCACGAAACCTCCTCAACTCCTCGTGTCCTTGACCAAGTTAAACTGCTGCACATGCTGCTTCAGGGACAGCCAGAAAACCACCCAATACATCAGTCTGACACGAGATATATTCCAGAATATATTCAGTAAATCAGCAGCAGTTTTAAGGCCAGACAGAAAATTTCCAAGTCAGAGTCATGGTTTGTCAAGCACTGTGACAGAACTGGAGTCTGAACTATTATTAAATATAATTTTTCCACTCCTGGTTTGGAATTTGTTTCCTGGAAAGTTAGGATGAAACCTGTTCAGTACTTCTGAGTTCCCTTACAACG
Source organism: Donacobius atricapilla (assembly GCA_013397315.1). Taxonomy (NCBI): domain Eukaryota; kingdom Metazoa; phylum Chordata; class Aves; order Passeriformes; family Mimidae; genus Donacobius; species Donacobius atricapilla. The sequence continues at coordinate 209,302 of WBMY01005184.1, forward strand.
GAATCACCATTCCCAGGACTAGGAGTTCAGTATCCTGCTGGCCACATCTGCCAGTGGGCTAAAAACACACCTTTAAACATAAAACATCAGCAAGAGCCATCCCTGCCAGAGCCACTGCTCCCATCAGCAGTGGAGAGAGCTTGCATTAGGAGTCAAAGAACACTGTAATAAACCAAGAGAACCTCGCTACCTACACTTGGTTTACCAACATGCTGTCCCCAGGCTCTGGCTGATGCTGGATTCTCTGCCCTCCCCAGCGCTGATCCCTGGACACAATGGCTCAGACAAACACTGGGGTGAGTGACAGAATTCCCAGCTGCTGAAGTCACTCCAGGCTGCTCATGACTCTGCACAAATGGGCTTTTCAGAGAAACTCTTTTCCAGAGAATTGTTTCAGAAAGAGATTCTGGAAAGAACTGCCACAGGTGCCTCCATGAGCCCTGGATTTGGGTCAATGTGTCCCTTCTTTGGCACTGCCAGCAAGGCGTCTGTGACATCCCTGCAGGGGATGAGGGGACAGCTTCTTCCCATGAAACAGACACTTTGAGCTCAAACCACCCTGACTCCATCAAAAATGGGAATAAAAATGCCAAAGGAATGCCAGATCTGAGACTCTGCGGGGTTAAACTTAGCTTTAAACCTCCAGTAAAAATCCTCTGAATGAAACTTCTCAAGTGCTCAGATGTTCATGGTATTTTCTACAGCACAAAGAGTTCTCTGAATTTCAAGCAGAAAGCAAGAATTTGATGTTTCCAGTCTTTTAATATGATCCACGGGAATTTTAAGATAAAGGGACCAGAGTGCAAACAACCACTGCAGTTCCTGCCACCCCTTCCTGATATTTCCTTACCTTTGTGTACTGGCTGGGTGGGAGGAGATCCACAAACACTTTGAGATCAGTAAAACAGCAGGGCTTGTCCCCAAATTTTTTGAAGTACTGGAACATGAGTTCTTCTGGATCACCTAGGAAAAAGGCCAGGCCACCTTTTTAACACCCTCCAGCAGAAGTGAAATCTGTAAAATCACTATGAAAAATCTTGGTTATTTTTTTTTTCCCTCCTTCAAGATTACAGAGTGGTTTAGAAAACAGAGTTGCACTGCTGCAGATTTTAGCAGGGGCTCAGTGTCTCTGGTAACCAAGGACACATCAAAAAAAGCCCAAGAGCTTCATTCAAGCTCCTTTAGCAGGTAAGAGCTCAGCAATCCAGACAGGCACATGCAGCCTCTGCTTCTCTCACCACAGCTTCTTTTGGGATGGAAAAACAAAAGGAATTAAGAAATAGCACAGATGTTGCTCTAATCACATTCCCCTTCACGGATTCCCTAAATGCCATCTTGTGATGCAAGTTTTTTAAAAAGCAAAACCTGGCCTTGCTGCCATAAAAACTTAAATCAAAACCCAGCCAGAGATTCCAGCGCTAACAGCCAGGCTTTCCACCAGGAATACAGTGTCAGAGACTGGAGGCTCCTAAATCCCTGAGGTCCTTTTGAAAACCTCCCTGCTGGCTTTTCCAAGCCCCAGGAGTAGTCTGGGAAACACCTGCCTTTCTTCCAAGTTCACCTCCCAACGCTTTGAAAATTCTTTACATACAGAACAACGGGTATCTTTTCCTAGTGAAAACGGCACTTAACCCAGCGATTTAGCAGAAAGTTTGTGCTTCCTCTCCCTCTTTCCAAGAGGCGAGCTGCTCACCCAGGAGGGGCCCTTCCTTACCCAGTTTGTACTCATCGTTGCAGCCCCTGTGCCGCAGGCGCCGGATCAGCTCCAGCTTGGCCAGGTACGGTCCCCGGAGCGGCCGCGAGCTCCTGGACTCCTCTGTGATCCTCTCCTCGATGAAGCTCACAGCCTGCTCGATAGAGCAGTGCACCTCTCCTTCCAGAGAGCTGCAACCACACAGACAAAAGGCTCTTGGAAGAGTTCTCGCTGATAGCACACGCTCAGCACACTCCCAGACAGGGAAATGATGGATTCTCCAACTCAAGTCACCACAGAAAAACATGAGCTGGAGAAGTTCTATAATGTACAAACTATTTCCATAAACTATTCCCAGCCTCCAGATAAAAGCAGGGAAAACACACAAAACAAAGCTGGGAAAACACATCATTTGAGCTCTGACATCAAGAAGTCACTCTAATATTGAACATGTGAACCCAAACAATTTGCTGTAGCACAAAGGGAAAACAAATCTACAGCAAAATTCTCAACTTACTGCTCTTCCTCTGCTGGAGGCGTCCAGGATTCATCAATGAGTTGAAACACTGAATCAAAGTAGGTTATATAAAACTGCCAATCATCTGAGCTGAAACAAAAATCAGGCACAAGACAAAATTTAGGGAATTGCCAGAACTAAGATTAACAGCTATTTCTTGCCAAAGCTGAATTAAGGAATAACACATAATCATATTACAGAATCATAGAATTGTTTCCCCTTGAAAAGGCCTCAGATCTTAGGAACACCATCATCCTGAATTTCTGGAAACAAATTAAGCAAAAGCATTTCAATTCGAAACTGAGGCAAGCTATGAACTCTCCTCCTAAAATTCACATTCCAGTCAGAGCTCAGCAACATCCCCACAAAACGTGAAGGCAGAAGTCTCTCTTCTACCTTCAATTTATATCTAAGATGAGAACACAGCTAAATTCAAAAGCAAACACCACATTTCTCCTGACAGTTCTGAGACAGATTTAATCCCACTGGAATGTTCCCTCTCCTGATGCATCTGTTCCAAGCATTACATGCATTTCTCATGATGGAAGTCCGGCCAAATGGGAGAAATTTGGATGTAGAAAATTTAATGTAAATGATGGACAGGATGACAACTGCAAAGTCAGAGCTAGACAATCAGCACAGAATTTAGAAATAAGGAGATAAACAACCTTTTATTGTATTAATGTGTTGTTAAATACTGCCTGAAAAAAGGAGCAACTCCACTCCTGACCCTGATTCTCTCTGTGACCTTCACCATGCCTGGATTTGGAGTGCAAAAAGCTTCCTGATATTCTCCTATTTTAACCACAAAAGCCACCAAACGAGGCCATTCCCAAACAAGTACGGATTTTTTGTTCCATCTTGCTTTGCAGGACTGCAGGAATCCTCTCTCACTTTTTGAGCAGCAGCCTCCTGGCCAGCGCGTTGCACTCGGGCCACCTGTGCAGCTTCTTGTACATAGCCATGCACTTGTTCTCCCGGCTCTGCAGCTCGCTCGTCAGCTTCTCTGCAGCAAAAAACACGTGGAAAGCTCAGCTCATCCCTGCATTTCTTCCCTATGCCCTGCATAAACCTTCTTACTCCAAGCCTAACACAGCAGCAGCCCCCAGAAAGATTTCCCCATGCAAACCTGCACATCCCAATTCCAAGCGCATTTTCATCTTCAGTTAAACTCCCCTAAAATTGGAGACTTTTCAGTTTTGAAGATGGCAGCTACAACCAAGAACATGATCCCAATTTACCACTGTAAAGCTCAGCCCTGAATAGTGTTTAAATACCATAAAGCAAGTAGGTAAAACCAGGTTGCACAAACGCCTCCAGAGGTTACACTGAGGTTAAAATCGGTGTTAAGTCAGGATTCCTAAAATTTTTCTCTTTTTTTTGGAAGCAGAGGACAAGTCTGAAGCGAAGGGGAACTGCTGTAATCTCCACACAATTCTGATTGATTAAAGAATAAATTACCTCCAAGCTTTCCCCTCACAACATCTAAGGCTTCCTTGTACTTCTCCAAACGCTCCAGGATCATGTAGTACAGTTCCACCTTAAAAGAAAGATTAGACTGCAATGAAATTTGCCAGGAAGATCATATTCAGGTGTGCCAAAAAAGAAAATAGGGGATACCAGGCCTGCAAAGCTATCTTTAGTATCCCAAGGGGTGCGATACTCAAATTTAGGTCTTTTTCTCCATTCTTAGTCCTCAGGTTTTTCTTGGGACCTCCCAGAGAGCAAAGCACTTCATCAGTCAAATCAAACACCAGAAATTGCCTCAGCCACACCATTCTGAGGCCCTCCTAACCCCCTGCTTTTGGTTTTCCTTCTTCCCCCTACATCCAGATTTAATTCCAAAACATTGTTGGTTATTTTAAGGTTTCCAAGGTAATTAAGTTCCCTTAACAGCGCATTCCTTGTCTCAACAAAGTTCAAACCAAGCCTTACTTCAGCCTCAGCTTCAATCTTGTCCTCTTTCACCATTTTTTCCACCATTCTCTCGGCAAGTGGCAAAAACATCGTCTTGGAGAGGTTTTCATCCTGTGCTGAGATAGACTGAGGAAGAGAGGGATTATTGTAACAGCTCAGCAACTGTCTGTGATGTCCCACCCACTGCTCTTTTCACTTTGGAAGAGGAATAAAAACCAGCCCAGGAGCTCCAATCTCCCCCAGCCACCTGTGTGGAGCTGCCATCTGTGACCTGGGTGTGCAACCGCTCTGGGGAAAGGCAGCAATACTGGTGCTGCAGAGAAAAGCTCATTTTTGGTCAGATCAACCACAGCCCTGCATCTCTGAGCACACAAACCTTGTGCTAAAAACACGGATGTAGAACACTTTTGAGTTTTAAATGGCGCAGGGTTTTAGAGAATGCGATTAAAACCCTCCAAGTTTATTTTCGTTTGATTTTGTGTCTGATCAGGGCCCAAATGTGCTGCCTCAACCAGCAGCAGCACAGCTGATCTGTGCCTATTCCTGCAGGCTTGCTGCTAATTCCAGAGCTCTCATTTATTCCCTCCAAGAGCTTTTATAACCTCGTTAGAGAGGCACAATTCTGACTGAGAAACTGCAGAGAGCTGAGGATTTATTCATTATCTCTGCCAAAACAACAGGTGGATATTAGTGCAGATGAGAGAATAATTCAAGTTATATAAAGGTGGTTTAAACTGGATTACAAAAACACCTCAGCATTTATTCTGGACCACAACAAAAATGCTACTTAAGGAGGGCTGAGCCTTTCTCCCAGCATCACACAGAAATAGCTCAAACACACATTTTACCCCAAATCATCGTATTTTCCCTCAGAACATTTCTGCACCAGCACTGGCACTGCAGCAACAGTCAGACCCCAGACTGCACACACCTGCATGATCAGGCTCATCACGGACCAAAAATAATACGGATTTTTGGGAACAATCTTATAAAGTGCCATTCCAGCCTGAAAAACAGAAGACACAAGTTTCATCAGTCCTGAAACAGATTTATTTCTAAGATCTCCTGATGGGCAGTAATGACAGGAGCAGACAACAAGGGATTTGCACACGGGGGGACTCTTCCCCGCTCGTGAGCTCTTCCCTCCTAACGCTCATCCCTGAGGAAAACAGAGGGTGGAAATGTTTCCAAGGACTTGGTGTAGGTCGGACGAGGAACAGCAGTCAGCGCTGATGGCCTGCACAGATGACAGCTTTAACTGGAAGTGGTAACTCCAGGAGGAAGCAGATTTTTCCTTTGGGAATGAGGGGATATCTCCAGTGCCGAAGGACACAGCAAACCCACACCTGCCTCCAGGAACCAACTGCCCTTCAACGCTCACTTCACACCCACTGAGACCCCCAAATTTGGGGTCACCTCCACAGGCAAAGCAGGGGGAGCAAAGGTTAAGCAGAGAACTTGGTTGAATCAAAGCAGAGCCAAAGAATTCACCATTTTTCCTGACACATTAACAGCTATTCCCACATTTCCCTCACGGCGCCTGAGTGTAACAAAGGACAAGACTTTTACCCCTGCAATATCCGTAATTTATTTCAAGAAACTACACGTAACAGTCAACCACCCCAGCCAGACATCTGCACCAACTCCCTTGACTGCAATTGGCATTTTCCAGGATTTCCAACTGGAATACCCCAGAGCACAGGACACTGGGGTTTATTTTCATTCTCTGATCAGTCACCATCCACATCCCTAAATCCAAAAGCACAGGCCAACATCCCACTCTGACAATGTGATACTGATAACGATGGTTTGATTCAATTGATATTGAAAATGGGAATTTAATGAGATCCACATTTTTATGTCACTTCAGACACACAAAAGGTCACATAAACGCTAATCATTGTTATCTGTGGCATTTTCTCCACTTAGGATTGTGATCTGTCACACCTGAAGTTTGGGTTGTTATAATGAAGTTTCTCATTTCAGGTACACCAATAACTCTTTCTAGTTATTTAAGCCAAACCTGTGCAGAAATTCAAGTCACAGCAGGAACAAGAGGGAGTTTAGCACTTATTTCTTGTCTCTCTGTGCTTTTTTTACACGGAAGAGCCACCATGCAGGCCTTGAAAATCATCTTCCATTTACAGGCATTCTCCAGGCACCTCATTTGGAAGGGATGAAAAGGAAACCAAGCAGTGTGACACTGTGCTGCCAGCTGAGAGGGGATATTTCAAGCGCTTTTTAGTTTTTCTTTACTGAATGACATCAATACAGGTTGTATTTTAGATGCTCAAGTAAGAGCATGGGCAGGATTTATCTTCCTAAATACGCAGAGAACTAAGGCCAGAATCAAGTGTGAAAACACGGATCAGAAGCTCTTCCTAGATGTGTCTCTCCCAGAACTCCTTCATTTTGTACCGTCAGTACCAAACCACAGCTCAGTAAAAGACACAGCTTTAAGTAAACAAAACTTTTGTCTTCAGACAACCCATCTCCAAAACCTGAGGTTTAAACCTCTCTGTAAGAACCAACCAAGAGTTTAACTTCTGCATTAACCCAGCTCAGCTATTTTTTGGAAGATTACTCGTAAGACATAAATGAGAGTAAAAGAGAGAGGAAAAGACACTTTAAACCGGCCAGAACACAAACCGTTGGTCATACCTGTTGCATTTTCTTGTATTCTCCAACCCTGGCATAGGCCATGAAGAGGTGGGAGTGATACTCTTCACTGTTGGGGACCTTCTTGACAGCTGCCTCGTAAAGTTTAGTCACCAGCTCGGCTAAACCAAAACCAGACGCCAGAGTTAAGACCAACTTGGGAATATTTTAAAGCACAGCTCCCTAAAGATGCTCTGAACAGCAATTAATTGTACTCATCAGCCCCAGAAATGTTGCTCTGTCCCCTAGGCACTGCAAACATCAGGCAAAGGAGGAAAGTGCTTAAAAAACTCCAAACCAACCTCAAAATAGACTTAAATCAAAACAGAGTTCAACAGCAGCAGCTGAACTGTTCAGGAGGATTTTAGGTCTATTTTTGAAGTTTGTCTATTTTTGAGCGTTAAACTGAACGAAGGTTTCTCCTGCTGGCAGAATGACTGCTCCATGTGAATTAGGTATCAAAACAAACACTTTCAGAGCCTAAGAGCAAATTAATTATTCTTATCACAGGTTTACTCATATTAATCATACCCTGCTATTTCCCAATTGCCTATATCAGTACTTTAAACAATTATTTCACGCTATACTTTTTAATAACAGGTCTACCATGACAAAATACTTCTGATAGTACAAGATGCAAAACTTTCTTACATTTTCATCCTTCCATATTCTTTTTTCTTACACAAACAATTGTAGCTCAGAGCAGAAATAGAAAAGCAAATGTGATTTGTCTTTCACAGAGTTTACACATCCCCGACACAGATATAGAAAACATCTAATTACAATTTTCTTGCAGGAACAAAAGTGGAAGTGCCTCACACCCGCCAGTTCCTGAGTTACAAACTTAAAATTTACAAAGCTCAGCTTAATGGAAGTTGTTAATCACAGAGAGGCTCTTGTCATTCACAGGGGTTTATGCTGAAGTCAAAAATACACAAAAAATCTTGGTATTACTCAACAAATGATGCTTTAATTTCACTAACACACACAAAGAAATCCACTAGGAGAACATAAGCAATTGCTCTTTTGCAGACTGATGCAGACATTTGTGAAGCTGTTTCATCCCTTAATCATTTCTCCAGCAATTCAACAATAAATATTGGTGGTACCACCCACCAAACTCCACGATAAACATTGGTACCAGCACACCACACTCCCCTAGGAGCTGCCAGAAACAACAACTGTTCAACTGCAGAAAAGCAGCTTGATAGGATAGGAGGCCTGGCAGCTTTCAAAAAACCACAGGAAACTTTCCTCCATCACTCCGATGCTGACGATTCAGTATTTTGAAAATACAAATCACTACAAGGAACCTGACAAAGGTGATGTGACCAGACTGGGAGGTCAGGATTTCCCTCCTGTTTTTCACCGGTTTCCTGAGGCCTGAACCCCTTGACTACACCACACCCTGTGGGATTTGTCATCCCTGTCACTCTACTGACAACGAATTCCAGTAGTTTCATTAACAAAAGTGAACTCCCAGGCTGCTGCATCAACCTGCTTCACCTAGGACCTGCTACACAATCGTGTTCACAAGAAGCCTGAATGAGATTTTTTTGCTTTATGAAGATCACTACAGCCTGACAGGCATTACAACAGGCATCACTTGGATTCCGAATCCCTTAGCAGTCTCTCTACACAAATCCTGGATTTCACACGTTTCCCACCAAACTGTGGGGCACAAACCTTCCGGAAGAACACAAACAGAGATTTCTGGGAGAGGAAAAAACTCACGTCTGTGCATTTCCCGGTAGAGAATGGTCAGTGCTTGCAAGGAATTATCATCTGTGGGTTCAAGTGCTGCTACTTCTTGTGCCAGGGTGTAGGCTTCATCCTGCTTGCCAGTCCTCTGCAAGCCAATGGCCTTCAGCACCTGCGGACACAGCACGGGCAGCTCTCAGAGACACCGCCTGCATTTGGAAACCCTCTCGCTCCTGCTGGGAACAGCCCAACCACCCCATTCCCTCTGCAGAGCTCCAGGTTTTGTTAAGCTTTTAATCCGTGTGGCTGGAGAGCAAAACTCCCAAATGCAACAGCATCCAAGAGGGGATTTGACTTCTTAATAGATGTTGAGGTTGCCCTGAGGCATCACCACGTGGTTTTTCTCTACCTGGAGGCTGCAAACTGACCTGTCCTGCTAATTTTCCTTAGTTTTCTTTCACTAAGTGGACAGAGAGAAGCGACTGGAACGAGATTCAGGTCAATGACACTCGCTGCAGCTTGGGAAGCTTTCAAAATGTAGAAGTGGGGTGAACTGCTGAGGGAAATCCCCAGGGAAATGAGAAAAGCAGAAAGAGAGTCACACGTTCGGGAAAGGGAGGAACAGAACCCCTTCCCCTCAACGGGGTCACAGCAAGGAAGGTGGTGAACAAGCAGAAGAGCAAATGCCTCCAAAATCATGGAATCCTGGAACACTTTGGGTTGGAAAGGACCTTAAAATCATCCAGCTCCATGCCCTGCCTTGGGCAAGGACACCTTCCAAGCACCAAGTTGCTCTAAACTGGTTTGAACAATTCCAGGGATGAGGCATCCACAGCTTCTCTGGGACACCTGTTCACCTGGAAATGTTTTCCTCAGACCCTTCCTCCCAAGGAGATGTTCTGATCCAAACTCCTGCAGATGGGCATCCCAACCTCAGCGGCTCCAAGAGGCATTTTTAAAGCCCAGCCCACGAGCCAAGGTCACCTGGAGTGGTGCTGACAATCAGCCCAGGCAGAACCAACACTCCAGTCCCTACCAGGGCTTCTGTACAACTTTTCAGGCAAACAAGATACAGGTGAGCTGGAACAGAGCTATTCTGGAGGGCTCAGAAAATTCCCTGTGGAAGCTCCCAGAGAAAGGGCAGTGGAACACCCTGAGACTCAGGCGGAACGAGCTCGGTGCCCCCCGGTCCCACTCACCTTGGCACAGTGAAGGTCCTTGTGCTTTTTGAGCAGTTTATCTGCTTGCTGGATTGCCATTTTATTATTGCCATTATCGAGATAATCTGCAGAGGAAGAGCACACACAGAATCACACCAGAACACCAAGGCCATTCTGGAAAGCCGCCTCCAATTCTGCCATGGAGCACCTGCTGTCACACCAGCAGCACAAACCACATTTTCCCTGTGCAGTTCCTCCTAAGCCAAACATTCAGGAAATTGTCATTTCAGGGATGAAGGATTCATCTCGTTGTACTGGTTTTAGTCATTCAAACAAACAAGCTTTTGTAATTGCTCCACACAGATCATTACAGCAACAAAAGAGACCCATAATAGAGAGGATTCTGCAGCAACAGCTCTTTGCTGGCAGTGCAGCTCCAGTGCTTTAGCAGGAAAAGTAGAAATTAATTTGGTGGGTTTTGGGGAGATTTTTAATGACTTTCAACAGGCAGGAGGTCAGAAACTTAACACACACACTCCAGCAAAGTGGAAAACACTTGTCCACACCATCCATACCCGAGGCAGAGCAAACCTGTCTCCCTGAAGCACCACTACCCTTCCACCAGACTGGTTCTGAAGACACAACTGTGAAGCATCAATATTTCCCAGGGGGATATCCCACTATCCAGTGAAATTTCAGCTGCAGAAAACCCATCCCCAGACCCTTTTCTCCTTTTTTAGCTTGGAAATACAATTTTCAGGTCGATCCTCACGTTATCACACAACTACAAACAAGTGGTTTTAGACCAGGACATGACCCTTACGTGCTCCCCTTCCCTCAAGATTTCCTCCTTCCTCACCAAACCCAGCTTTTCTGTCCCTCAAGTGCCAAGAGAGGGAAGGCGCTGCTCACACTGCTCTGGCCTCTCCCCTGCCAGTTAGCTGAAATGACACCACACACCTTTTCCTCATCAAACCTGTCATTCCCATTATGAGCCAGAGCTCTTTTACTAAGAGGTGACCCTCGGCAATCCTCAGCACAAACTGTGCATCTATTCTGATCTACAGATTTACATTCAACAGCTTCCACATTTTCTCCCATGGCCAGGTGGATGCTGTATGTTTACAGCAGAGTTAATTGGGCTCCTGAGCCCATCCACAGCAAACCTCTCACGAGGCAGCCTTTCCACACTCACCAAAATAAACCTTGTTGCAGGAAATCCAGTTTGAAGCCACAAGACACCGTCTTTCCTCACTGGGTATTTCAACTTAGGAAAACCTCTGTGTCACCTTTAACATCAAAACTTTGGGGATTCCTCAGTGAAGAGGTTTCAAAGGTGTGGAACAGCACATCAGAGGCTTCTTGCTTCAAGGCTCTGTCACCCAGTTTAGTGACACAAATTATCCCCCACGCTGAGCTGCCTGACAGGGATTAACAGCTGTGCCAAGAACATCTCAGCTCTGGGTGTCCCAAAGTAAACCAAATAACCCTCAAACCTCCCTAAACCACAGCAGAATGAAGAGATTGTACTTTCCTAACAAGTCAGATTGCTGGAAGTCAAAGCAGCTTCCAAAGGAAATGAAGCTAAAGGAAAATAAACTTCAGCTTATGCTAGTTCATAGGTGGGGATGTTCAAAGGCTGGAAATGCAACACCTGAAGCTTCAGGTGAAGGGAGAACAAGTCAAGATCAAAGATAACCAGAGCTGTCGAGGAATCCTGGGGAACCACAGCACAAATCCAGGCACACTTTGAAATCCAGAGGCAGATCTTGGACCTCACACTGCACCTCCCCAGCTGCTGGCGTGGGGAAGTTGTGTGTTTATCACAGGCTTTATTTTGGTTCTGCAGCACCACAGCCTGAGAGCAAACCTTGCACTGCAGAGAATCCTCTCCAGAAGGAGCAGAAAGGAATTGTAAAGCTCTCTCCAAAATGAACACGGCGAGATGCTCAACATCATCTGCTTCGCTATCAGCCGAATTTACCCAAATTTTTCTATTAATACCATTCCTTACACAGGTTATGACAAAAATAAGTGCACATCAATGAAACTGCCAATCACAGCACGGATGGAAAACGAAGGGAAAAACCTTAAAATCGTTACATAAAGACAAACTGCAACGAACTTGAACACTTCTGATGGAACAAAACCACGTTCCTCCCTTTCCCTGCCGCCCATGACGGGCTCAGCCTGTACTGCACCATCGCTGTGCCCCGGCAAAGGACATCCCCGGGCACGTCCAGCCCCGAGCCAGGGCAGCTCGCCGCGCCTCCAGGGAGAGGTTTTCATCCCTGCTGAAAAAGTTAAGAACCTTTTCCTCAATCTCTATCAAATCTTCAGCTTTAGGGACGAAACGATACCGTAACCCGGGGAAGAGTTTTCCTTTTCTTTCTCCGCATTTGCGTAGACCCAAGCTTTGCCTCCAACCTCCGAAACAACCCCGGCGGCACAGAACACCCTCGGCTACACATTCGCGGACACAACAACGCCGCACAACTCCAAATGACGCCTTCTCCTCCTCTCCTGCCTCCCAATTAATTCCCCCCAACAGCGTCACCGCTCCGTGCCACAACACCCAACACAACTCCGGCGCATCCGCGGCTGCTCCCTCAGGGAGGAATC
>WBMY01005184.1:226094-239380 GCA_013397315.1 Donacobius atricapilla
AGGGTCCTGGGTTAAACGTGTGTTGTCTTTCTTTTTTTTTTTTTTTTTTTTTGTGTGCTCAAAGTACCGGGCTTAAAAATGAAACTGGAGTAGTTTGCTGCCTGTAATTTGGGCCATGATTTTTCTCATCCTCCTGGGTGTGGTAGGGGAGCCCTGGGCTTTGAGATGCTGAACTCCAGGAGAGTGCACATGTGAAACCCTGGGGCTGAGTCTGATGTCCAGAGGGAGCTGCTGGTGGCAGGTTTGGTGTTCCTCCAGATTTACAATATTTGTCTTTTGAAGGGGATGAGCTAGAGAGACCTGAAATCCTTCATTCCCAACTTCCCGAAGAGTGGAACGCTGACCTGGACTATGTGTTGGCTCTCAGCCTGCAAAGTGAGAATAATCCTCACCATAACACTGCAGCTGACATCCCCAGGGATTTCTGGGAATACGACTACACCAAAGAGTCTGGACAATCTGCCCAACTCGGTGGGATGGACCTGTCCAACATCTTCTCCTGTGACTCTCCAGAGTCCTTTAGCACATCAAACCACAGCAAAATAGGTATAAACACTGTTGTGGTGGGATTTATCCTTAAATTTGAGGGGAGGGGAAAAGGAAAGTTTGGATTGGGAATGTTGAAGATTACCTAGGTATTTTAAAAGGTCAAAATCAGTTATTTTGAGACTCCTAAAGCAAAGCAGCCAGTGAAGAAATAAAAGCTTATTAAAAACAGTGTCTCTGACCTTGGTGTGTGGTGGGAGCCCAGGTGGGGAATGAGGTTCTTGTGGAAGTAAAAATGGTGGGAAGGAGGATCTGGGGAGAACCTGGAGTGCAGCTTGTTCTGAGAGGAGAAACGGCAGCGAAGGGTTTAATGATGCAGCACTGATCTGTTTTTTTTACCAGAGCCCACAGAGGATGTAATCCTTCCTTCTCCTGCAGACAAGGAGGTGATCATGTTGCCCTGCGAGTTCTGTGAGGAGCTGTGTCCTGCGGAAGATCTGATCCTTCACCAGGTTTGGGACTTCCCTGTGTCTTGGGGTTTGCAGTGAAGACTTTTCTGGGGCTGTCACTCAAAAGGGTGTGGGTGCCATTGGGAGAACTCTGGCGTTTGGGTCTTTGCCAAGGAAAGTGGTTTTCAGTGCCCACCTGGCTCATCGGGAAAGGTGATTTTTCCGTGTTGTTTGTGTAACAGACAGGGTGTAACCCAGCAAGTGCCTTTGCCTCGTTCAGTAAGAGAAGTTCTTCTCCAAATCCGTGGGAATACAGTGGTCTGCGAGCTGGGGGCTCCAACAGCCACGGGACTGTCCCTTCATCCCAGCCCCAGGCTGGCCAGGCAGAAGGAGACATCATGATTCCGTGTGAATTCTGTGGCATCCAGCTGGAAGAGGAGATCCTCTTTCATCACCAGGTACCGAACAGGACGGGATCTTCGGGTCACATCCCATTTTTCAAGGAAGGGCCCAGTCCCAGGGGCTCTTGTGGCACATTTCAGGAATTCAGCGAGCTGTCCCTGGCTCGGATCTTCCCACGCAAAGCTCTGGGATCCGTGTGAAGGGTCGTGCCACACTGAGGCTCCTCCTGAAATGTACTGGATTCATTTGAAAGCTCTTGTAATGAAACGAAACAAAAGGGCCTGGAGTTGCACAATCAGAATGTTTGAGTCACACGGAAAATGAAGCTGAGCCCTGGATGAGTCAGCCGAGGGGAGAGAGAGCACCAGGGTGGGAGGGGAAGTAGAGAAGGGCCTCCAGCCCTGGGAGGGTGTGCCCAGGGGAGAATCCGCTGGAATCTGCTGCTGTTACAGACAAGATGGGAGAACGCTGAGCTCACCCATTCTCGGTGTCTTGGTTCATTCACATTCTCAGTCCCAACAAACTGCCGGAGCTGGAGTTGGGTTGGTTGTTCTGGGCCTCTCCTCTCCTGGGGGACAGCAAACTCAGTGTTCTGGGAATGAGATCGGATAAAACTTAAGAGCTTACCACGGAATCCCAGAATGGTTTGGGTTGGAAGGGATGTTGAAGCCCAGCCCATCCCACCCCCTGCCATGAGCAGGGACACCTTCCACTATCCCAGGTTGCTCCAAGCCCAGTCCAGCCTGACGGGGGTGGAACTGGATGAGCTTTAATATCTCTTCCCACCTAAACCATTCTGGGATTCCACGATAACAATTCCCTACTCACCTCATCTCCCCAAGTGCTGCTGCTCTGTGGTGTTTTCTTGGGAATTTTCACCGGAGTTGGGCTTCACTTGACCAGCACTGTGTGTTCTGCTGCAGCACCACTGCGACCTGCGCCCTGCCAGCCCCACGGGCGACATCCCGGCTCGGGAGCCGCCGGCTCAGCCCCACGGGGACAGACGGGAATCGCCGGAGCCGGCCCCGCGACGGATCCGGCACCAAGGTGTGGGCAGGGCACAGCCTGAGCCCCCTCTGCGAGCCCTGAGGGGGTGCTGGCACCCTCCTCTGTCTCCAGAGTCCTCCATCCTGTGCTCTTGGTCTGGGTTTAAGGAGGGAGGATCAAATCACTGGAGCTGTGTCCTTGGGGACCCTGGGGTGGACACGGGTTGTTCCCTGTGCCGAAGTTACTGCTGCTGTTAAGCGCCACGTCCTGTCCCTGCAGGAGATGTTTCTCCTTGGCACGCAGGCGGCTTTGGGAAGCTGGGGCTGTGCCCTGCTGCGGGGACCGGGCTGAGGATGGAGGTGGCCAAGGCGGGGAGCGCGGCGTTGTCCCCTCCGGGGAGAGCCGGTGACGCTGCGGCCGCGCGGGGAAAGCCCGGGAAGGGGAACGGCAGCGAGGGGACACCGAGGGACAGAGGTGACTCTGCAGCTGGGACAGCGCCCCGGGCAAGGCCTGCTCAGCGCTGCCAGGCAGAGTCCTTCACTTCCAGCTCCTCCCGGGCTTCTCCGGCCCAGCCAAGGTAATGCCTTTGCCTTCCGGTGCATTCCGCTTCTCGGGGTGCAAATGTGGATCCCCTTGGCTTTGCCTGTGGCTGGAAGGGTTTTCAAAGGCTTTCAGATTCACCCAGCTGAATTTGGCTGGTGCTTATCTGAGTTTCAGACAACAAATTTAGGTTTCTACCTCAAAATAGAACAGACCCACAGGTCACTGGGATAAAATGTAGGATAAGGCCTCATTACCTGTGCGTGGGAGTGTTCTGCTCTCACCTGGGCCCTGAATGGGAGCTGGTTCTGCTGCCGAAACATCTGGGCCAGGGTCAGAGCAGGCACAAGAGCCTCCCCCTTGTCTCCCTGCTGTGTTGTCCCGTGTTTATCCAGCACTGCTCTGAGCCTGTCCCCGTGCCTGTCCCGCAGCTCCAGCGCCGCAGGAGGAAGGAGCCCGGGGCTGTCGGACGGGCGCAGCGGCCTCCGGCGCCGGAGCTCCAAGGTGAGGCTGCAGGGGCAGCTCCTGATGCTGGGCAAGGAGCTGCTTTGTACAGCCTTCCCTTATCAAATCACACTTGCAATCAGCATTTCTCTTTTCCCTCTCCCTAAGGCAAAAGCCCAGAGTCCAGCAGCCGGACAGTGGGAGGAGTGAGCCCGTGCCTGGGGAGAACACGGAGCGCCCGGCCCTGTTCCCAGGCCCTGCCGGACTCGTTGCAAGCAAATTCTGACGCTGAGCTTCAATTTGTAGGCAGTGACCATTTTCTAAATCTCTATTTTTAATCTGTGAGAGCAAACTTCAGGTTTTTATGTCTCTGATCACCTCCAGCACCACCCCCAAGGCATCCAACTGAGCCTCACGTTGGGCCCCGCTGAGTTCTGTGTCCCTGTGGGCTCCCTGTGCCCCCCGGGATGGGATTTGTGCCACCCTGACCTTGTCCTGCCCTGGCGCGCTCAGGCACAGCTGGTGACACCAGCAGGGAGCAGTCCATGCTCCAGACCGGTCCCACACGGAGCAGGGTTGAGGGTCGGGGCTCCAAGGCTTCTCCGCGCTGCATTTCCAAGTTCAAAGCTTCTCAAGTTCATTGGAATAAAATTTTTCTGATGCTGTCCCAAACGGTTGTGTGGTGCCCTCTGTCCCCTGGGGTGACACGGGACCGCAGCCCCGCCATGCGAGGATCCGTTCCCGCCAGTATTCCCTGCCCTGGGTGCCGTTACTGTTGGGATCTTTGGGAAGGGGAGCAGAGCCTGGAGAACAGCCGTGAGCATCAGCCTCATGAAGGAGGTGCAGCAGATGCCCAGGGCTGATGAGCCTCCCCTGGGGCAGGCTCCTTGCCAGGGCCGTGGCTCCGGTGCCAACCAGGGCCCGGCCATGGCTGGAGGGAACTTCCTCCCAAAATAAAGACGTTTTACAGATGCTCCCACCCAATGTGTTTATTTAGACAAGAAAAGAAGAATAAAGGTATTTAAACATGGGGACACCAAACCTCTGTTCTTCCCATTCCTGGGGAGAAGGGCTGTGGGAAAATGGGAGCTGGTCCCTGAGGTTTGGGGTGGATAACGGGGTGCCATGGGTCGGGAATCATTAAGTACGACAAATAATTAATGACTGAGGTGGCAGAGCCTGTGCTGCACCTCACGATCAAGGAATATCCCAGAGAGGAACAACCTTGGCAGTGGCCCTGCTTCCCTTTGGTACAAAATCCTTGCGGTTTGTTCCAAGCACACCCAAAGAACGCAGCAAAGCGGGATTACAGCAGAGATGCTGCAGCTCCCTGCCCCAGGCAGCTCCAGCAGCAGATCCCATTCCCTGCAGCCCCAAGGAAGGACACGAACACCTCCAGGGATGTTAAGAATCTCCTTTATGCAGGTGTACACTCGATGGCCAAGAGCACTTACAGGTTAATGCCGTGTATGGAACCGAGATGGACACACACCAAGCTAGAACTAATACCCAGCTCCAGAGTTTTTCCATTGTTTAGTATAATTTTACATTCTGAATGAATATATATTAAAAAAAATAATAATAATCATCATCACAAACCAATCTTTGCTTCGACAAACAAGCCTAGTACAGACAATGTCAAGTTCATTTAAAGCACGAGGAATTAAGGATGATTAGAAAAGCTTTAATTAAAAGGCCATTTGAGCCACAGCTGAGGTGCTGCAGCACTTCCTTCCCAGGAGCATGGAATTAAAAAAAAAGAAAAAAAGCCCCAAAACTCCCACAATTCCTCTTGTGGGGCTCATCCTGTTCTCCAGAACAAACCGAAGTGGATGGAAGTTGGTTATTGGTGCACTTGTCCTGTAGAAGAAGCTTCATTTACACCCCCAGGTGCAAACGGCAGCGACGAGAAGTTCGTTATTTGTAATCATAAATAATTAACTGTAATAAATACGGATCAAGTAACGTTCCAGCACACGCCCGGGGCCGGGTGCAGGTGTGCTCCACTTGGATGTGCTTCCCCGAGGAGCGCACACACAGTAGCAGCAGTTTCTTACTCACAGCTGGAACTGGAGCCTGGGGAACCGCGGGTGCACGGAGCCCTCCGGGACGGCCCCTCGGCATTTCGGGATTGGAGCCTGGGACAAGCCCGGGGAGAGCCCAGTGGGGGCCACGGCTCTGCCACGGAATCCAGCCGGTGTTCCCCACGTTTCCTCTCTGGGAATGCAGCTCCCAACGGGAACAAACTGGCCCCGAGGCGCCCCTTTGGCGTTGCCTTCCCTTGGTCTTCGTAAATGCCGCGTGTTCCCGCTTGCTCCGAGTGGTTTCTGAGCTACATAAACGCTTCTACCAGGAAATGGACGAGATTGGAGAGTAAATATTCTTCCTACAAGGATCTGTTCCCTGGACAGGGCAATACTGGGAGGGTCACAGCATCCTAACCAGGGCTTGGGAGACTCCGGCTGCCGACACTACCTACGACCGCTGCGCACGCATTCCCGTTCCCACTCGCTCACGGAAGAACAAGGACACCCATCCCCACCTCACAGCGCCTCTGCCGCATCCCACGCACTCCGCGTTCCCACTATTCACAATAATGTACAATAAATACATTTGGGATTCCCGGGAGCTGTTCTGGAGCCCCGGGACACCGAGCTGAAGGTTCGGTCACCTCAGCCAGAGCCTCCCGGGCGGCTCCGCGCCGGTGCTCGGCTCAGGGGCAGCACCGACGGATTCCGGGATGGTCTCTTCCTCGGAACTCAGGATCCAAGGGATCAGCAGAGCTGGAGCGTCCCAGAAATCCTGGTGAGGGATGAGACACCTGTGGAGGGGCTGCCCTTGACCACCCAGCACATTCCACGGAACACCAGTGAAACGTGGAGTTGTTCCTGCTCCGCAGTCGGCTCCCAGCCTTCCACGCACAACAGGAGCTTTATCTTCGTCCTCCTGCCGGGTGTCAGAGCATTTTAGGACAATTTGCTCTTGTTCCAAAGACTTTTGAGTACAAAAATGAGTTCCAGGTGTTTGAGCACCCCCTGGTTGTTCTGAGAGCTCACTGGGAAATGGGATAAAGTCCCAGATTTTGGGATGGACTGTGGTATCTTACACCCTTTGGAGAGAAGCTGTTTTGTTCTGCTCGTATTTTAATTACAATAAATTATTTTGTTGCTAAGCAAAGCAGACATTCAAGAACATCTAGGGCAGGAACCCGACGGAATCGTGGCCCTTTCACTGTTCTCTGGGAATTTTTCCCAAAAATGTTGAGCTGAACCCCCCAGTTCCCTGTGGCAGCCCGTGTGCTTGGTCAGAGTTTAAAAAATTTCAAGGAAAAGTGGTGGAAAGGTGGAAAAGCAGTTTGGCAGCAAAGTTCCTGCTTCAAACCTCAAGCAAGTGCCACAAATCCTGCCCACGCAGTGATTCCCTCCCCACACCCAAAGTTGGCATTTTTGTACTCAAAAACCTCTCGGGGGAGAGCGCGATCCATGAGCCTTCCCCTCCGAGGGCTCCCGGCCTGGGAATGCCCTCCCTGCCAGTGGTGCTTGCACGGGGCAGACCATCGTGGATTACAAAATTAGAAATGTACAGGTGGAAAGGTTGGTTTTTTTTTTCCCCCCCCAAATTAAATTATACACAAACCAGTCTTTACTAAACTATCCTACAAATATTCCACAAACAAGGCAGCAAAAGAACCAGTCCACCACAAAGTCTACGAATACAAAATGGAAGTCTTCCGGGAATTACTGTAACAGGAACGAAGGTTCAGGAAATAAATTAACCCCCAGCTCATCCCACGGGAGGCGCTGGATGGGGACTGAAGGGGCTCCACTGGGCAGGGTCACGGCGTCACCTCCGGGCGCTCCCCGCTCCAGCTCAGCCGCTGAGCGGATCCTCCCGGTAGTGGATGGCATAGCGGAGCTTTTCCAGCATGATGTCCAGCGAGGAGTACTGCGGGAGCTTGATCATGAACATGCACGTCTCCACGCGGATGTACCGGGAATCCGGGGAACCTGCGCGAGAGGCGCCGCCAGGGGTTAAAGCTCAACCCAACTCTTCCCTTCCTCACTCACCCAAAATCCAACCCCTGCCCGTTGTGAGGTTTTGAGTCGTGAATGTTTCTGTGCTTCTCTGTCAGGCCTCGTGCTGGTATTTTTCTAATAGTTTAATAATTTTAAAAGCATTTTGGACAAATAGCAAAGTCTCTCTGCATCTCTACAGGGCAAAGTTTTAATTGTAGGATCGCAGAACAGTTTGGGTTGGAAGGGATCTTAAAGCCCATCCAGTTACACTCTCCCGCCATGGGCAGGGAACCTTCCACTGGATGCAGTTCAAGTTTAATGGAAAATTTTATTTTTACATCATTTAAACCCCAATTCTCTCCTCATTCACCCTCATAACCACCTGCCCCTCTTAGTGACGGTTCATTAAATCCCAGTGGAAGGGGGGCTGAAGGCTGGGACAGTGCTGGGAGCAGAGCCAGCTCCCCTCCCTCGGGACGCGGCCGTTCCGTACCTGCGGCGCCGTCGGGGGGCGCGATTTTCATGGGGTACGGCGGCACGTGGGCCGTGTCGGGGCCGCCGTCCTTGCAGGGGCAGGTGAAGGGGATCCTCTCCTGGTTACAGGCAAACTTGATGAACTTGCAGAGCTCCTCCTGCGTGAACATCTCCAGGGCGCTCCAGAAGAACTCGATGTGCTGGTCGGTCTCCATCAGTCCCACCTGGTACATGGTGTGTGCCTGAGGGGACAGGGACACGTGTCCACCGCTGCTCGCCCCTCTCCCTTCAGGTGTGGGCTCGATATTTCTGAGCCCAGCAGAGCTTTAGCTCACTAACCACTGCTAGCTCCTTTCCCAAGGGAAAGCTCAACAGTTTCCCTTTTCAAAACATCTGTTTCTCAGCACAGGATCAACAAACAGTGTTCCCTTTGCCAGAACAACTGTCCCAGGCGTTGTTTCCTATTCCTGAACCAATGGAGAGCAGTGTCAGTGCCATGGAGCAATAACAGACCTTTTTACACAGCGTGTTCTAAAAGAAACTGTTGGGATTGTAAATAAAGCCTTCTTTCCCTTCTGACAGCTCTATGGAGTCAATATATTCCGTGTCCTACCATGACATTCCGGAATCTTCCCCATTACACTTTTAAATAAAGGAAGTTCAAACTCTTACTCCTCTCTGCACAAGCCCCAGCGTATTGTTTTCCTGAACCCAGTGAAACCTTAATAAACTTCCTTAGGGGCAAAGGGGTGTCCAAGCAGTTCCCCAAGGATGTTCTGGCTGCACCAGAAGCAGAAGATTCTCCCCTCCCACCTTCCCAGGGGAGCATCCCCCTCTCTGTGTCCCACGGGAGTGTGGCCAAAGCACCTTGAGGAATTCCAGGTTGATGTAGGGAAGGCCACAGGTCCTCAGCTCCATCTCCAGGGGGGTGAGCGTGGTCAGCAGCTGCAGGGGGATGATGGAGCCCAGCCCTGCCCTCACTGCTGTCATGCACTCCGGGGTCTGCAGCTCCCGCATCCGCAGGCTCCGGATGGCGGCCGCGTACACGTCCTTGTTCTCCCACCTGCGGGGCAGAGATCTGGGATGAGGGAGGGACACCTGGGAGAGCCCTCATGCCCCACCACGTTACACATGGAAGGGTTTTATGGAGACATCCCGATCTGGAATTAATCCAGAGTCAGCAACACACACTTAGCATTCTGATGCTTCCCGGTTAATTCTGCTGTTCTCTGCTTCCTCCTCTGCTCCCACCTGCCCATCCCTCACAACTGGGAGCCCCCACAGCTGGGAGCAGCCCGGCTTCTCTCTCTTACAGAGCCAAACAGCACCAGGGATCCCAAGTTCTGCCACGTTCTCACAAAGCAAAGCTTTCCCAGATCATTCCAACTTGTTACAAAAGCACCTCTGGAGAGGCTGTGCTTGGACAATGATTTCAGAGACGTTCTGTGCCACCTCCTGCCTGGAAGGCTGCTCCTTACCCCACAGGGATGTGCCTGCCCCTGGGACACAGCTCCACCTCCTCCCCCGTGAGGCTCGGGTAGGTGAATTTGCAGCAGGGTTTGTTGGGGCAGTCGGGGCTCTCCGTCGCCAGGTGCTGCGAGGCGATTTCGGCACACAGAGCCTCCAGCTCCGTCTCGTCACTGATCTGTCACGGAACAAGGACAAGGACCTGTCACCGGCGTGGCACAGCTGTCCCTCCAACAGCAAAACCCTGCTTGGGGGGTTCTGGTCTGGTTTAGCAATTCCAGTAAATGTTTCAGAAGCTGGAATTCCACGGCGCCCGGCAGCAGGGGAGTGTGGGAAACTTCTCCAAGGCAACAGGATGTAAAATCCTGCATCCAAGAGGAATCAACTCCTCTCCCAACCCTGCTTCCATGAAAACCACCTGGCAGCCACCAGCGAGGGCAGGCGGCGATGTGCCGTGGGGGAATCCTGAGGAAAAGAAGGGAAGAGGGAATAGGAACCTACATTTTCAAATTTTTTGACGTAGTTGTAGGTGAGGATGTCGGCTTCCTGCAGATCCACGTCGGGATCCAGGGGCTCTCCCACCAGGGTCTTCCAGAAGGAGGGCAGGAGGTCCAGGGGCAGAGGAACGTCAGCTCGGATGGCGATGCCCAGGAGCTGCCCGAAGAAATGGAACAGCTGCTCCTCGGCGTAGGTGATGGGGCTGGGGGTCAGGATGTACTTCCCCTGGGGAGAAAACAGCACACAGGGCAGGACTGAGCAGCTGTGACAAGACTGACACTCTGGGAGTGCTCCAGACTGGGACAGGACAGGAAGGATGATGTTTAGTTGGACACCAAAGGATCTGCTCCAGCACAGCAGGAGTCCCTGTATTTTATCTTATTTTATCTTATCACTTCCCGAGCAAATCAACCCCAGAACGTCGGTTCCCATTTTGCCAAGCTGTTAATCAACACTCTCAGGATCTTCTGGACTTGTCACAACAGTTTGATATCCAAGACTTTCAGCTGTGGGATGTTTCTGAGCCTGGATTTGCAGAGCCAGGTTTGCTACACAGTTGGTCTCAAGCTGAGGGAACCAAGCTGTTTCCTACCCTAAGAATATTCCCAGGAAGGAATTACTGAGAATTCTTTGGACCACCAGCTTTATCTTGTTCCTAGAGAACATCTACTGCACAAAATAAGACACTAAATAGCATGGATGGAGCATCTCATTCTCCTGGCAACGTGACAGATCTTTCTGATGACATTCCTGGAGTAGGGCCACAGAATAAAAATTCATGGAATTCCACCAGTTTGGGACAAACTGAACCTCACTCAGAACGCTGCCCAGGGGCTTTAACTCCGCTCTATTTTGCATTTTGCTGCCTTGGCTCCTTCTCAAAGTACCTGCTGCACACAAGAGGTGCAACACGGGATTCAGCAGCTCCCACTCCCAGCTCTCCCAGCACCCGGAACTGCGAGGTTCCATGGATCTGAGGCCTCTCTCTGCACCTCTGACCAAATGAGTCCCACTCCTGTTCCAACCCAGCATTCAAAAAAGAGAAGAAACCCCTCATATTTAGCACTGGGATCTCACACCTTGTTCTTACTGACAGCAGAGCTGGGGCACAGCAGGAGCAGGGAGAGGGAGGAGCTCTGGAGCTCTTTGCACACTTGCCAAAGGAAGTGACGGAAAGATCCACCTGGAAAAGAGAGAGGGAAAACAGTGAAAATGTTCCTTTGTTCCCAGCTGAATTCCTAAGTGCTGCTTTGCTTTCCAGCACTCCAAGAACAGCAGGAGTATTTGTTCTACCAGCTGGCCTGCAAATGGGATTTGGTGCTGGATTAGGAGATGGATGGGGCTGTCCTACAACACAGGAGGTGATGCTCCAGGGAATCAGTACAGCTGCTGAGCCACAGCCACAACATTTATCTCCTCATAAACACTGTCAGCACCACCACAGCCCTTCAAAAGACAAGAATTCCTCTTGGGAGAAGGCCCCATGGAGCCTTGGCTCAGCTGATGGCTGTACACTCCCTCCCTTTCCACCTCAGACAAGTGACAGGAGCTGGTGATGTCAGAGGTGTGTTCTGGGCCCTCGGGCTCCCTATTCCTCCATGGATCTCCACCAAGCACCAGCACAGCCCACGTGGATTGGGAGAGCAGAGATCCCTGTGCTCTTTGGGATCTGCCTCAATACCCCACGGCACAGCTCTGCAAAGCTGAATCCCCTCAGCCAACAATGAGGAACCAGCACCCCAAAGAGAGCCAACATCCAGGGGATCCCACTCTTTTCCATGCACAAGGGAATGCTGCTCCTTCAAGTCCACACGAGGCAGGTCCTGGTGAAGAGCTGAGCTCTCCCTGGGGGCTGTCACTCGGACTGTCCCTGTCCCCACTCCGTGGTGCCATGGATCTCCTGTCCCCACTCCCTGGTGTCATGGAACCCTGTCCCCATTCCCTGGAGCCCTGTCCCCATTCCCCGGAGCCCTGTCCCCGTCCCTGTCCCCATTCCCTGGAGCCCTGTCCCCGTCCCTGTCCCCACTCCCTGGAGCCCTGTCCCCGTCCCTGTCCCCACTCCCTGGAGCCCTGTCCCCCCCGTCCCTGTCCCCACTCACTGGTGCCGTGCACCTCCTCCCCGGTGAAGCGGATGTTGAAGGCGTACGTGGGGTCTCCCCCGCTGGCCAGTTTGACGCAGAGCTGGGATGAGGGGACGCAGCCCAGCTGCCGGGCAGCCTGGCAGAAGTAGGAATTCTCAGAGGAACGGATCTCCCCTGCCCAGGACAAAGGGAAAAATCAACCTCCGGCCTCACGAATCAGCAGCTGAGTGGGGGGAAAGCAGCTCTGAAAGCAGCTCTGGCTTGTTGCAAAGGGGGTTGGAGCTTGGCCATACCTCCAACAATTTCCAGGGGATCCAGGGTGATCTCTGGGGCTGCGTGGTCAGCAGTTCTTTGGACAGTGGCATTGAGCACTCTGTTCATGACAGTGACTTTTGTGTCATAAAAGATTAAACCTGAAAAAACAAACATTTCAGCAGAGTTAATCCACCCCTGAAATTCTCCAGTGGACAATGGGAGAATAAAAATTTCCCCTTCATTATGTAGGTAAGACACGGCTCATCTAAAATTTTAAAAAAAAAACATTTCATAGAATTATGGAACGGTTTCCATGGTTCCACTCATCCAGTTCTACCAGGAACACCTTCCATGGCCCAGGTTTCTCCAGGTCCCATCTATCTGCTCCTCATGTTTTCTGGAATAAGTGCACTGGGATGAAACACTGATGAACACAATTCCAACGTTCTATAAATAGATCCCAGCAACTCCAACACAATCTCTGTAAATAGGAACACGTTGCCAAATAGTTTTCAGCAATCTGAGATGTTTTGACAGTAAAGCTACAGGCAAGAAACGATGATAAAAAATAGGGCTGTGACACTGCCCCAAAAATACATTTAATACCTCATAGCTCTGAAGAGAAATCTCTGAACATTTCCCACTCCCCCACACTGGTTCAGGAGTGTTTTTTTCCAGCTGGGCCAATCCTTTCACACACTGACACCCCTGGTGAATTCTGTATCTTCTTCAGAAAACCAATCTGGGCAACATAATGACCCAAAACTTGGGGTTTTTGGTATCTAATGAAGGCTGTAAAAATACTCTGATGCACTTTTAGTGTTTTCTTCATCTTGCTAATGCTACAACAGCAAAGTCCTGAGACTTTCACCTGATCTGCTTGTTAACTAACAAAGAGTTTTGATTTCTGCACACACTCCCAAGAGGATAAAGACCCGCAGACACACAAGATGGAACAACTCCCGCCGCGGGCACAGTGTCACAAGGATAATCCCCCTCTCCTTTAAAAGCAAACCAGGAGCGGAGTGCCCGTGGTCAGTGTCCCTGGTCTGTGCCCCTGGTCTGTGCCCCCTGGTCTGTGCCCTGTGGTCAGTGCCCTGTGGTCAGTGCCCCCCGGTCAGTGCCCCCTGCTCTGTGCCCCTGGTCAGTGCCCCTGCTCTGTGCCCTGCGGCTCGTGCGCTCGCCTC
>WBMY01005184.1:239420-298355 GCA_013397315.1 Donacobius atricapilla
GTGCCCCTGGTCAGTGCCCCTGGTCAGTGCCCTGCGGTCAGTGCCCCCTGGTCAGTGTCCCCTGCTCTGTGCCCCCCGCTCTGTGCCCCGCTGACCTTTGGCCTCCTGCAGCAGGGCCGCGATGCTGTTCCCGTACATCTCGGTCTGGCGCAGCTCCACCAGCGGCAGGAAGAACGTCTCCAGCGTGGTGTTGAGGGACTGCAGCAGGGCAAAGCGCAGCCGCAGGCTCTCCACGGGGACATCTGCAGGGGGAAGCTCCAAGTCAGAGACAGGAACAGATTCCCCACCTCCTGCAAATCCCAGCAGGTTTGGTCCAGGAGCCACACAAGCCCCTCTAATCCCTGAGCTGAAGATGCAGGAACAGCATCCCTGATGTTCCTTCCTGGATCTCCAGTCTCAGGGTGTGAGTCCAGAATAATCTCCCATTATCACCGAATTTCCGTCCTAAAGTGCTTAGAACAGGATTTAGGTGATTGAAATCTGCCCTAAGTCAAGAATGGAAATCCAGCCTTCCTTCCCCTGCAAGCTGAACTCACCAGGTATTTCCTGCTCCAGCCTGAGCTGGAAATTCTGCTTGGAGAGCAGGGAGCAGCTACAGCGCATCCCTGACTTCACCCAAGCAGAGACAAGAGCCAGACTCAGCACTCCCCTCATCCCACTGAGCCTCCGACCTCCAACGGAACATCCAGGAGCACTCCCAACTCCTCCCCTGAAAAAACCCCCTCCGCCGAGCACCCAGCCGTACTGAGGAGGCAGGAAATGCGGGGGTCTGCGGCATCAGCGGGGTCCAGGTACACCTCGTGGGGGTGCAGGCGGGCGGGGGTGATGGCCAGGTGGCGGCACAGGCGGTTGATGTACTGCACCAGGGCCACGTCCATCTCCAGGCTCCACTTGCGCGACGCCTTCTGCGCGTGCCTGGCGTCCACGCAGGCGCACCTGCCGGGGGACAGGGCAGAGCTGCTCACTCCCAGCGCGCTGGGCAGCTACAGCTGGAGTAGCACTACACCTGGAGTAGGAGCTGGTGCCCTGCTCTTCGCTCCCCTTCCCTCAAGCAGGGGTGTTTCACAAGAATCCCGGTGTGAGGCCAAGAGCTGATCCATCACCCACCTCTGCTCGCTGGTATTAAACCATTAGGCACAAAGGCACTGTCTATTGAGCTCTCTCAGTGCACTCTCTCCTCTGGAGATGATAAGGGGCACTTAGCCCATGGCCTGACACAGGTAGATAAAGAGAATTCATTTAAGAGACTTTCTTCCTCTACAATATTAAAAAGAAATTTAACAGTTCCCTCTCCTACAGCATTTCTGACCCAGTAACAACCCTGCTAGTTAAACAATGACCCAGTGCACTGGCTGGGGAAGGAAACCAGAGTCAGACACGGAGCTGCAGTTCCCTTCAGGCTAATTTATTATACAGTCTGGAAGCTCTAAAGGACACTGTGGCATCTGGTTTTGTTGGCCACGCTGTGCACAATATATCAGGATCTGAATTTGGACAGAACGTGACTTTTAAAATGTACTTTAAGAAAATAACTGATTTCCCTACAGGCCTTGCAGCCATGGATGGAAGTGTTAAAGCTTCTTGGATTAGGAACACTTGGGATCAAGCATTTTTCAAGTGAGTGCAGTGACTCCTCAGTATCACCTGCATGAAGGGATTTGCAAGCTGTACCTCTCAAAGTGCAGGTCGTAGCCACAGGACAGGATGGCTCTCCACACGCTCCGGATGTCCTGCTTGGAGCGGTCCACCACGAAGCGGTGAAATCCATCCAGGGTCAGGTACTTCTCCTCAGGAACTGGCACCAAACACGGACCAGCAAAGAGTTCACGGCTTGCCATGAAGTTCTCACCCCACACAGGAGCGGGAGGTGGCTGCTGCCAGCTTCCTCCTGCCCTCCCATCCCACCATGGACCCTTTCCTGGGGAGTTCCATCTGTCCCACCTCGGTCAGTGGCACCTTCTCACTCCCCTGAAGGGCTCAGATCTCCCACTGTCCCTCTAACTGGGTACCAAGGGTCCCTGCTTGCCTGGATGCTGAAATTGCCCTTTTCTGAGCTAACCGGGCACTTTCTACCCCAAAGAGGGGAGTCCAAACTCGTGTCTGTTCACTCTTCCACTGGGCTAGAGAAAAGTTCTGAGCACAACCCCTGCCATGGCACGGCTGCGCTGTCTCCTCCCCGAGTTCTGAGCTATCTCAATCGTCTTTTTTATCCAATATTTCACTGGTAACTGAAGAATGTCCTGATATAAAATTGAGAAGCACAATTTAAACCCACCTGGTTCAAATCTGTAACATCTCAAACCCTCACTACACCAAAGCCTTGGAACTACATCCCTTAGGAAATTTTCTGCCTGGTTTATTGACATGCCCTACACCCACTGCAACAACTGGCTGGTCTCACACTGATGGGCCCAGATTCACAGAGACACAAATAAAAGCAGTATTTTAAATCACTATTAAAAAAAATTAGTTAGACTTGTCAGAAATAAAGACAAACCAAATCTACCATGAACATGCTATATAAACACGCCAATAAAAAAATTCTTCTGTGATGCAGAACTATAAAAATATTCTATATTCTCTGCAGCTCCCACCTTCCTGTTTCTTTGTGGGAGACTTCTCAGGGTCCTTCTCCTCAGGTTTGCTCTTCTCAGGAGATTTGGGCTTTACAGTGGGTTTCTTCTCACTTAAGGCTGTTCGGCTGAGGCACAAAGTGGGTGTTAGGATCAAATGTTTTCTTTCATCTGTTCACAGAATCCCAGAATGGTCTGGAAGGATCCTAAAGCCCATCCAGTCCCACTCCTGCCACAGGACACCTTCCATAGCTTGCTCCAAACACTGCCCAACCCGATCTGTTTTTTGGAATAAGTGCACTGGGATAGAACAGGGATGAACACAGTTCCAGTGCTCTATAAATAGATCCCAACAACTCCACCCCCATCAGTGGAAAAAGAAACACTTTTGCCAAATAATTTCCAGAAATCTGAGACGTTCTGACATGAATGCCGCGGCCACGTCTCCCCGTCCCAGTACACAGAGGCACAGAGGGCTGGGGGACAAACCCCTGGATTTCTCCAGTGAAATCCAATATTCCACAAGTGCCACGAGGCTGAGGACACCCACCTGACGCTGTTGAGCATGGACTTCTCCTTGGTGGGGGGCTTGGTGACCGGGCGCTTGGTGCTCACCACCTTCACCGGGTGCTGCTCCTTGCCTGCCTTGTTGTACTTGCTCTTGTCGAATTTGGGCTTGGGAACTCCGTATTTCCTTAAAATCTTCCAAGACAAAAAGTGAATCGTCACCCGGTGCTTTCAAGGGACACCAAAAGAGGCTGAGAACAGTTGGCAAAGCACTACCTGGGTCAGCTGGTCCTCCAGCACCTTCTTGGGAGGGCGGACGTTGGTGAAGAAGACGTGGAGAAGGTTCCCAGGGGTTTGGGAATTGATCTGTTCCTTGCTGAGGTAAATGTCAGCCACCTTGATGGGCTTGGCTGGGGTCAGGCTCAGCATTTGTTCTGAATGGACGCAGCTTTTAAAGATCTCTGTGAGAACTTCCCGGGCACCTGGGACCAGCTTCTCACCTAATTAAAAAAAAACCAACCAAACAACAACAATTTGGTACAGAATACCATGAGAACTGGTTAGAATTTGAAATGTGAAAAAATAGATTTTGCATTCAGGTAAAATATTCCATCACATGGCACTTGCTTCGAGATGGAAAATCACTTCTGCAGGGAAAAAAATTCACTTTTTCAGTGAAAAATGTGCTCCTTCTGCACCCCAATAAAGACAGAGAATTGACCACATCATTCGTAATGATTACCAAGTAATCATTACTTTAGGGAATAGTGGGCTTGAAAAAAGCAGCCTATTTATCATGCCAGGATAAAGATTATGTTGTGCAGACAGACACCAACACCTATCAACTGAACTAGCACTCAAAAGTTATTTCAGTGGCTATTTTCTCAACAAAAGTCCCTGAAGAATTAAATCAGTAGTTTTTTGGGCTGATGAGGAGCGTTTTGTTTATTTATTTATGATTTATTTGATTAGCTGGGTGGACAAATGAGCAATGTTCAGCTTGCAAACAGCCCCTGCAGGGATAAAGCTTACCCTGGCATTTCTCCCTAGCTCGTTGTCACCCCTGATTTATACTGAACCAAGGAGAATCCGAGCCCTGTTCATCCCCCAAAAGGCTGAACACCAGAGACATTTGCCAGTATCAAACGACCTACCTTTTATTGACTTATCATTGAAATAATCTTCTAGTGCTGGGCTCCCCTGGGTGTCAAACAAACTCTGATTTACCGTGGAAACAGTTAAAATCTCTTCAGTTGACATCTCCATGAGCTCATCCTCCCCATCCAGGCTGGACAAGCCAATGAGGTCACTGCTGTTGAAGAGGCTGGCTCGGATTTTCTCTATTTTAGCTCTTGACCTTATCTGTACAAATAATGAAATTAGTTCGTGGCAATTCTGAGAAAACAAATTCCCTTCCATTCATAGGAATTTGGGGTTTGAGCTCTTGCCCCCTCCCCGTGCAGATAATCATTTATTGCTTCTCTTCTCTGCTGCATCAATATTTGATGCCAAAATTCAGGTTCAGCCTGGAAAAGCTCCTTTCTGAGAACCCTGAAATCCTCACGCTGGGAGTTAACCAGGCACAGCTCTGATCCAGCTATCCCATTTCCCAGCCTGGAGACAGCCCTTGGGAACAGCAGGGAAGGAGCCAAGGGTGTCAGCCAGGTAAGCTGGCATTATTTGTCCCTCAGTTCTCCACTCTGAAAAATCTCAATTAGCACAGGCCTTGAAGCCTCAACTACACAGACTGGGAAAGGGAACAGCAACTTCCTTTGATTCCTAAAATAACCACTACCAGAGCAGCTCCAGACTTGGAATAGTTTCCATGTGAACACTCTGGCAGCTCTCTCCACACTTAATGCTTTATTTCAATGATGTCTTCACGTCAATTAACAGCTCAAGAATAGCAACTTGCAGTTTCCATCTGAATAAGCTGATTTTCTTCTAAAACAGGAACTGATACAATCCTAGACTACACAAAACCATCTCTCTCCCCTCCCAGGCTATCAGGAATGGCTGTGCTTTTGGAAGCTCCTGATAAATCTGCAGCAGGCAATTGGTGGAAGCAGCAGAGAGGAAGGTTCTTGTGCAGAGCTGAACACCTTGAGTGACCCAGCACCGACGGCAACCACCCACAATGCTTTTAAAAATTAATTTGGAACCAGACAACAACAAAATTTATCATCTCTCCTGAAGTGGCTTTATAGAAGAATCCATAGGTGGCTCAAAATAGGTGAAAATGTACTGATTAAGCATTAAATAATTGCCTTGTGGGTCAAACCAAAAGGGCCCCAAGCTCTAAATTCATCGCAGCAGCAGCCAGAGCAAATCTTAGAGAAAGCCACATGGAAGAGGAAATTAATTGATCTTTCCCCTGACATGTTCTCCCAGCCTCTGCAAAGCAGTTTAAAGATTTCCTCAGTTCAAGCTGCACTGGCTGCTGTGCTCCACAGCTACCAATCCTTCAGGAATTTAATTCCTTAGGATTTGATTTATGGTCTTGGCCTCAGCAACACTGTGAAAATGAGCTCTGCAGGCTGGAACACACAAGAGTTCTTCCCTGCATCCTTCTGTTCTCTGCTTGCTGCTGGATAACTGCATTACCGGGTGCCCTCTGTCCCCTGAGAGCCAGGGATTGCTCCCCAGACTCTGGAGAAGGGAATTCTGTGCTCCTCAGCCATCCTGTCCAAGCTGAGAACTCCCAGCCTCCCACGCTCTTAGGCATACATTTACCCTGCACCCACGGAAAAGAGCCAGCTCCCCGAGTGAGATCCCGTTCTCCCAGAAAACCCTGGCTCCAGAGGCCCCTCTCCGTTACCTCCACCACAGCAAAGCCCTTGATGGGCCGAGCCAGCAGCGGCTGATTGTCCAGAGACGTCACCGTGTACATGGAGCCCACGTCCGACACCGAGGCAGTCTCCACGTTGTCCAGCGGCTCCCCGAGGCTGCCCAGGCTGCCCAGGCTGCCTGTGCTGCAGTGGGAGAGATCCAGGCTCTCCTGGCTGGACACCACGTGTGGCTGCTCCAGCAATCCGGGCGGGATGGCCAGCTCCAGCCCCGCCTGGAACTGGTCCACGGAGATGTCGCTGACGGTGCGGGATATTCCCTGGGAGCTGCAGAGGGAAGCCTGGCTGGTGGAGGCCGAGGCGCTGACGCTCATGGCGGGGGTGACGCTGCTGGAGCTGCTGATGTCCAAACTGTCGGCGCTGCTGGAAACCGTCGGCTTCTCCAGCTCCGTCCTGCACTCGCCTCCTTCCGCCTTGTCCTTGGTTTTTTTGGGATCCTCCTCCTGCAAGGGGATGTAGATCTCATCCTTGAAGACCCCGCCGTGGGCGTTGCAGGCCTTCCTGATGGCGTTCCTGACGGTGCCCTCCTCCAGGTGCGTGGGGATGCCCGAGATGACCAGCAGGCGGCTGTGGGCCGTGGGCCCCACCAGGGCCTGGCAGGCGTCAGCCACGGCGTCGTTGGTCACGCCCAGCCCCTGCGGGTCCTTCTTCGTCAGGTGCCTGAGGATTATCAGCAGGGTCAGAGCTCTGTGGAACCACAGCATGTCCTCAGGCTTGCTGCCCCCGATGCTCAGGAGCGCGGCGTCCGTCTCGGCCGCCCTGGACGAAGCCCTTTTCCCTGAAGATGAGGTTTTTTCCCGCTTCATTTTGACTTTTTTCCTCTTGGACAGCAAGCTCGGGCTCTGCGGTGTCTGTCCTGGGGAGGATGAGGACGAGGAGGAGGAGTCACTAAGATTTGGGGCGCTGGTGGATGAGATCACATTGGCTGTCACGCTCATGTTGATGGGCAAGGTGACTTCTGCCACGGCCAGGCACACTTCCATCAGGGCATGGAAATACGTGGAGAATCTTCCCTGGTCGGCCACTCCAACCCCAGAGCCACCACAGGCATTCCCAGACACCCAGTTCTGGGTTTCCTCATCGTAGAGCTTGTGCAGCTCTGACTGCAGGGCCATGAGCATGGCCAGGCAGGGGTTGAGCTGCAGGGCAATGGATGAGGACAACCCTGCTGGATTCTTTTTCTGCTCCAGATTGTGGATTTTGCGAAGCAGCTCGGCCAAGAGGTGAAAGATCAATTCCTTCACACATGCTGCCATGTCAGTTGTCCAAAGGAAGTTGCCTGTGTGAGGAAGGAAAGGCATGGCAGTCAGCACTGCTTCACTCTTAGCAGAAAGCAACATTTAAAAAAGCACCAGACAAGCTCATTTCAATGTCATGACAGCGGTAAGAAAGACAGGAAGGTTATTGCAAGAACTGTAGGTCAACAGAAAATTTCTGGAGTTCAAAGAAAATTTCATCATAGTGGAAGAGCTCAGAAAATTTCAACTGTAGGTTTTGTTTCCTAAGCTCTCCACCTCAGCCAGGACATGATCAGTGCTCATTACTAAGGAAATACTCCATTCTCACCTAAAAATTCCACTACTTGCAAGAGAACTGAGGCAGGAATAGTATCCAGTTCATCTTCAGATCTTCCATCCCCATCTTCTAATTTCCAGGTTAAGAGCTGCTCTGTGAATGCCATTGCCAGGGGGAATTCCAGGGGGAGGGAATGCAAGACCAATACAGCTCCAGGAGGAGGAGACACTCCTAAGCAAAAAGGTCCAAGACAATCCTTATCATGATTCTGAGCATTGATTAAGTAAAGGTAGTAACATTTAGGATTTTTTCAAGGCTAAACTAATGTTAAGTGAGATTTTTTTTCTACAGCACCTTGTAATGAACAAATAGGAATGTTTCTCTATATTGGTAAGTTAATATAATCTACAATATAAATGTAAAGAAAACATTTTATTCACATAAAGAAAGAGAATAATTTTGAGCCTGAACATAGCTAAACGTACACACACAACTTCCCCTAAAATCATTTATTTCCGTCTGATAGATACTGAAAACAATGTCAGCAGAAGAACTTTAAGATCTCCAAGGGGAAGTTTTAAGAACTCACTGCACCCAGTCACCTTCACTGCTCTAAATCCCACTGTCTCTCCCTCTAGGCAAGAGTAAAAAGAATATTAATGATTCTTCTTGCTGGAGAAGCTGGGGTGACCTAAGTATTGCCACACTGCAGATACATTACTCTGTGGATAAGAGGGCCCTACAAACACCTAAAGAAGCAATAAAATATTATTCTCTGTCTGAAACAGCTCCTCAAACACCAACAGCATCAACACTGCAGGAATCAGTATTTTGAGTAAAATATTTCCAATACAAACACTGCTGGGTGAAGCCCTGGAATATAAAAATCAGGTTGTTTTGGTTTGCCAATGTTTATAGATCCAGGCTTTTTTGGTTAAGAATTAACTCCTTGCACAAAAATCCCGTCCCAACCGCTGCTAGGAGCGGTGACCACACAGGAAGGCGCTGCAGGGGCCTGAACGGAACTGTTCTCAGCTCTGAGAGAACAGCGAGGGCGTTTCCCTCGTGCTGGGGCCGTGCTCACCCAGTTTGATGTGCACCCTGTCCGTGGGGGTGATCACAGCCGGGTACTGGTTGGTGGTGGGGGGCGGCGTGAGGCCGGTGTTGGTGGGGGAGGCGTCGCGGGGGTAGCACACGGCCTCGATCAGGTTCAGCTGCCCGTTCCTCTTCACCTTGTGCCCCAGCCCGTAGACCAGCACCCGAGCCCAGGGGGCCTTGTACAGGGACGAGCTGGGGAAACAGCAGCACAGCCTGGTTAGGCTCAAACCAGCTGGAAAATGTCCCAAACACCACTCAGAATAAGTCTCGGAGAAGAGAAAACTCCAAAAGAATAAATAACTCCATCCCCAGGGTTGCCAGGCTCAGGCCCAGCTTTGCCCCTCTCCATGACTCACTCTTTTCGGAAGCCAGACTGACTTTCCTTGCAGGACACAATCACAAAGGCAGCCCCAGGAAAATTCACATCCATGTTGACCTTGGATTCGGAAATTGGGAATTCTTCAGCGGGAAATTGTTCCGGTGCCGCCTGTAACGGGACAATTCATCATGGAAGATCCCAAAGAGCAGCAAACTTCCTCCCTCTTCTTTAATTATACAGTGCTCTATAGCCAGTGTATTTAATTAATTGCAAATTATGACACAGTGGGAGGCCACTTCATTTTAATTCAATCCAGAGCATTGCTACTGCTTCTGTTTTCAGTGTGCCCACTACAATCAGGATAACAGAATCCATCCAGAGAAACAATTCCCCGTGAGGGACATCATCACGGAAATTACAATCACAGAGAGAACAAGAGCTCCTGAGAAGGGAACCCAACACTCTCATGAAACTTGAGTATTTTACCTGCAGAAAGGAGCAGATCTGCTTGGTGAGGTCCAGCAGACTCTCCTCTCCCTGATGCAGCGTCCGAGTAATGGCCACAGTGAGCCACTCCCTGATGGCCTGGGAATTGCCCTGGTAGAAGAGGTCTGTGGCAGCACAGGTCTGGGAGTGGATGCAGTGCTGCAGGGACTGGGCCAGGAGAATGGAGCTTGAGCTGATGGTTCCATCTGGAATAACAAGGAAAACAGCACAAATTTGGAGATCGCTCCAAATGTTTACGTAGCCTGGAAACAAAAGCTGTAAAACACCTGGAAGATTCCCAACCTCTGTTCCCAAGAGGAAAACTCCTGGCAGGAGAAAGGACCCCCCCCCAGGCCCAGCCTTGTGGCTGGAGTGGCCTCTCCACGCCAGCTGTGCCCCTCACCAGCCTCAGCCCAGCCCCTGGTGAGGGCGAACACGGAGCTCTGGGCTCACCCCAGCTCATTCTTAAATACCATCATTATTAACCAGCTAATAAAGAAATACCAAATTCATTAATTTTTTCGTTGCCAGAAAAATACTGTACCAAAGAAGAGATGTGACAAAACCAAGTGTTTACCAGGAAGTGGTGGTGCAAGAAGCTGGTTGGAGAGCAGCTGCAGGTGCTCCAGGGTGATATCCCGGATGGCAGGAATGTGGAACAGCCGGGTGAACATGTGGGGAGATTTGGGAGCAAAAATATTCAGCAGGGCCATTCGACAGTAGAGCTTGGCCAGGGCAGCTTCACTCCTCAACAGCTCCCTAGGGAACACAAACATTAATTCTGTTGGTCCCTTAACATTAAATCCAACCATGACAATAAGATTCAGAAGTTTGTACTGCTGAAAAGAAAGCTGTAGCAGGTAGCTGTACTACAGAAAATGCTCTTCAGGTAATTCAAATTCAGGTAATCAAGTACTTTGTAACTGCATCTCTTTTTCACCTGTGAATTTGGATGTTGGTGTTATCCAGGGTGACCAATCCATTGGTTGCAGTCCTCCTGTATCCTGCGGGTGGCCTTTCCAACATGTCAATGGGATACCAGTACCTCACCAGCACCCCCTCACTCCGCAGGTAGGTCTCCACTTGGACCAGTTCATTCACCTGCAACACCAAACCCAGCACTGTCAGCAATATAATTATATTGTAATTATAACCACGTTTTTTTCCTTCCAAGAGAGTCCCAACCCAGCATCCTGAGCGGTTTTTGCTCCCAACTGCGTGATGATCATTACAAGTCCTCCCAGCGTGTCTTTACTCACTGAATCCACATCCAGAACAACTCCATGAAGGCCAAATGTCTTCAGCATGCCCCGGATGGCAAATTTGGGTAGAGCTGTTCCCACAGCGCTGCTGGTGACGTTGTTGCTGTCAGGAGAGCGAGTCACCACGGTGAGACCTGCAGAAAGGGACACCACTTTGAAGGTGCTCTCCTCAGGTGACAATTTCTGCAGGAGATCCCAAAAACCCCTAGGTTTTTCTCTACCCCTCAGGATCCGTTGTGCTGCCCTTACCTTTCCGTACTTTATCAATTGTGAATTTGTTTGCTTCATCTTTGATATCCTCGATGGTGGGAAGGTAGAGATCCCTTGGGATGCCTCCATTTTCCTCGTATAGAAATTCCACAGTTTGCCTTGCTATATCAACCATTCCTAAAAGACGGGAGGGAGTGCAAGTTATTTCCCTCAGCCACTTGAAATAAGTTTTTATTCTCATTAAGATCTCAAGCAGTTGAGTTTTCCAGTTACTTAATACTCTCACAGTCAGGCTGAAAGATGGAAATTGGGAGACCTCCTGGGAAAGCTTTTCCTGAGCTTCTCATGAGGGCTCAGAATTCCTACCTCACACTTAACATGACCTTCCCACACATTGTCCTGCCAGACCTGAATTCTACAAAACTCCCAAATCTCCCCTTACTATTATTTAAGCCTAAAAAGTTTTGTCTTGATAGTCAGACAGAAAATGCACGGATATAGTTTCTTCCCAAACTATTATTCCAGAATGTTTCTGTATCCACATCACAATGAATTTTGTCACTACTTCTGAAACCATTTTCCCTATTTAAATAGTAAAAGTGTTAAAGCATGAGCACAAACCGAATTCTAAGCACTGAGGGAAAAGAGGGAAACAGCAAGTGATTTTTTTTTAAGTTTTACAGCCCTGAATACAGTAAAATACGAAAGAAACACAGGTGTTCTCTTAGACTTCCTGCACATCACAGAAAACAACGTGCATGGAAATAAATACAGCCATACCTAACTGTAAAGCTCCTTTAATCTGATCCAGCCCAGACTTCCTCTCAGCCTCATTACGGAATCTTCTTCTAATTGTAGGGAAAACTTTGGTTTCCCAGGCTTTGACCAAGAGGGCATAGTGATCTTCCTACAAAGACAGAAGTGTCTTAGAACAGCAAGAAGTGGTAAGTTACCAGCAGTTATATTTTTGTTAGGGACACAGGAAAAACTCCTGTGTGGCAAAATTTCAAAATCTACATGACGTGATCTGGTTTTAGGCTCTAAATTAGAGGGGGAAGAGTTTGCCACATTTCTCACCCTGGGAATGTCATCGTCATCATCATCATCACTTTCATCATCTGCAATAGGAGGGGGGTGAGGATCAGGGCCTGAGGTGATGAAGTTCTCATAGCTCAGCTCCATTTTATAGTGGCAGGATGTGTCACTGTCATACTCTGCAAGACACAGAAATAATGAGATGATAATGCATGCAAAGGCATCCCATGAAATTGGAGATATACAGCATTCCATGCTCTGCAGTCACGGGGTGGGAATGCAGTGCCTTTTGACACGCCATAACCAATTGGCTGATCCAATCCACCGTGACATCCTATTGTATCCCAAGCCCTAATGAGATAATTTCTCATTGTAGCTACGTTAATTGCCAATAATTTGTCTATTCACAGAGAGGAAGACCAAAGAAGACGGTTTTAATTGCCTTGTCTAAAATCAGATAAACACGGCTTTGACTTGTGGTCCTGCCCCGCCTAAAGAGGCACAAAGCTAAGGGCTAAGGACTGCAGCCAGGCTGGGCTTCAATCCTATTTCCTTGCTTGGCCTTTCTGCTGGGAGAGCTTTCAAAGGAGCGAATGGCACTTTACGCTGCTGAGCCGTGGCGACGGCGGCGATCCTGCAGGGGGGCCCGTGGGTGCCGGGGTCCGAGGCGATGCTGGTGCCAGCGTCGTTGTCGCTGTCGGAGGCCATGGCAAAGGGCAGGGCCTCGAAGTTGGCACTGATCTCCTCGGCCAGGTCGAGGCACAGGTCGGCAGCATTACGGTGAGCCTGGCCCTCGGTGTAGGCAAACGGCCGCGAGCCGAAGTTCGCCCGCACCTTGGTGTTCTGCAAAGGGATGCAGGGAAGCTCTCAGGTCCTGCTCTGAGCCCTCCCTCTGCCCCAGGGAGGAGCTGATCACACCTCCCCACCACCAGGATCCCCAGCTGGCACTCTGGGAAAGCTTCAAGCTGCTGAAGACATGCTCGGGATTCGCCTGCCTTCCAGCTTCAAGCTGCAGCAGCCTGAGCTGGGTGCTTTGAAGCGAAGTCACTGCTGGCCAGGAATGCTAAGAGAGGAGCCCCTGGCATGGTACAAGGCATCCTGCCAGGCCAGCTGCACACTGCTGAGCTAATGGGCAGGGAAAACCAAAATAATGACACAACACATGCAACTGGGAGAGCTAACGAACGCCTCAACCTACCCAGGAAAGGTAAAAGCTATCAGTCTGCTTTTCTAAAGAGCAAGTTCAATATTTTATATAATGTTTTTAATATTTCTGCAAGTATATTAAGTGACATATTTCTGTTACAAACTTGCCTTTTTCTGAATGTGGACAACTGGCCACATTCCACCAGACACATCCTCTAGGTAGGGCACAAGTCTCTGACCACAATATGTAAAATAAACTCTGCCCTTTGCTGGCTGCCCTGGAGGAGGGGGAGTTCCTTCTGTTCTTTCCCATCCAATTCCTGCTACATCACCTGGAGAAAAACACAACAATAACAAGGATTTAATCAGTCTTCTCCTCCAGCATTTCCTCAACATGTAGAAGATTTTCTGATGGAGCAGATAAGGATTGTAGCCACGCTCTCACATACCAGGAGAAAGAGTCACGTCCAGTCTGACACTCTTCCACTGCAGCAGGCTGGAGCCATTGTAATGCACTGCTCGCCCATTGCTGAGGGGCAACAAGGACACAGTGAGGCAGAGCATTGAGCCAGAGCAGGATCACCACCCACCAAAGCTGTGACACTCAAAAGGCAACTCAACTCTCCTGATTTGGCAAAGATATCCCAGTCCGTCATTTTAGCATTTCAATTTACAAGTACGTATTGCCCACTACAGCCTCCTCCCCAGTCTGCTGACAAATGGTTTTTGATGTGCGTCTCCAACCTACTTGTGAAAGAGGCAGGTGCCCACTGGGTTTGTCCAAGCCCCATCCCGTTTTTCAGCCTCTGTGGCAAATCCAAAGGAAACTATAGGCCCAGTGTCATCATCTGTATCTCCATAGGAAACCACTTCAATTTCCCAGTAGAATGACGGTGCCTAGAAATAAAAATAATGACCTGTTTTAAAAGGTTATTTACAAAACAGAGTTTAAAGAGACAATTTTCTTGCTTTTCCCTTTCGTGCCCTGTTGGATATTCAACGACAAAGTGTTGGAGAGCTGTGAGGTCTCACCTGTACTGGCACTGGGGAGGTGGCATAGATAAAGGTGCCCCGAGGAAGTCCCCCACCTGCACTGGGGTCAGCCAGGAAGGTCACAGCAGTGAGGTGTGAGGAGAACATGCAGGCTCTCACTGGGGGGAACACCCTGGATGGGCTCCACGTGATTTCTTTGGGCTGCAGACACAACGGAACAGTTTATTCTACCAACCACAATTCAAGTCACCCACTGATTACAACCACGCAGTTTATGAGGGGCACATTTAATACAGCTCCAACAAATCACATCCCAACACAGAAATTCCCGTTAAATGAGCTATTTCAAGAAGAATGCCCCCAGTGTGGGCAGCAGCAGGGGCTCTCCAAGGGCAGAGGGCTCAGCACTGTCCCTGTGCTCACCTGTCTCCTGTCAGCCTGCAGGGGAGGAGGAGGGGGCCGAGCACAGTCCCGGTACAACATCCGTAACCTCTCACACTGCATCTCCACAACCACGAGCCTCTCCCCTGCAACAACAACCCAAACCAGGCATCAGCTTCCAGCTGCTTCCAGGAGTCCAACAGTGCAGTCTTAATACAGAAATAAATAGGATATCTGCACTTGGAGGTGGTTTGATCAGTCTCACTCACCTCAACAACGGAATTAAGGGTAAAACGTAACACATGCAAGTATTTCCTCGTGTTTAATTTGTATTTGGTTTGCAAAGACACTGTTATGTTAATTAAGATATAAAGGTCATTTTAGTGAGCAAGTTTATGGCCCAGCAAGGCAGCAAAGAAAAAAGATTTATGTCCACTGTCAGAAAAATCAGTCCTTGCCCTTTTACACCCAAATCCCTTGGCTCCTACCCCTCATTTCAGCCACTTTTTCTCTGGCATGTTTCTAAAAACTTGCCCCTGAACTAAAATCTCTGCTGGGCCCAGTGCTTATCCTTAAACAAGGACAACTTAAGGATCAGGAATATAACAAAGCATTGCAAAAACCAGCAAAAAGGTCGTAAAAAGAAAACATACAAATGATAATGGCAGGGAATACAGAGTAGGATATGCTGGAAGCAAGGGAAATGGAGAGTGCAGAAAAGAACCAGGACTTGCTTCTCTGATATACAGAATAATCCTGCTCTGGCCTAAATTAATGCCTAATGTTTAATGATTTAGGCTGATTATTAGCTGCTCTTCCATCAGCAGCTCGGCAGCTGTGACAAGACACTCTGTCCTGTGCCAGCTCCTAAACTCTGAGTAACTGGAGGAGAAAACACTGAAATTATTTTAAAAGCTGCTCTGTCTCTGACCTGAATATGCCAAGAAGGTGTTGGCTACATACCAGGGCTGCACTCCTGGGCCACCAAATTCAGAACTTCTACAGCAGCTGGGCACTGTTGAATGAATTCTTCACAGAATGAGCTGTCTTCCAACAGCTGAGCCATCACCAGGCATGCTCTGAACAGAAAAATAATACATTTACAGTGTTACGAAGTGTGTGCTGAATTCAAAGCTGGCTTTACAGTAGTGAATTCATGGGTGGTTTAAGCATCCTTAAACCCTGATTTTAGCTGGACCCTCCCCACAGGCAGCTTTTCCCTGCTTCATAAATGGATTTATTGAAGCATTTGCTCGGCGTGTTACTGGGACACTTGTGAACAACACCCAGACACTAAAAGGGAGCAAAAGGAATTTCTGCAGTCCCTCGCAGCCCCAGAGCAAGGGCACGAGAACTCATGCAATTCCCTGGGATGTTTGTGCACAAAGCCAGGACTCACCTGGTTCTAATTTCAGCAAGGAGCCGGACCACTGCCATTACTGGGGTTGAGCCATCTCCTGTTGCAGGAAGTGAGGTGTGAATAGAGAGACTTCCCTCCTGAGGGAGCAACATGGACTGGACTGCCTGTACTACCTTCTCAGTAATGGACAGTTTATGAAGAGGCAATGCCTGATGGTGGGGGGGCACGGTAAAAAGTTAAATTCAAGTAGTTAGTTTCTAAGAAATGAGGGTGGTTTATTACTTGGAGTTAATTCTTATATTTTACTATCACAAAATCAGCACCAAACACCAATAAAAGAAAAAAAAACAAACCCCAAACCAAGCCAGAAATTAACCAAAAAACCCCCCAACCCAGTCTGCAATGGATTATCTTTAAGCACAAAAGATGAATGTTTATGTTACTTGAATGAAAACTTAAATATATTGTTAATATATGCTCAAAAAAATAAGGCAAACATTACAAATCATTTATAAGCAAAGATGAAACACTTTTCTTGGTTTTTTTACATGCTGTAGATTAATAGTCAGTATGCTGTGACAGAAATAAAGCAAGAATCAAGATTATACTGAATATTGGATGTTTCAAACTCCCATACCTCAGATCTTGGAACACAGAGCCTAGATAATGGAATAGTTAAAGTGTCTGATGCCTGGGAGGTCTTTCT
The DNA here is from genome assembly GCA_013397315.1 of Donacobius atricapilla. Taxonomy (NCBI): domain Eukaryota; kingdom Metazoa; phylum Chordata; class Aves; order Passeriformes; family Mimidae; genus Donacobius; species Donacobius atricapilla. Next base: position 255,858 of record WBMY01005184.1, read on the forward strand.
AGTGTCTATAGTGGTGGGTGGGAATTTGACCGTGGCTATACCTTCTTGCTCATTAATAGATGCCACAACTCCAATGCTTCCTGCTATTCCTTTGCCTAAAACCTACAACCAAAGAAGAGCTGCATGAGATGGACGGGGTTACACCAGGAATCAGTGTCTGACATCACACACCAACTGCACACGCAAGCACAGGGGGGTGTTTTAGGAAACAAGCCCCACAAGCTGCTGCTCCACAAGCACGTCCTGCTCCCAAGGATGCCAGGGCAGGGAAAAAAACCTCAGGAGAACAGCAATTCTCATCTAAGATATCAAATATGGACAGCACTGAATTACCTGAACTTCAGAACCTATTTTAATTGTCTCCTTAAAGCCACCCAGAGCACACAGGGCAGCCACTGCCTGCCGAGCAATCCTTTGAAGTTTAGCCAGCTTCCTTCCACTGCTGCTCCCATTCTCCAAAATGCTCTCTGCGTATTTCCCAAGCTGTGGAATGTACATCAGAGCCCGAGACAGAACCTGAAGACAGAAGCAAAAATACCAGGGAACAACTTCAAAGCACAATTCCAACAAAAACCAATGCCCCAAGCCTCCAGCCCACACAGTCTCAGAAGAATTATTTTTGTTCTTGAAGAGAATTATGTAACTCAGAATCTTCCAAATTCTCTGAAGTGTGAGCACCATCAAAGCCATGACCATTCCCATGCAACTTTCAGGATAAAATATAATCTTGGCAGAAGTCTTTGCTGAGAATTTCACCTAAGGAATACATCAGATGCTGCAGGATTCAGAGGAACATAAAACCAGTGTGTTTTGTTCCAGCCAACCCTTTGCACCCTCAGAGGCCACAGCCAAGAGAATTGCCGAGGTAGAAAAATCTGCCACAGGCTAGGGAACTCCCCAACAAACAGCATTGTTAATGCCCGAAAAGAATGACAGCACATCATCTTATGAGGGGTAAATTTTGAGTATTTTTCCCACATTGAGACAGCTGAGAAAGGGCTGGGCCTGCGCAGTTCCACACCCTGGTGTGCAAACCAGAACGGAGAAGCTCAGGCCTCGCTAATCATTAGATTCTCTAACTACTCAAGCCCCAGTGAGGAATGCGCCACTCATGGTTGTGTTTGCTCACTTTTTCTGCGGTAGTTGTCCAGATCTGGGCTGCATTGGACTCAGGGGCCATGAGCAGGCTGTGCAGCAGGGCAATCACCTCTGCTGCCATGCTGTTCGCCACGTGCCCGCTGATGAACGGCCTCACCGGATCCGTCCTGGGCAGGAGACAAAGGCAACTTGACCGTTCAGTTCAAAACTACAGAACAAAAAGAAGCTTCAGGTGTCAATAGATATACACAAAAAAAAGAAAACGGAGGTTTATGAACAGCCAGGTCATCTCTGGGAGCGCTACAAATACTGGTGGAGAGAAAAGCAGAATGCAGGCTAAGGGATTTACCTGGCGAGCTCCGAATTCCTCTCCCTGCAAATGGAAGTTTGTGCAGTCTTCTTTTTGTCCCCAGTGGACAAGCCACTGCTGCTCTCTGGATTGACAGTCTCGATGGGTGGCCCCACACTCACTATCAGCCCAGACTGTGCCCACTTGGTTGCCTTCCTAAGAGCTGCAGCAGCTTCTTCTGTAATGACTTCACAGCAGCCACTCTGCAAGGGAATTGCCACAGAAGGCAAATGTCAGATCTATTTGGTCACTCTGCTCACGTAGAAGTGCTGAGAACACAGCAAAACCCCCTCCTGGCTGTGTGTCAGTCATAGACAAGTTCTGCCTCTTGCTTTTTACCATCTACAGAGAGATCAGGGATCAATTCACAGACTTTAACATTCCACTCTTAAATTACAGTTCAGTTTCTCCGGTCAAAAAGCCACCAACGAGTGTTTCTGGTGCAAACACTCAAGAACATGACTGAAAATAGAAATGAAATTTTATTTCAAGTGTGTGGCTTAAAATTTGCATTATCAATGTGCATTAAATACTTGAAGAAAGAGAATGTAAAGGGGCTTAAACCTGACCCGCAATGGCTGCAGGAAGCATCAGCTGAAACTCTTTTCCATCATTTACCGCTGTATTGGAGCTGTATTTACAGCAGTAAATGATCAATAAAAGATTTAACAAAGAGGTCTTAACTTCAGCAAAACTAAAAAAATTCTGTCTGGCCACCAATTTTTAGGATGTTGAGCAATTATTTAGTTATTTCTCCTCTTACTTTTGTCATGTCCCGATCCATCTTCACCACCTTCTCCATGTTGGCTCCAGTTCCCAATCGGAATGGGCGACCTTCTGAGCTGCTGTTGGAGGGGAAACAAAACACAGCAGCTTTGTTCTGACTGCTGGAAAACACAGCTGAGCTACACAGACAAATTTCATACATTATGGGTGGTTTGAAATGATTTGAAGCCACCCTTGCAGCTGAATGCTCAACAGCAAGAGAAATATTAGGCAGTTAAGGACATACCCCATTTATAGAGGAAATTTAATCCCATGAAATGCAGTAATTTGCAAAGCAATTTAACCCTTCCCCCCTTTAGGAAGAAGCCTCATGAAATGGTTTTTATTGATCACAAATGCCCAGGGCCCCGAGTTCAGCTTTCACTTGTACCTTTTAGTGTAATTTTTAGAGTATGAGTTCAAAATCAACCCCTGGAGTGGGGAAGATGAAACAAATGACACAAAATGCAGGAGGTGACAGCACATTGACATTCAGTGATCCCAACATCCAGGTGGGTGCTGAGAATACTAAAGAATGTTTAATAGCAAATTATTGTCCACCTTATGCATTATTAAAGCAGTGCTTTTAATGCCATTTTGCCTTGACAACTCTATTTGTTAGCCCTACCCAGCCTGTCACACCATAAATAAGATAAATGACATTCCATCAGAAACACTGAGTCTAAGTAGCTAATTTTTCATGAGATTGTTTTCAGACAGATGAAGATGTTCCCATATTCCTTTGCATTATCTTAGTCCTTTGCCAGTAAACACAACACACTGGGCGGGCACTTTGCCTTCCCATTTACTCTCATCTCTAGGATGTATTTTTCTGCAGCTGCAGCACTAGAAGAACAGAGAAGATAAAGGGAATTGGCAAAATTCGTTCTGATTCCAATCCAGCGAGCTGCGATTACCTTAGCAAAGGCTGAAGGACTTCATGGGAGGACTGATCTTCTCTTTTATGGATAAAAATAGAGAGTTTACCATCCACTGCCTCGCTTTCTTCTCCAGGATCTTTATCACCTTTTATGGAATTTTTAGGGCTGGCTTTTGCCAAGGTAGTATCTGGCTCAGAGGCAGTTGGAGAAAGGACTGTCTGGCAGCCTTGAAGTAGAAAGGAAAAAAGAACACAAAGAAACACGACCATGAATTTTCTTACCCTTGGAACTAATGCTGACACATCTGGAATGTGTCTGAAACATCAGTGAGACACCCACTTTGGTCTGAGGCCAGGGAAATTAGGAAGCAGATGGAAAGGCACAGGAATATCAGTGACGTATCAGATTCCTTCCAATATTTGAGCTTTCTGTCATTACAAAAGCTCCTGGCATGGGGTGCCCAGAGAAGCTGTGGCTGCCCCCAGATCCCTGGAAGCACCCAAGGCCAAACCCTGTGGTTTGGAGCAACCTGGGATAGCTGAAGGTGTGGAAGGGGGTGGGACTGGAAGGGTTTTAAGGTCCTTTTCATTCCAAGATTCCACGAAACACGAGTCCCTTGGGCACAACACCAAACAGCTGCTGGTACCTGGCACGACATAATCCGCCAGCTTTGCCAGCAGCAGGGAGGCAATCTTGGAGGCTGGGTCACTGGGATCATCCTGCTCGCTGTTCAGAGAGGGCACCGAGTAACTCCAGGGGGGCAATTCCACGTTTCCACAGTCCTCAACACTCATGAGAGGCAGCGCAGCACGACACAACTGCAGGATTATAAGCACCAGCTTTGGAGAGGGACGCTGATCCAAGAGAAGGGACAGAAGCTTGGACACGCAGGCTGGCTGGCTCAGGATGGCTTTACCTATGTGACTCCTGAAAGGGAAAAGAAGCTCGAAATTAAAACCAAATTAATTTATTATTTCCAAGATGTAGTAAAAGTAATTTCAGTGTCTGACAAAACATAGCAATTCTTCCATAATTTGACAGCACTGATTAAACACTAAGATTAAGGGTCAGTTTTAGAATGCTTTTAAAAAAATCCACAAAAGATCCCACATAGGCTTTGGTACACAGGAAGAAAATACTCCAGGGCAAAGGCCTGGTACCTTGAGAGGTCATTCAGAAGGCTGAGGACATCCTGCAGTGCATCATTCCCTGCAGCCTGGTTGCCACAGCACTCGGTGGCTCTGGCCAGGTGGTTGGTGAGGAGGCTGGAGACCTGCCTGGCCAGCCCAGAGTGAACGGCGTCTGTGGAACCCCCTTTGGAAGAGACGGGAGAATACACAGCTGTAATCAGCACAAATCAATGTACACACCACAGAAACAACCCCTGGTACGTCCACCATTAGCCAACAGCCACGTGTCTGTAAGTCTAAGTGTGTTATGGGTGAATTCTACCACAGGAGAAATGCCAAATGATCACTCAGAATCTCCGGGTTCTCTGATTATGTTCAGATAGAATCAAGTGGCAAAACTTGAAATTGTTTCCGTGGGGTGGAAAAAAGCCAGAATTAAAAAACAAGAAGAAGAAAACCCACTGAATTTTGTATTCAGTTTTAAGATTCCAGAGTTCCAAGTCATGATGAATGAGTGCCCTATTTTAAATACATTTACATCACTCCTCAGACACTTTTAACACACAGAGCAGAAGACATTTCCACTGTTCTTACCTTCTTCCTTCTCCCACTCCACACAGCGGTTGGCCAGCACCTGGAAAGCAGCCCAAGCCATGGTGGCCACCTTCTGTTTCTTGGTCTGTTTTTCATTTGAGCTGGACTCTGTCTGGCTGCTCAGGCTGCAGAGCCTGTCCATGAGCTGGACCAGGCCACTACGCACCAGACACTTCTCCTCACTCCTGCAGGAGAAATTCAGGCTGGAATCGACTTCTCCATCACAATGGGAATCTAGAACTTGCTGTTAGCTCCGTAATTAATTAGTTCACTCAGCAGAAAGATGGTTCTGCCTCTCCCTTGTCCTCCCCAGCTGAAATTGCGACGGAATTTACCTGGATATTCTCAGATGCTCCTCACGATGAGGAAAGGGGATGTATTTACACTATTTAATGCTTCTCCTTAAGGCAAAGCCTACTAAGGCCAGGTGTGGACACCCCCCTTGCCTCCCCCAAGCCCTTGCACACCTTGTGTAGGGAATGGTGCACAAGAGGCCGATGCTGTTGGCACAGGCGATGGGGTACCGCGCACACAGGGACACCACCGACGTCATCGTCTCCCCGAAAGCCTCCTGGACCTGCTCCACCATCCCACCACATGTCAGCTCTTCAATCCTGTTGGGGGTTAGAGATTGGGAATGGAAGGCTTCAACTGACAAACTTCCAAAGGTAGCTTTAAGAAAAGAATAATCAGTGCATGTTAAGAATTACTCAAGGGAGACTTGGAAGGAAAACTCCAAGTCACTCACGTTTTCGTATGAAACATGCCAACAAGAAAGTGTGGGTTTATAGCTCAGACATGACAAACAAAACACAAAACATTTACTACATTTGGATGACAGTATCAGCTAAATCTACCACTACCACCTCATTAACATTAATTTAGAATTAAATCAAGAGAGAAGGATAGCCTCTCTACATACCTGGGTACACGCCAGCCCAGTATGAAACTTCATCTACTGATAAATAAAAGCATTTTTTACAAGTTTCTGCCTTTTAACTCCACAAGAGTCTAAATGTTTGTTGCAACCTTAGCTCTGCCAACTTGTGCCCTCACAGCTACTCACTTCCGGCTTTCCCTTGTCCAAAGCAATTTATTCCCTTCCACAGAGGCCAAACCCCAGAATTGTGGAGAAATGCACCCACCTGGGCCCTCCCTGGAGCACCATTGTCACGGGGCCCACCAGGTGGGTGACGCCCCCGACGCGCACGGCAGCCGTCAGCAGCTCCCTCATGTGCACCAGGGCCTGTTTCCTGGTGTTCCCACGTCTCCAGCGGGTCTGGGCAGCCAGCAGGAAGCTGCTGCTGGACACCTGCGAGGTTTGGGATGGGATTTTTGTTAGACACAAACGAGTTTTTGAGCAAGCTGGGATTTGAGCTGAAACGAGAACGTACGGCTTGGTCGGGGTTTGTGCCGATGAAAGCGAAGAGCTGCCCCAGCAGGACGCTGTAGGTGGGTTTGTCCCTGCTGTCCTCGATGGCCAGCGACTGGAGCAGGGTGAAGGAGCTGCTCCTGTGGCTGGTGACGTGCCGGCGCCTGCGAGGGAAAGGAAACGAGTTGGGGGTTAGATTTTTTTTTCGCTATAGAATTTTTTCCCACAAAGTCGCTAGGAGACTAATTGCTGGGTGCTTATGGATGTTTGACCAAAACAATAGGAATGGCTAGGAAGGTGCAGCACCGGGGCTACACCCTTTTTTGGGCTCTGAGAGTTTTTTCACCCCGAGGGGAAAAAGAGATACCGCGAGGTTTTTGGGCAGGTAAAGGACAAGGGTAAAGATGGCTTTTCCCTTCTTGCTCTCAGCATTGGAGAGAGAACGATCAGACTGCTCTTGCTGCAGGAAGAGTTTCTCACTGCCATCACTGGGTCCGTTCCTGAGGAAATCTCCCATCATCTCCTCGTGTGCCCAGGAACTCTGAGCTCACCTCCTCCTGCCCTGCTGGAGCTGGGCCGGCCCTGTCTCACCGCCGCTGCTTTCCTTCAGCACCACTTTGGATACGCTGTGTCCCCGCACTGCCCGGCCCTGCCAGGACATCCCTGCCCTTCCAGCTACCACCGCGGAGCTTTGGTACATCCCATCCACCAGCCCGGGATTTTCCACCGTTCCAGCTTGGTGCTCTCGGAGCCCTGCACCGAGACCAGACTGCCCTGGGCTTTGTGAAACAAAAGCCCCTCGAGGTTCCGGGTTTTGTTTATTATTAATGTGTAGTTGTTGTTTGTTTGCCTTGTTATACATACTAGTAAAGAGCTGTTATTCCTATCCCCCTGTCTTTTCCTGAGAGCTGACTTAATATCAAAGTTTTAATAATTCGGAGGGAGGGGGTTTGAATTCTCCATTCCAAAGGGAGGTCTTGCCCTCCCTAGTACACACCTGTCTTTTCTAACCAAGACACAACGTTACACCCGGCAGCAGGAAGCTGAGCCCACCACCGCAAATCCTGCGGCGCCGGCAGTGATAAATTTGATCAAGCTGATCGCTGGAACAGCACAGAGGGGTGAAGGGGAGGAATAAAGGCTGCTGTACCTCTGGCTGGCCCGGGCAAACTCGATGTCCTCGTTGCCGATCATCTCCAGGTCAGACGGGGCGGACATGCTGCGCAGGAACACGGGCTGCCGCACGGCGTGCGAGATCACCTTGGTCTCTGAGGCCGATTTGCAGGCTGAAGTATGATAAAACAATAATGAAAAAGTCATTCCTTGTAGTCTTGAATTCACACCTGACATGTTTTGGGTTTTGGAAATTCTTTTCCCAGGCGATTTTCTGTAAACAAGAGCGATGTTTTCATTCCTTTCTCATAGAGGGACTTCTGATCTCCCTCTCGTTTGACCAATGTGATCGGAGAGGTTTGCCTTTGTTTCACCAATCAAATTGGTCTGTGTAAAATAGTATAAAGAAGAGAGATCATCCCAAAATAAAGTAGAATTAGATCGTAGCCTTCTGAACTCAAAGAGAGTCTGTGTCGTTTTTGGTGTAAACTGTGACAATTCCTGGTGCAGGAAATGATTTACAAACTGGCTTTAAAATCACTGGTGGATATCCCAGGGGAAGCTGAAACAGAGGGTGGGGAAAACCCAGACTAAGCAAGAACGTGCAACTCAGATCTGAGGATTTTCCTGTTTTCAACCCCATTGAGAGTTAAAGATTTGGAATGGAAGGCTTCAATTCACAAACTTCCAAAGGTAGCTTTAAGAAAAGAATAATCAGCACATGTTCAGAATTACTCCAGGGAGATTTAGAAGAACTACAAGTCACTCATGTTTTCATATGAAATATGTAAACAAGAGAGTGTATGTTAAGAAATTGTAGCTCAGACATGATTAAATCTCACTAAAAACAAAATACAAAACCAGCTCTGAGGATTTTCCTGTTCTCAGGTATTGTTTCAAATCAGATTTCTTTTGATTTGGTGAAGTATTTTTCCTCAATAAATCAGGAGACTGAAGTTTAAATTCTACCTATTTTTACTCAGATTTTTATTTGCTATCATCACGGCAATCAGAAAATGAAGACTCAACTTTATTTATTTATTGTAAAGGAATTGATTTAACTGAGGGGAAAAAATAGTTTCATTTAAAGCAAAAGAGGGAAAAATAAGAAATAAAAGGTAGAACATGCTGATAATGAGGGATGGACCTGGAGTCTCTGCAGGGGTCCCAGATATGCTCCTTGTGATCCCAGACTGTGCTGCAATGGTCACATGCAACAACAGCTCTGCTCTGTTCATCAAGCTCTTCACCAAGGTTTTGGTCTTTGCTAAGGGATGAGAGGTCTTCTGGATCAGTGAATTCACCTCTTGGAAGAACTTCTCCCTAGGATTGTGAAAAGGAAGTAAAAGAAGCCAAGCTGATGTTTGAACGCTTTCAGAAAGGAAGGGTTACTGTGGGAAAGGTCAGCTAAAGGGGAATTACGGCATCACTCTGTTCTATGCCAACAAAGGAGAAAGTAGAAAAAATGGAAGAAATAAACAAGTGATCCCTTAGCAAACACAAGGTATTAATATTATTATATTTAGCATGGAAGTTTCTAATCATTTAATCAGATACTTTTGGGACTCTCTGGAATTCCCCTGAAGCTTCCCCTCCTTTGAGGCCTAAATGTTCTCTAATACTGACCTTAATGCCAGGACTACGTTCTCAAGATCACTCCCATCAAAAGAAACCTCCTTCATTGAGCACAGAAGCTCCAGCTCCTTCATCTTGCTCTAAACAAAGGGAGGGAGAAGGATGAAGACATTTTGAGGAAGCAGAGTGCGGCACAAGCACCCAGAGCAGCCCCAGGGCTCACCTCGTTGAAGTGATAATCATAAAAAAAGGGGATGTTGTTCTCCAGCTTGCCGTGCATGGCATCATCCACCTCATTCTGCCACTTCTGCTCCAGCTCAGCCACACTCTAATAGAGAGAAAAAATCACACTTGTTGCGCTTAAGATGTAGAAGGGATCTTGCAAGAAGAAATCTGAGTACATTTTGTACTTCTGTGGTGCTAAAATACACCTTTATTCTCAAAACAAGCCTTCCGTTGCTCTAAATGATTTTATTTTTTACCTGCAGTTGTCTCTCCATGGCATTCAGCTTCTTAAAGGTCTCTCCCATAATTTTACAAAGTAAATCATATTCTTCAGCGTGTTCCTCCTGATATTGGAAATTTATCAGGGACTGGAGAGCATCAACCAAATTGAGATGCTTAATCACACATGAAACCACCATCTCCTCCATGACTTCTGGCTGGATCACTTCCCTAGGGTTCCAGGGAAAGCCAAACTCATTAATCAGGAGTAAGAGACCAACTTGGACAATTCATACTCATAAATCATCAGATGCTGCATTCACAAACAAGGTTAAAAACCCAGAGGGAAATAAGGACTCCTTACTTTATACTGGGTCTAAACTGAGGCCGAGCACGTCCAGAAATTTCCCTGAGCTTGATCATGATTCCTGGGGGCAGCCTAATCCTGGGCAGATCGAAGTAGTGTCCAACAGGAGGCACGAGCACGTCAGAGGGATATGTGAACTCCCTGTCCTCCTCTATGGTGAGAGGCAGTGGAGAAGGGCTTGGAGTAAGCGCTGGAGAAATGACCCCGTTGGCTTCCACCTGCCACTGGCACCTGCAAAAAGAATTAAAAACCAATGAAATGGATTTTTGATTTCCCCCCTCACTGAGAAAGACACTCCAGTCAATGACACATTAGAAAGATTAAATATTAATATATGAAGTGTGGCTTGTACCAAGCATAACCCAACCCTCCTTTTACTCTAAAAACTCCTCTAGTTTGCTGAATATTCCCTCAGTTTTAGGCAAGACAAACTGCTGAACAAACTGCTGGAAAAATGATCCAAATATCACCTTAAAGCACAAGACTTGAGCACAATAAGTCACTTTCCCACAGAAAAAACCACTCAGATCAAAATTGTTTTATCTTTACCTTTGTAAGAGTTTAGATTTTAAGAGCTCTTGACAGGTCTCTTCATCTTTGGTAATTTCTGGCCCGTTGTACAAGATCCTCAGCATGGAACAGGCCAGCACAGAGAGACCCAGGGCCAGGTCAACCAGGAATGGCAAACCTCCTGACACATCCTCTGAGGATTCCTGCAGCAGGAACAGGGAGAAGTTCAGCCAAGTAACCCACCAAGAAGTCCTTTCCAATAGATTCAAGATAGGAGATCTTATCTTTTAAATGTAATTTAAAGTTCAGTATCAATCTTAACTCTTACAGAAAAAATGCTTAACAATTAACAGCAACTTGTAAGAGCAACTCAAGACAAGAAGTAAGGGATTCAAATATTATTTTCCTGAACCAAGAATTAACAGGTTAAGTTATTTTTGGTTCAGTCACCCCAACTTGTAGGGGGATTCAAGATTCCCTGTGTCTGATCCCAGAATCCCTCCCCTCTCTTCTCTGTGGGCTGGAACCATTATTTCCTCAGGACATCTCTGTGGGCTCAATATTTCTGAGCCTGAGAGAATTTTAGCTTGCTAATCATTGCTAGCTCCTTTCCCAAGGGAAAGCTGCCAACAGTTTCTCTTTTCAAAACATCTCTCTCCATTTCTCAGCACAGGCTCAGTAAACAGTGTTCCCTTTGCCAGAACAACTGTCCCCAGGGGTTGTTTCCTATTCCTGAACCAATGGAGAGCAGTGTCAGTGCCATGGAGCAATAACAGACCTTTTTACCCAGCGAGTTCTAAAAGAAACTGTTGGGATTGTGAATAAAGCCTTCTTTCCCTTCTGACAGCTCTATTGAGTCAATCTATTCCATGTCCTACCGTGACACATCTCTGATTTTCATGTTGTTACAAAGAAATCCTGACCCACAAGCAGCAAAGGACGCTGGAGTGGCTTCAGGAGATAGGTAAGACATTTGTTAAAACCTATCTCCATCAATCCCCACATGCCAGCCCATCCCACAGGGATCTCTGCCCAGACTCCAGATTTTCATAGCCAACACCCGATTTGTCTCGCTGCCCAAACCAGTCGCTGCTGGCTCCCATTTCCAGCTGCCCAGCTGGAAGCACATTTCCAGGGATGTGCAATGTGTGGCAGGCAGTGGAGGCTGAAGCTCTGTCCTGGGCTCTCCCCCTGCAATACCTGGGCTCGGACCGTGCAGGCAAAGCCCCACATGGCTTTGTCCGGAGTGTTGTGCTCCCGCCCGCTCCGCATTTCGAAGGAGAACGTGACTGTGTCTCCTTCCACCTTCAAATATCCACGCAGGAAGGGGGAGGAAAAAAAAAGAAAATACATTTAATTGAGGCAAACAAACAGGCTTTTCACACAAGTGGGTTATTTTATAGATGATTTTAATGACAGTTATCTGGGGGGTGTTTTTATCTCAAATGAGCTAGTCTGATTTAGGATTTTTTTTCCTTTTTGTAAAGGTGTCTTTTAGTGGAAAACTTAGGTTTGCTGCTGGCTGACTACAGTAAAACAAGAAGAACAACCACAAACGTAAAATCAAAAGCAGATACTGTCAGTGTGTTACTTAGCCTTGAAGTTCACTGTTTGTCTGCAAGAAACCAGGCAATAATTAATAATTCTCTTCCTGAACGAAGACAAGCTCTTCAATTTGAAGAATGACAACAAATTAATCAAGGAGCTTGCTAAAAGAACAGTATCAAAATCCATGTGTGAAAAATAAACCAAATACCCTTAACTGTGAACCATGGTGCTCTTGTCTAAAATTACTTTCCAGTTTACTGCCTTTCGATTTCTTTTTACAATGTGTTTTTGTTAGTAAATAAGCCAGTTGTAGTGTGGGACAATGTAGCAGCACAAATATACATTAAACAAAAACAAAACCACACTGCACAGAGTGTGAGGGGACACATTGCCAAAGCATTGAAATGCTGAGGTTTCAAGAAGTTTGAGAGATTTTTCTTAGTTTTACTGCCAAAAGCAGCCAATGAAATTTCAAAATCCGACAGAAATGGTTGGAATTTATTTGTTACATTTGCTACTTGATATATTTGGGGGTTATCCCAAAAACTGACTTTAAGAGAATCTGCATAGAACTACTCCTAGGAAGAGAAGAAGAGCAGTGCCATTAGAGACTCCAGGACTCCAACATCTCCATCAGAAATTCCAAGAAGACACAAAACAAACTCCAAGAGAAGCATCACACAGAACACAGAGCCGAGTTTAAAGCTCTCCCCCAAGGACACAACAGCTCACTGAGCAGGGATCTCATCATGGATAACTGTACAGTTAAAAGCTTGCAATGCATAGCTGTGAGGGTAAAATGGGCTGGGCATGGTTCCCAAAGGGAATTTTCTATGGGAAAGAGCGGTGGAAGGGAAATACCGTACCTTGACTAAGTCCTTGGGCCACCCCGTTCCTAAGACACTACGGCTGCCATATCCCAGTGTATTGCCTCCATACTCAGCAACCTTCCTACTGTTTGTGCTAGGACCAGCATAGATCACCAACTTCAAAACATAAAATACACTGTTAGACTGTAAGAGAAAAACAAGAAAACCTAATAATAATAATAATACTTAGCACTTCCACCGCGCTTTCGACTCTCGAAGCGCTCCATGCACGTGAACCAATCCTCACAGGCTCTGTGAGGGCAGCAGGGTTAAGTATTATTATCCCCATTTTACAGATGGGGAAACTGAGGCACGCAGGGACTCGAGGGGCTTGGGCGTGCTCACACAGCAGGGCTGGGAGCAGAGAGCAGGAGCAATGCTGACTGCCAGCCCTGAGGCACAGAACAAACTCCTTCCCCAGCAGCGAGGGGCTGATCCTGCTCCCAGCAAAGCCAGAGGTTTGTCAGTGACTTTGGTGGGATGGGAGTTTAATCAGTAATGAGTGACATTAATATGCCATTAATTATTGATGAGCATCAGGACTTGCTCCATGCCAGCACTCAGCAAGCAGCACAAGCAGCTCTCTGATAATACAAAGTGGATAAGTGCTATTGGTTGTCTTCTTAAAATTCAAGTATTTGCTCCTGTGAATCCAGGTAAACAAGCTTTTTATCATCAGGGAAAAAGGAACCTCTCCAGCTCTGCCCAGTTTAAACCAACTGTGCTGACCAAAGGAGGCAGCTGGATTAAAATTTGGGAAATAAGGAAAACTGAACATGAGTAAAAATGAGAAAAATCAAACTTGGACAGTCTGATATTATTTTTTAAAAAAACAGAACTGACAAAATTTCTGAGGGGAAAAGCCAACCTAAACCACCCCTCAACCCCCCCAATCCCTGGAGCCTCCCACACTTGTCCCACGGCAGAACTGCCCCTTTTTTTTTTTGAGGGAATTCCCTCACTGCAGGGGCGCTGAGCTGACCCTTGCTTACCTTGTCATAATCGTACTGGGAGGAGCATCTGTTGTCAAATCTAAGATACAAACAGCGGGCTCCTGGAATGTGGACAGTTTCCTTAAATTTATAATTATCCCTGACAGGATGCACTGTCTCCACAGTCTTCCCAGCAGCCCAGGGAGCAGGGATCTTCAAACCAGTCAGGAATCCTGGCTCTTCCTTCTCCTCCAGCATCCTGAAATTAAAAGTGAGGAATTGGGCCAAAAATACAGCACGGAGATTTCTGTCATTCAGCCATGAAGATAGAAAGGACTTAAAAATCACCTCTCAGTACTGACACACACAGACAAGGAACTGACTCCTGGATTTAGGCATGACTGTACTGAGGGAATTAATGTATTACATATATTATTATCATTATATAATTCTAGATATTATTATCATTATTTGTACATCACATATACTCTTATTCACAAAAATCTCATTATCACAAATTCTTTAGTACTCCAAATTCTCTAATGCGGCAAACAAGCATTTTTATTTGATTTCAGCTGGTTGTTTCTGTTCCTAAGCATGTCCTGGAAAACTTTGAGCTGAGACACAGCATTTGAATGCAGGAGTTAAAAATGTTATTTCTCTGCAAATTAAACCATTTAATAGCTTTGCAATGGTTTTAATTCTGTATCTCATGCTGCCAAAGCAATTTACATTTTCTCTTGATGGTCCTCCTTAGCCTAATTTATTGTGAAAGGAACACTTAGAATTAATTTCTAATGCTTGAGGTGAGGAAAAAATCTAAACCAAACCATATTCTGTGTAAACAACCTGAAGTTATTAATAGTTTAATTCTATATACAGAACAAAATTTGGAACTGCCTTTTGCAAAAGCTTATGTAGAACTGAGACAGCCTTAGAAATCATTCCAGCACACATTTAAAAAATTAATTGAAATAAAAACTGCTGCTTTATCCCACAACAATGGTCAAACAGACATTATAGTGCAGTTTATCCCATGAAAAGACCCAAATGTAAAGAAAATCACCTCTCATCAGGTAACTGCTTCCCTTTCTGCTCTGGAGCACAACTGGGGGAACTGTTCAGTTCTGAGAAAACTGGAGACTGGGTTTTAAGCAGCAGTGCAGTCTGTGGCCCAAAATACACAGTGTTAAGGACATGCAAACTGTAAAGCATTTTAAGAGCTCATTACTGAAATAATTAACAATCCTACTGTTGTTACTGACAATAAATCATTACTGAGTAGCTCCTGGCACAGCCAGATTTAACACTGAGCACCAGCAGCTTTGGCAGCTGTTGAGGAACTCTGAACTCCGGTGTGTGGGTGAGTCTCTGCAGGAAGCTGAGCAGCATTCGGGGGCTGCAGGCCCCAGCTTTGGCCCTGGGCAGCCCAGGGGGGCACAGAGCCCGTACCTGGCTGGTGTAAAGGACCAGCTGCACCAGCTGAGGCATCAGGGCATCAGCCATGGTCAGGGTCTGCAGGTTTGGGTGCATCAGGGACGTCAGCAGCACAGGCAGCAGGTGGCCAAGCATGGTGGCCTTTGTGATCTGCTCCAGGCCTTTTAACCTGCAAGGAGAGGCAAAGTTACACAAGAGCAACTCTTCTCCTCGAGCAGCACTTCTGCTCTTAGTCACTTCTGTTCCATCTTGTAAAAGCAATTCAAAATTCAGCAGAGAGTGTTTGTGTTATATTAACAAAATCCCCCAAACAATCTTGAAACCACTGCAATTTCTCCCAAGTGTCAGTGACCTTGAATTGCTGACAATCCTCGCTGAACAATCTGAGAGCAGAGACAGTAAATCAACAATTTAATAATTACTGAGAGAAGGATAAGCTCCCCTGGGCACAGGATGAAAGTCCCCATCAAACACAAATGCACCAGTGTGGATATCAGCTCCCAGCACATGGAGCTCAAAGGACTTGAAAAGGATCTGCAGCTACAAAAATATATTTGAACACGAACTCATACGAAAATATCACCCTGGAATTGTGTGTTGTCAATAAACACAACTGATCTTGCAGGCACAGAGAAGCAGAAAGTGAAAGTTGGAACACAGCTGGGATAGGGAGCTGTTTGTTTGAGGAGAGAAAAGTTCACAGCTTCTGTTTCCTCCCCATTCCCAAGGTGTATTTTTAAGAGGAGGGGCAACAGGAAAGGGGAGGTGATGGAATATGTGGGATATCAAAACAATACCCAGGGATTGTCATGCACAAATATCTAATCCAGCTATCAGGGATGTAATAATCAGGAATTTAAAAATAAACAGATTGTTCCAGCTTACAGCAGTACTCCCAGCTAATTACAGTTTATTTCCAGGTATCCTACTCATCAATACCGTTATAACTGACTAAAACCTTCCCAATTTGAGGCTCCTACAGAAATATCAACCTACAGATCACCAGGACTGACACAGAGAGTGATTCTAAATTCTCCACCAGCTGAGTGCTAAACAATTGCCACAGGAAGAAACAGTTCCTCTGCATTCAAAGCTCAGATCTAAAGTGATAAAGAATAATTAATGCTAACTATGCTCGTACAATAAGCCACAAAGAGCAGCAGTTCTGTTTCCAAATTAGGATCCTCCCATTTGTCTTACCTTTGCTCCCTGTCAGAAATGTCACTGTTAATTAGTGCTGTAGTGACTTGTTGCAGCATTTCTAAGACTTCATCACATCCTGTCAGAATTTGTGTGGCGAGAGACAAAATGCTGGTCTTGAGTTCCTAAGTAAAAAAAACCCCAAAGTTACAGGATACTTAAATTCTTAAAGAATCCCCCCAAAAAAGAACAACAGAACAGAAAGATGGATTTCCAAATGAAAAGAATGATAATGTGACCTGGCAGGCCTGCAGCAGGAGATTCATCCAAGACTTAAATTTGATTAATGTTAAGCCCCAAAGTGCTGGGAGAAACTAGGTGCATGTTTTACAGGATGCACATCCAGTTTCTAGAGGGAAGGAAGCCCCAAGTCCAGCACAGGAGAGAGCTGAGAGCCAGCCAAGGGACAGGACTGGTGACACAATGTCCTAGCAGGGATGAGGAGCACTGCAGAGAGAGAAACTGAACAATGAACACGGTGTGAACAGTGAGACAAGCAAAATACTCCAATAGTTAGCATTTACTCAATGAGCCTGAACAAATCACTTCCAACTGTAGCAGCTCACAAACACACACGGCCTCAAAGAGCAGCAGAGAAAAACAGCTTAGCAAAATGGCAAAAATTCAGAAATCAATTCCATTAGGGAAGAATTATTACCAAAACTACTATGAGCAGACAACCTGCACTCCAGGGCAAACCTGGGAGTTGGATGAAGCAGTGTGAAATGCAGCTTTTTAATAAACTTCTACCAACCAAAGCCTGTCCTCAAACCTTCTCCTCTAACAGCTTCCTTGCCACAAAATTTATTCTCTCTGTTTCAGACACTGATGGAGGTGGTTCTACACAAGCTTTGTTTGTTTAAAATGCAAAAAAGCAGAAGCCAGGTAAGGCAAATAAGAAACCCCTTTCTGTTTATTTAAAAATACTTTTTCAAGGACCACCTGAGTGATTTGGAGAAGAAAAAGTGCCTGGGGTAATGTGTCTAGGAAAGGAAATTCCCATGCCAGGAATCCTACTAGCACTTATTAATTAACATATATTTAAAATCTCATTCTACACCTATTTAGGAATTGGCCGCTCTCACTGATAACAAGGAATGCAAGTTGGTATCCTGAACACAGAATAGCTGCAGATTTTACTCTGGACTGTTTTTCCCTGTTCTCCAGCTATTTAACTCTATCAAAAGGAAAAGAACCACCAGCAAACAGCAAACGCACTGCAGGACCAAGGTGTCACAGGCACACTGACTGGAGAGAGCCATACTAGAATAAAACTTGGTGTTTACCTGTACCTTCAATGTCTCTCCCTGCAAGGAGCTGTCACTGTCATCATTGTCATCAGGTTTAATCAAAATAGTGTTACTGAGGAGGTGGTTCTGCACAGCCATCAGGTACCGCAAGCACGAGGACGCAGCCTTGAACACAAATAAGTAAAACTTGGCATTATCCAAACCCTTCATCATCCCTGAGTCAGGCAAGCCCCAGACTTGGAAGTTGGAGAGAGGAAAAAAAGGTTGAGGAAGAAGAAAAGAAAGAGCAAAGAAATAATACAATGTATTTAAGAAAAGAAATTGGTCACAAAACGCTGGATTTTGTGAATAACTCACAGAAAGAGAAAGAGGCAGCATAACTTTGTTCAGGTTTAGAACACCAGAGCAATATTCAAGAACTCTAAGAATTAATTAATTCTGAAAAGAACGTGCCACTGGAGAGATAAATGTATTTCCCACTCCTGAAGGTGGTGGTTCTGTGCCACTCCTCCTCCCCCACAGGCCAGCACATCCTGTCCCCTCGCCGTGTTTTTATGGAAGCTCAACCTGCCCTTCTCAGGGAGCTGATCCTGTTGAAAACACCTGCCCGTGGTTTTACCATCAAGTGTCAGCTTTAACTCATTTCTGTCTGTCACTGGTAACTCTTTCAGCCTGTATGAACCACAATACACAACTCCATGTTGGATTTTTTTAAGCTGCTGTGATGCTTTGAATATCGATAGCCACAAACTTTGCTTAAACTGAACCAGAGCAACTGGAAAATAAATCCATGTATAAGCCCATTCCAGCATTACTGAATTATTTCCTTTGCTGTGAGAAATTATTGTTTTCTTCCCTGCACAGCACAAACAAGAGACAGTTCTTCTCCTGGATTTGGTAAGACAACTATGAATTTCACCTCCTTGTACTCAGCGAAGAGGATGGATTCAAGCTGGAAAAGAAGCCAGAGGCAGAGAATACTTTTATCAAAATACATTTTACTTACAGGCACAGTTGAAAGAAGCCTTTGAAAGTCATCTTTAGATACAGTTTGGCACTTGGTGATTAAGACACAAGATTCTCGGACAACAATCTTGAGGATGTAGTGCAAGAGCTCATCATTGAGTCTTCAAGAGAGGCAAGAAAGGTGGAAATCGTTAATCAGTAATTACTGTGCATTTCGTACAGCTCAGCTCACTCTGCAAGCTGGATCCCAGTTATGGGAAACCTAAACAAGGATCAAACTTCAAACAAAAAACCCCAATGCTGAAATGTTTAACAAGTACAACAGATTTCCAGGGGTTTGCTGCACTGTGCTGATGTAAATCTGTGATTTCTTATGGCTCCTATAAAACATTCCTCCCACCTGAAACAGGTACTTGAGACTGGCAGTCACCTACGATATGCAGAGAAATGCTATAAAATCATATTTATGAAATTATTATTCAAATTTACCATGAACATGGCAAGGAACAAGGAATTCCAAACCCAGTCTGAGTACAGAAACATCAAATTTTGTCCTAAAACATCAAATCTCTCCCCTCACCCTAATGAAATCTTCCCCCACAGACACGAACAACATTCAGGTCACACTGCAGGAACGCACTGCAATTCCAGCAGAAGTTCCTGCAAGTTCACCTCAAGCAAATAACAGAAAAATACCCCATTAGCTGAGGCTTTTTACCTATAATGATCATCATCTTCACTTCCAAATCTGTTGTTCTGCAGCTGCTCAGCTAAATTGGTCAGGATAACATCCCGGAGCTGCGAGAGGCCGCTGTTCCTCTCTCCTAAAAGGGAAATAAAAAACTTTTGCCCAGCAGCATTTTACAGAACCGATTTTATTTCCCCAATACCTCATTTAACGCAGACTCCAGCTCAGGAATGGCTGCATTCCCAGGGTGAGCAGAGCTGCTGTCCCCGACTGGGAGCACTTTCCCTGCCCATGGCACTGCTGGAAATTCCCAACACTGAGCACCAATACCTGGCAAGTAACAAATCACTGAGCATCAGCTGCTTCCAAGGCCAGATTCCCATCTCCTGGTGAATTCTAGGACATTATTCCCACTTCACTGAGGTCTAACATCACCTCTGATTACTGGGTACTTGCAAATATTCCTTTTCTCCACCTGACCTACCCTAGGCCACGCAGCCTTTTGGAAGTTGAAGCATTCCATAATTTCCCAGAAAAGCATGGATTTAAAGCAGAGTAGTGCCCAATATCCCAAACTGTTCTCCCTCTAAGCTTGAGATGTACTTTGATTTTTTGTTCTCAGAAAAACCCACTCTGACCTGGCAGTAAGATAGTCTCACCTTCAGTTAAGACCAATTTCAATAAATTATTGATTTCTGCTTCTCCAGGATACAGGATATTTAAACCAGAGCTGAGGAAAAAACGAAACCATGCATTACTTGATGGGTTTAGAAGCGAACAAAACCATTTCAGTGGACATGTGACAAATGGCACCACAGACTCAGCATCTGATGGAACATTTACAATGTCTGTGTAAAGGCTTAGAAGAGCATCCCCCAGATTTTAACATCAATATTAGGACATAAGCAGCTGTTTTCTCCAGGAATCTCTTGTAAACAATTATATTTTATTGCTTAGGCCCCAAAGCTTCTCCACAAGCTATTTACTTCTGTCTGGAAAACTCCTCATTCATCACTTGCACACAGGGCAGCACAATTGGTTTGTTAAGAAACAGAGATGTCAGGGAAAATTATGATGGCTCAGAGAAAAAACTCCAAAAACTCTGGTGATGGGGTAAGAGCTGAGGGTTCTCTGTACCAAGAACAGTGGAAAACACAAATACAATAATCAAGGAATCACTACTGCTACCATTTGGCACTTTTTGGAGAATGGCTCTATTTAGTTTAAGCTACACAGAAGATTCTGGAAGAAACATTTCAGGAACACCCCAGCTCTGCAGAAACATTCCAGGTGGAGACTTTTTCCCTCTAACTTGTGATGAACTCTGTTCTTTCAATGTGAATTTCCCCATCGAGATCACAATCATTTGAAAGGAGCACTTCATGCCTGTCTGAAGTGCTGAAATCATTATGCAACTTTGCCATTTCCTTTCCCTTCTCTTTTTCAGTAACAGAAAAGAAAACGGGGATGTTTTTCAGCTTCACACTGAGAGCAGAGATTACTGCAGCTTCCTTCCCTCTGCTTCATGCTGATCCACCCTGATAGGAACCTCAGGAAAAGTTATAAGATATTGCCAGCTCTCTTTGAGGGCTCCACTGGCACCAGAATCCCCCCAGGAGAAACCAGGAGGAAGGAAACATCACCCAGGGCCCACCTTGGAATTGTTTAACAAAGCACTGGAATGCACAGGTATTACAAGGGATCCATGCAGGGGACAGGAGAGACTTTTCCCTGGCAGAAAGCACAACCCTGAAAACGCCAGGTAATCCTCCTGAGCCAAACTATTCTTCACTCAGAGTTGCACAGAGCCACAGAAATTTGGAATGTTGTGATTCACATCAAGAAAATGCAGGTTGATATTCAAAAGATTTTGTTCTCAACCTCTGGAGTAGTTCCCACTGGAGAGTGCAGGTTCTGCTTGTCCTTGGCAGGCTGGAGCCAGCATTCCTTGGCCCTGAGGTTTCCACTATCTCCTTTTCAGGAGATACAACCACACTTTTTTTTTCCCCTAGGCCTTCAGCATTGTTCAAGTATTATTAATCCCTCCAGTATTATTAATTCTGCTTCTCCTGATGTTCCTTGTTCAGGAAAACTCCAGTGTTACCACTTCAAACACTGAGGTAAGAGCTGCCAACACCAGCTTTGCCTTTTCCTGAACACCACAGCAGCTAAGTAAGGAACTCATTCAAGGAAACTTCACCTGAATTTTGGAACTATTTTATGATAAACATTAAAAAAAACCTTAAGAAAAAGAAACAAATTAAAAGTAAGAAAGTAATTACTACCTGTTATTTTATCAAGACCAACACATTGTATTTGTCTCCTTCCACAGATACAAACTGTCATAATTTTATCTCATTATGTCTTAAAATCCATCACACTACATTTGCTCATATTAAGGCAAAATTAAACTGAATACAGTGTGCACGTTCATCTGTCACTACATTTCAAAGAGACTAAAATCTAAGTTAAGTAGAGCTCGATAAAACAGATATTCACCTAATGGCCAGACAAACTTCCTTCTGGATTTCAGAGCAGATCTGATCCCTTGGGGCCATCAGTAACTGCCACAGTAACAGCCCAGACCTTCTCACAATGTCTCTGTTCCTCTCAGTTTGGGGGCTGAAGAAAAATTTAAAAACCACCTAAGAAAAATTAAACACAACAATATTAATATTAAAAATATAAACATTACTTACATTAACTTATTTTCTGCAGTTTCTCGAATTTTTCGCGTGGGTCTAGAAATCTGAGAGTCAGAATCTGATTTTGAATCAAAAAATGGAGGGGGGAAATACAAAGAAAGAAGGAAATACCCTCTCTGTGTTTTCATTTTAATCTGTAAAGACAGAGATTATATTTAAATTAGGGCTCTTAAATGAATATATAAAATATTGCAAAGCCACCTCCATTACATGAATTCTAATGGAGAAAAAAAATAAAACTAAATAAAAAAGAAACCAGCGGTTGCCTGTGCTCCAAACCAAGTTTTTCATTTTTCCACGTGGATTCTGAAGTCCCTTCATGTTTGTGTACCTGGAAGACAACGAGGATGCAGCGGATGATGCAGGTGTCCCCATTGACCATGGCCTTCTCCATAATGTCACAGATGCTGCTCAGGTGATGGGCTTCAATGGGATGCTGCTTGCCCAGGAAATTGCTGATGGGGAGGTTGTTGCTGGCTGCCAGGAGGTTGAGCTGGTGGATGCACATGGCACCAACATGGTGCAGTAACTGGTTAATGACCTCGTTTGTGGTGGTTGCATCCCCTGCAAGGAGAGGAGTTCAAATGCAGTCTATAAACACAGACTGGATCATCAGCCTTTGCTTCTAAAATGCAATAAATCAACGTCAGGGCATAAAAGGATTACCCAAAACACCTTTTGAATGTGCTGAAGGCAGCAAGAATCGGGAATCTTCCACGCATCTCACTTTGTACTTTTCCCTCTCTTAAATCAAAGCTAAACCATGACCAATCTTTACAACTCTTTTCAGGAATTAACTCAGCTTCTAACAGCAAGGCAGCTTCTGTCTGATTATTCCCTGCCAGTCCCCTGTTTCACTTCCCCTTTGCACACAGCGCTGACTCGTGGGTTGCCCTCACCTTTGGGCTCCGTGATGACGTGACTCACTCCCAGCCTCTGGCACACACAGTGGAATGCCTGGTTCCCAGGATTGCACCACTGATCAATGTAATCATTGGAGCACGTCCAGATCATGTTATTCATTGTATCATAACAAGCACCTGAGAGAAGGGAGATATTTCACACATCAATTCAGTAGAAAACCAGACTGAAGCATCTTTATAGGCATCGTAAATCCAAACTATTTGCTTCAGAAGTTCGTCAAATTTCACCACGGACATGCAACCCCGCGCCACTGCAGAACTGCTGACTGGAAATCCAAACCCAGATGGATTATTTGGGATCTGAGGGACTGCAATGCTCCTTACCAAGGCCTGGCACCAGAGCGCCCCGTCCAAGCGAGCTGCCCGCGGCATCGATGAGATCTGCCCTGCTGGTGAACTGCCCGTCCGAGATGTTGAACACCAGGCTGGAGGCAAGAACTGCACAGAAACACAGCTCCAATCAATTCCTGAGGAGTTTATTGCCTTCCACACAGCCAAGGCCTCCCAGTCTGCCACAAATGGCTCTGACTTACTTTTTAAGGAGGACAAGGCGCTGGTGCCCCCGAAGAGCGAGCGCGTGGCCGAGCTGCCCGAGCCCCCCGGCGGCGGCACCAGCATCACCAGGTACGTCCCACACGTGTAGATTGGGGTCTTCCTCAGCATCTTCAGGGGCAGCCCACAGCTCGTGTTGGCAGCTGCAAGGTGCACCAGAGAAAGGTCACAAACTGCACTTCCGCACAGCAAGGCCGAGCTCTGCTCGCGGCTTCCAAGGAAGCGATATTTAGAAGCTCTGTTAAGAAGTTTCAACAGAATTCTGGAGTGGTTTGGGTTAGAAGGGACCTTCAAGATCATCCCAGTCCAACCTCGTGGACAGGGACAGCCCTCCCATGAGACCAGGGGGCTCAGAGCTCCATGAAACGCGAGCATTTCCAGGGATGGGACATCCATGACTTCCCTGCAGCCTCCCAGATTCAGCATCAACCCCACAAGGCTACAAAGAGTTTCATGGGTTATTCAACTAAAGAAAACAACTTCAAAAGAAGATAAATAAAAAATTAGGTATAACCTAAACTGTTAAGAATTGTGTGGTGATAATTGCACTGAAAGCACTTGGAGCCAAATGATCTCCTCACATATTGAGATCACTTGAGATTTATTATGCATTTAGTATTTTAAGTTCTCCTGCTTCTCATGAAACGTAGACAGCCCAAATGATCTCCCTCCTGTAACAGCTGATCAACACTTTTTGAGTGCTGACTCAAGAATTAGCCAAGAATAGCCACTTACTCTCCTTTTTCTGTACCACTTGGGTTGTTAAATGGCAAAACACAACCTTTAAAATAGCTCTCCGAGCTAACTCCTTGCCAAATTCCCTGGAAGCAGAACCATTTCATGTATAATTTATTTTTATAGAAATACTTTCAATTGTTTCAAATTGAAGAAAGAAAACTCATGTACTTCTGAAGGAAGAGAAATAATTCAAGATAACCTGAATAAAATCTTCAGACAAATCTAACAAAGCTCCAGTTCACCCTGAAAGCCATCAGTGCAGTTCATTTTAAGATTCCCTCATTAACTTGGGTTGCTTCCCATAAAAGAACACCCAAACATTGTGCAGATGACCTCGAAAAAGTGCAAAATAACCTAAGATTTGTAATATTCCAGTGACTGGTAAAGCAATAATTCCATTTTGTAACCTGCAGGCCATTTTACACACCAATTAGAAGCCCAGTTGAGCTGTCGGCAGAGAAAGGCAACTATCAGATCCCCCGAACTAGTTCAATAGTGGAATTGGCAAAGGGTGCTTCCCATTTTCCATCCCCAAACTTTCCCCACAACACTAATTTAGTGAAGGAATTGATGCATTAAGCAAATACAGTGTGGATCTTCCAACTACGTGTTTGGAGAAAAAAAGACAAAAATCACACGCTGTTGGTTTTTGTTTTTTTAACGTGTCCTAAGAGGTCAGCAATAACAAGGATGGACGTGTTAGGAAATGAGAAGTGAAGCATTTCTGACCTGCCTGATCCTCCTTGAGGGTGTTGGAGATGGTGGAGCCCGTGAGGGCAGCGAGGGTGGCCGAGGGGGAGGCGCGGTACCGGGACAGGCGGCTCAGCAGCATCTCATTGATGCTCTTGGCAGATTCCCCCTCTTTCCTCATCAGGATAATTCTTTCCTGCAGAGGGTTTGCTATACAAATGCCATTTTCTACCTAGTAAAATGCGGGGGGAGAAAAAAATACTTTAGATGTTGAAATCCATAGGCTAGAGAATGTGGTAGGAATGCAAAGTGAAACTCTGCTGACAGAAGTTCTTGCAAAAACAAAGTTCTGAAAGCAAGACAGGAATATTTTTTTGTTTGTGACCTCATGGTTCAGTAGAATAATTTAACAGAAGATATCTAATATCTTTGAGATATTTAATATAGGATATCTTCTATTTATGCCTGTTCTTAAAGACAGAACTGCTTGTCATAAACGTGAGTTTATTTAGGAAACTCTGCTTAAAAATAAATAATCCTCTTGTATTTTCTTAGTGCTGTTTCACTTGCAAATCATTTGGCTCTGAACCATTTTTCCAGGCAAAAAGTGTGAGCAATGATTTCTTCAGCCCATGATGTTCTGGGGATGTTTCACTGCAGAATGCAGCTCTTAATGAAGATGTGATTTAGAGCGTTAGGGATTTTCCATGAGTTGTACTACTACAGCTCCCAATTCCAGCTTCACCATCCCACTCCATCCTCCTCTGCTGAGCAGAAATACAGACATAAAATATACATTTTGTGCTACAACAGAATTCATATTGCTAAATACAATAATCTCTGGGCACAGAATTGGACAGTTCACCTCCTGTTCTGTTCAGTTATTTCACATAAATCCATTCAGATCACACCCGTAAATATCCAAACCTAATACGTCAATTAGAAAATGCTGATATTTAATTAAACTGGGTTATGCTACCAACATCAGGCATAGGAAACACACGATTTGCTTACTATAATTTCAAAAATATCCATAAAGACAGAGTGGCCTTTGGGGGTTTTTTCGTTGAGGCTTGCAGGAGACCAAATCCAGTAGAAAAAGGTGCCATCTGAAGAAAGATGCACGGTGGTCATAGTGCTGCCAACTGGGAAGTGATTTACTGGCATTGGGATTATCTGACATACCTATGAGACAGAAAGCATCTTAACAGGTCTGATTTGGCAGTTTGGCCTTACAAGTATGAACAGTATGAAAAATAAACAGAGATCAAATGCAGTTAGTGCAGAAGAGGCTTAATATTGGACTTAGTAGTAGCATCACACTGATTTATTACCAACAGCTATTCTGTGTTATTTGCCAAATATCCAAACCAGCTCATGGATCTCAAATTTAATGTATCTAAAAATAAAAGGATCGTCTCCTCTCTAATGATGGAGAACAAATGCACAGTGCCACAAGGAAAATACACACCCTACTGAGTCACCTACTTTCTGCAACTTCTCTCAAACATTGCTTGAAATTTGAGAAGGAGGATCTAAACATTCTCAGTGTCAGGAAACACATTGGACATAAATGTGTGAAAACCACAGCAGGAAAAACCCCAAAGTAAACAAACTACCCCAGTTTTACAAAGGGCAACAGTTTATCTACAAACCACAACCAGCTCTGAAACAACACCTGAACTGTGGGACAGGGGAAGAACAAAGAGCTGCTCAGGAAGAACACATTCTTGATTTAAATCAAAGCCTGCTCTGCTGTTGTTTGATTGCTTCCAGACGTGCCCACACTGGAAGCACGGAATATCCTGAGTGGGAAGGGTCCCACAGGGACCATTACGGAACTCTGGCCCTGCACAGACACCCCAACAATCCTGCCCTGGGAGCGGTGTCCGAACGCTCCTGGGGCTCTGGCAGCTTTGGCCATTCCCTGGGGAGCCTGGAGGAAGAAACCCTTCCCTGATACCCAACCTAGCCCTGTCCTGCCACAGCTCCAGCTGCTCCTTGGGTCCTGTCCCTGTCACACACAGCAGAGATTGGCGCTGCCCCTCCTGAGGGAGCTGGGGATTGGGATGAGGCCTCCTCTCAGTCTCCTCCAGGCTGAACAAGCTCTATCAGTGCCCCATAATACAGAACAGTGTAATTATAGATAAATACATATATTTGAACGTAAGACACGCCGAAACAGTGACATCTCTACCATAACTTACACATTTACCACAGCTGCTTCAAGGCTGGTTTAGAAAAACGCAGCGTCACTAAAAAAGGAACTTCAAGGATAAAACTAATTAAAGCTAAAGGGTGTGCGATTCATTCAGCCTGTTTTGTTCCTGTCCCCTAACCCTGCCCCCTTTACCTGCAGGGTATGTTGATCCACGAGCTGGAACAGGTAGTGAGGTTTGCTATCAAAGGACACGGGCCGATGCAGGAGTTTGCCGTTGCCAAAAGCCACCCAGCCCGTCTCCAGCTCCTCGTTCCGGCAGTACACAAACCCCCTGGAAAAAACCCACCAGGATGTTCAAACTCCTTCAACCCTGCCCTGTTCCCCTGAGGTTTTTTTCAAATAACAGCTCGCAACCACAGTGCTGAACTTTGACTGAACTTGCATTCAAGTCAGCGATTTTTGTTGTGGAAAGCGTTAAGCGTAAAAAGCCTCGTGGTTTTCAAGCAATGAAGAAGCAAGGAGGTACAGTGAGTCACAGCTGCACTAATTACTTAATGAAGGACATAATTAGCAAACAAACACTCACAAACTCAGCTATAAATAAAATGTCACAGAACTGGTCTGTAGTATATCCCTCTCAGCAAAGAATCAACAACTTACTAAGCATTAAAAAATAAAATTGAACCGAAAAAATCTGCTGCTGTGAAGGTTGAACTAATGGTCTCCACAGGTCCCTTCCAACCTCAACTTCTTTAATTTTAGACAAAACACACTCGAGAAGAATTTCAGATGAGAAACCCAACACATTAAAAAAGCATTTAATGAAAATTCACAATATCATGGAACCACAGACTGGTGTGGCTTGGGAGGCACCTTGGAGATGATCTCCTTCTGAGCTCCATAATCTCCAGCCTCGCTACTCCCATCACCTGGGAGAGGTTTCCCAAAAGAGGAACCTTTGGGTCCCAGCGCTGTGCAGAAGAGCCAACCCTGGAGCGTCCCTTACCTCAGAGTTCCGTGCAGTCCCGATCCCAGCTTGCTGATCCCCCTGCCCACGGAGTTGGTGGTGTACAGGTAGAGCCCATCGGCCGCCAGGCACCGGCCCAGGTCTGCATCTGCAGCAGGGACAGCAGAGAGCACCTCTGTAACATTCCAGCTGGGAATTCCCCCCTGCAAACCAGCAGGGGCTCATGGCACGTCACTACCAACCCTTTGCTTCATGCTGAATTTATTACTGAGCGCTCTAAGAGCTGCTGAAACACAGGCCCAGCCCAGGAGACCCAGTGGTTTCTTCAGGTCTCCTTCAAACCTCAGGGGTGCCCAGATTGTGTGGCCCACGTTGCCACAAAGTGTGAGGGGGAAGAAGAATCTAATATTGAGCCCCGATCTCATTTCTGCCAAACTTGATTCTCCTAAAGCTGCTCAGATCCTTCCACCTCTCAACACTTCAACTAAGACAAAATGTATTTGAAACACAGAGCAGTAATTATTAATAATCAAGAAGGGACACAAGTCCGGTCAATCTAGTGAAGTTCACAGGATCTGGATACTCAGCTCAGGAAGGAAAAGTGCACTCACTCTTCTTGCCTAAACACCTAAATAGAGATGTCTCCAATAAATCTGCAGGTAGCCTAAAATAACCACTCAGATTTTTAAATTCCTATGGACTGCATTAAATGTCATGAAAGCCTGAACTACTATTTCTAAAACCATGTGAACTTTTATTTATTACAAAAATGGTAAGCAAAGAAAGCAGCAAAAACTGAGAATGAATTCAGGAAAAGAACTACAAAAGAAAGCATTAAAAAATGAACTTAAAAACCAGCTGGGTAGAAACAAAAGCAGAGTAGGGAAGAGGGGAAAAAAACAACAAACTTGTACTTCTAAAAATAAACTTGCTGTGCCACTGATAGCTGGCTATTGAACACAGGGATAGTGCAGTGATTATGTTCTAACGAGGGGATAATATCCAAACTCTGTCTGACCCCTCTGAAAAATTCCCACTGGAGTCAGGAAGGGTCACTGGATCAACTACTTTGGACTGACTCCCACAAGCTGACAGTTCAAACCAGCAGCTGCTCCTCAGCAACCAAAAATTAACATTTTTTGAGCCCCAACTCTGAAGTTTTGCATTCATCTTTAAACAATTATCAGCACTTAAAGCATCCTGTCCCCCTCTGCTGATAGTGACAGTGAAAATAATTCACCTTTATTCTCACTGCTGGCACCAGTGTTGGCGTCAGGGGCAGGTAACATGTCCTCAAAGCCCCAGGACACGATGTGCTTCCCTCCGAGCAGGCAGGAGGGGGATCCAGGGCCTCCCTCCAAAAGCAACAACCTTTAAGCAGAAAATAAAATAAAATTTCATCAAGAATAGCGGTAGGAAAAATCAGCTAAATTAAAAGTTAAGACAAAGATGTATTTAAAGTGATTATTCTGTCAGAGTTCATAAGCCACTTAAAGGAATCATCAATATTTAATGAAAAAATAAAAACAAATCACCCAAAACCCAATCAATGCTTTTAGATTTGATTTTTTTAATGTCTTCTGCACACGACTAAATCTCAATCTTCCCTAAAGGTTTCAATAACTCTAAAGCCTTTTAATCACTTTTAAAGCCATTCCTCCCTACACACACTTAACACATTTTCAGAGCTGCTGGCAAAGTTTCGAAGGGGAAAAGTTGTACAAACCTGTAGAGAACATCAGCCACAGGCAGGGACCCCAGCTCAGTCTGTTTCTGTAATAGATGCACTGTATGAACAAAGGTTTTCAGCGACCCTCTAAAAGGACAAGAAAAACATGAATTAAAGATGTCTATTGAAGCCAGACTGAACACACACAACAGCCATGGAGAACACCCAGAACGCAGCCATCAAACGGCACCAGCTTCTGTTCTAACTGGCATCTCTTCCCTGGAGGATGCTCATTTTTTGGGGAGGAAGGGAGGGGCAGAATGCTGAGGAATTCCGGCCTAAATTCCACCACCGTTTTTTGGAAGAGGCTGAAGGCCCAGCGGGGAGGGAGAGCAGCAGCCACGGGCAGGGTCATCAACAGCAGGTTCATAAAGACAATCCAGGCACCTGATAAAACACCTCCACACTGCTCCTGAGGCAGCTCTTTCAGGATTTCTTGTAGCTGATTATTCACTCTGCAATCTCCAGTGCAACCCATGGATCTTCCTGGCTAAGGCCAAGTGTGAGCAAGGGCTGGTGCACTCCCACCTGCAGCTGCCTTTCCTAACTCCAACAGGAAAGACCAGACTCATCCATTTCTCATCAACATTCTGATTAGTTCTCACGGAATCATGGAATAGCCCAAGTTGGAAGGGACCACAGGGATCATCAGCCAGCTCCTGGCCCTGCACAGACACCCCAACAATCCCACCCTGTGCCTGAGAGCATTGTCCAACCACTCCTGGAGCTCAGGTAGCCTCGGGGCTGTGCCCATTCCTTGGGGAGCCTGGGCAGTGCCCAGCACCCTCTGGGGAAGAACCTTTCCCTGAGATCCAACCTAAACCCCCCTGACACAGCTCCAGCCCTGCCCTGGGTCCTGTCCCTCCTGAGGAAGTTGTGCATTGGGATGAGGTCTCCCCTCACAACCCCAAATTTGGAAGATCCAGATGCCTTTAAAAATTTTACAATTTCTGTTTTTCAGGGCCATTTTCTGGAAGATGTGGTAGCTTTATTTCCAGGTATTACAGCCCACCTAAGTAGGAGAATTTGGCAGTATTTTAGGTCAGTTATGAGCTACTTCCTTCACAAACAGGAGTGACCAGCTGCAGAGATCCTTGCCCTGCACTCTGCTGAATCCAACCTTTTGCTGTCACATGTGGTCAGTCAGCTCCCAAACTTGCCTCCCCCACACCCCAATCCCTGCTTTCCCCAGTGACATCTTCAGCTCTTTGCTTTCACTGATAAACCTCTGCCTGCAGAAAATTGACACCAAACACATTAAAGCACCTCCATTAATTATTTAAAGCAATATTTACCCTGTTGTCTTATTTTTAGCAATAAGAAGCACCCAAGACTGCAACTAGGAATGTCAATAATAGCCTCATTTTCAAGGTTTTTTCTTCCACACGACTTGGATATTTAAAGGAAAAGTGTGAGGCTTTCAGAGGTGAACAAAGCACAATGGGATATTTCAACTCTTTAAGCAAAGCAAGGCAGACTTGCAAAGAAAATAATAGATCAACCTTAAGTTCAAAAGCTCTACTTGAAATTTAGCTCAGTTGTAACAGAACATCCCATATTTCCTGCAAATTGAGAAAAAAGAGATTGTGTTTATCAAATCCAATTTCTCTGAGCAATGTTCAAGTACACTGCCTTTCAGATAAGGCAGTTGTCAGGACAGAATAATTTGCCACATACCATAAATTTCTCATTGACTTCATTAAAACAAGTGCACTAGAAATTAAGTAGGTTTCATTTGAATAAACCTTTTCCTAAAGCAAACCATGCCATATCTTGGGAACTGCAGTATCTTAAATCAGAGTTAAACTTCACAGACAAGGCTGCGACCTGGGGAAACATTCAAGCCAACATTTCCAAAAGGCTCCTTGGGACTTTAAAGCCACATTCATGGGGCTTTGCAGAGGTTTTGTATTTCCTCCCCCTCTCCCCAAGCCCCGTTCTCTAAAAAAGTAGGTTTCGATTAAAAGCAATTATGAGCAATTTGTCCTCAATCACCTGATGCCAAACCCATGCAGGACACAGGGTATTTTAACCTAAAATGTTTGAACTCTTCACTGGCAACAAAATGAAAAAATACCTCCAGACATCTGAGAGACAACACTGAAATCAAATCTGAAAGGAATTGCCCAAAACCCAGCAGTTCCACCTTCTCCAGCCAAAGAAAGGTGCACAAAAGGGCAGGACAAAGGGAAAAGGAGACAACTTTTCTCCCTGATAAACACATTTGGAACCATTCCTAGAGCACTAGAAACAGCAACATGCACATGAGGCATTGCTAACCCAGATCCTTCTGTTTCTGCATATGCTAAAGGCATGCAAAAAAGAAATGCTTACCAGTTTCACCCCTTCCAACCCAATATTTAAATATCAGAAAGAGAAAGGCTGGTGCAAGTTAAAAATAAGTATCACCAGTGTAGTCACATCATTTTTGATTTGCTTCAACAGAAAGAGTGAACACCAACCACAGCATTGCCCAGGGTCGCTGGAGGCACCATCCTGGAAGGGTGCAAAATCCGTGGACGTGGAATGTGGGGATGTGGTTAATGGTGAATCACGGCTGGACTCTGCCAAAGCTCCTTAATTCTCTATTTTGCCAGTAAACTTCCGTGTACTTGTGACCCCCTGGGAACGCCGGGTTGGGATTCTGCCTCGTGCCAAACCTCAGGAACCTCAGTTTAATTTAAGCACTCCAGGTTGTCACACCCAACTCTGTTATTTCAGCCCCCTTACCTCGCACAAGCCAAGGCAACCAGGGCAGCAGCAGCGTTTTCCTTCTGCTTGTAGGGGATGTGCTGGCCGGAGGGCGCCGCGTCCTCGAGCCAGGAGCAGAGCAGGGCCTCGATGCCGTTGAGGCAGTCGGCCGGTTCCTTGGTCAGGCTCAGGGGCTGGCAGTCCCGCAGGCAGTTCAGCAGCACCTCGGCCGTGATGTTACACAGCGAAGGGTCCGTCCTGCTCTGCGACTGGATCAGCGGGAACACCAGCAGCAGCCCCATGCGGGAGGTGAAGGGGGCCTGCTCGGGCTGCTGTAGCAAGCCCTGGCGCTTGAGCAGGGCCAAGGCCTCCTCGTCGCCGGAGCCGTCGCGGTCGTGCTGCTCCTCCAGGGCCAGCTGGCGCTGGGCGCTCCAGAGCCCGCGCAGGGCGTTCAGCCGGTACTCCAGCAGCCGCGCGTACGCGTTGCTCTGGTTGCCGCACACCGAGCGCAGGCGCTCCGCCAGCTCCCTCGGGTTCTTGGTCTCGAAGGTCAGGATCTGGGAAAAGGGGGAAAGTGGGTGTTTAGAGAGGTTTTTAAAGAGGGGAAAAAAAAATCCCATATGGCTCTGGTGTTCTCTACAGCAGATGGAGGGGGATTGTTTTTTATTTCTGGGAATGAACAAAGCTACACCCGGGGCCGAAGTACAGGTGAGTGGTGTAGTGCCCACCTCGAGGTGAGGAGTGATGGCCATAAACTAAAACACATGGAATCCTGCAGGTTCAGCATTTCTGAGTCTGAATTTTAGCTCGCTAACCACTGCCAGCTCCTTTCCCAAGGGAAAGCTGCCAACAGTTTTCTCTCTTCAAAACATCTCTCTCCATTTCTCAGCACAGGCTCAGCAAACAGTGTTCCCTTTGCCACAACAACTGTCCCAGGGCTTGTTTCCTATTCCTGAACCAATGGAGAGCATTGTCAGTCCCATGGACCAATAACAGACCTTTTTACACAGCGTGTTCTAAAAGAAACTGTTGGAATTGTAACTAAAGCCTTCTTTCCCTTCTGACAGCTCCATGGAGTCAATCTATTTTGTGTCCTACAGACATCATCCCATGAACCTCTGTCCATGGGGGATGGCAAAGGACTGGGGCAGCTGCCCAGGGAGGGTGTGGAGTCAGGACATGTCCCTGTGTCACCTGCTCCAGGTGACGCT
This sequence comes from Donacobius atricapilla, assembly GCA_013397315.1. Taxonomy (NCBI): domain Eukaryota; kingdom Metazoa; phylum Chordata; class Aves; order Passeriformes; family Mimidae; genus Donacobius; species Donacobius atricapilla. The sequence goes on from WBMY01005184.1 coordinate 289,313, forward strand.
GCCTTGAGCAGGGGTTTGGACTGGGGGATCTCCAGAGATCCCCTCCCACCCCACTGCTGTGGGGTTCTGTGAGCCTCTTGTTGCTGAGGCTTGGGGGCTGCTGCTTTCAATAAACAGCACAGATTGTAAAGAAAAATACACACATGAAAGAGTAGCTTCGAAAATAAACACTCCCCTCCTCTGAAGCTTTTTTCTGTAATCGAGGCAATTTTGCTAAAAACTTCAAAAGAATTGCGAGGTTGGAGGGTCCCAGGGGTTTAGAGCCTTTCTATGAAAACTAATAGGTCACTAATGTTGTGTAAAAAGAACATGCTTGTTCTAGTTCTGGAGCTCTTCAAATGAACAAACAAACCAACCAACCAGTTCTCTCCAATTCACCAGCAGCTCTGGTACACTCTCTCTCTCCCCTGCTTTTTTCCTCTCTTAAATTTTGTCATCTTGCACTTAGCTACACCTTTCTCAAAATACTTCAAGTTGCTGCTGCAGTTAAAAATCCTAAAAGTCTCCTCCTCATCATTTCAGACAGAAGAAAGAGGCTTTTTTGGCACTTCTAAATAAAACTGAAGACCAAGCTGGAACAACAGAAAACAAGTAAAGCATGACACAAAAATGTATTTATGGTTTAGTATCCAGCCTGGGACTGGAAAACACAGAGTTTTAAGGAATTTACAGGCAACTTTTCTCCTTCCAGCAAACAACAGTGGAGATCAGCAAAGTCACTGAAGCTGTGGCAGCTCAAGGAAAGCCATGAGCCAAGCATTTTCTGATACTCTGGATCCAGTATCCAAAGGGATCTGGTGTCCAAAGGGCTTCTGGCCACGTTCCAAAGTGCCTCATCTCATCCACCCTCAAACACAATCTCTGGCCCATCCTTATGCTGTAAAACTGTCCTTCTCTCACGTAATAAATAAAAACATTTGTGGGGAGAGCGTGAGAGACAAAGCTGCCACGGGGAACGGCACCCAGGGCTGTTTGTTTTGTGGGGTTTTTGAATTGCAGGCAGCAGTCAGAGATAATAATAAATTAAAAATAAATGTTTCTGGCTAATTGCAGACTCCCGAACAGCTTGTTCAAAGGCTGCAGGACAAATCACATCTGCCAGTGTCACACAGCCCCTGACTAAAGGGAAACAGCTTTGCAGTAGGACACTCACCACCAGAGCCGGGAAAAGTTCACTTGAAAGGAATTCACATCATAATTAACTTGAATGGATGTTGTGCTGAGCTCCTTAGACCTAATAAACCTCCTTTAATTAATTTCTCCAAGAGATTATGAATATTAATTCCTAAACCACACATTATACATTTAAAATAACCACCTCCCGTTGTGTGTTCTGCTGTCTCAAAAGTAAGTCTGTCTCCTGTTGTACATGGAATCACATTCTACAACAGCTGGCTTTTGATTTTCCTGAACTAAACTGGATGGACCTTCCACTAAGTGACAAAAAGCTGCAGAGATGGAGGAAAAAGAGAATTAATGTTTGCATTTTGAGAGTTAAATGCCCAAGAAACCAGCTCTGTGGTCTTTGTTAATAACAAAGATACCACCACAAAAGACAAGCTGTGATATACACGGCGTTGCATGTCTTGCTCCTCAAATCCCACAGTTTTAACAGGAAAACGAAAATTTTTTTGCCTTTGATATGGCTCTACAGCTCTGAGTCTGTCTTGTAGCAATCAGGACGAGTCAGTGTCAAATATGTGCAGTTTTGCTGATGAAAAGCTTTTTCCTGCTGAAGTTTTAGTTTCTCCCTGATCTCACAGTTGCCAATTTGCTTTAAAAGCATGCAGGGTCTGTCTGGGATTGGTAAGAGTGTTTCACTTCAGTCTTTCATAAGGGAAATGAGCGCTAATTTGGGTAAATGATACAGGAAGTACATCAGCTTCAACAGATTTACAAGATCATTCCAAAATGGGACTTAGAGACTTTTGATAATGCAGTTTACATCATCTGATTTTCATACACAGCTCATGGAACCAGTGGAACAAAACCTTAATTATTCATCATCTGAGGGTCTAGCAGGCGTTTGCACTTCCAGAAAGCAAGAGGATATTAGAAGAAAGGTGTGAGGTCATCTGCTACACAGCACACTTCGGCAAATTAAATTAAAGGCTGTTTTCCTCAAAAGCCTTTTTACTAGAGGTCAGTACTCAGAGCTACCTCCAAAAAGGAGCTTTAAGACCAAATGTTTCCCAGCGAGGCTGGAACAAACACCCCAGGAGCTTCCAGGGTTCAGACACATCCCAGGAACTGCTCTGGCTCTCCCGGCAGCCAAACCCAGCCCTTCCCACCCCAACAGGGACAGAGCTTCACTTGGTCCCTGCCACATCCATCAGTGCCTCCCTCTGGATCCATGAAAGGCTCCACACAGGAATCCCAGCCCTTGCCAGGGTTCTCATATCTCCAGGCAAAGCTTGTCATCTTCCAGCTCCCTGAAATCAAAACAAGTTAAAATAAAATGCAAGAAAACCCTCATCACGTTCTTTCACAAATTCTCATACAAACAACACAACTACCAGTGCTCATAAAAGGCAAAATTCCCTTTCCTGCTGCCTCAGGATTTACCCTTGAGCCTCAGCTCTGATTTGGGACTGATTTCCAGCATCCTTTCAGGGCACCCCAATATTTCCCTGTGCAACACCTGGGGAGGTGCTGGGGGCAGGCACCAAACCCAGCCCCACACAAACCTCACCCAGACCAGTCCCTGATCCATCACTTCTCAACTCCAAACATTTCTGACCAACAAGGCTTGAACAGAATCAAAGAGGATGAGGAGGATGTAACAAACACATCATTTTGCCATAGGAGTTACCCAAGTAGCTACTTACATATAACTACTGTATTAAATACCTTAATTGTCACTATTTTAATTTTACAGTATCTTATCCTTACACATTATTTCCTTGTTTGATCTTTTAAATCGATTTTAGTCAATATTTTAATTATAATGTGGTAGAGCCAAAGTTCAATCACTCTGATTAGTCTTTGACATCTCCTTCAACATCAAGAAGCACAAAAAGTATCTGATTTTAGATGAACTATGGGGAGGTGTCATCTTTCCCACCGTATCCAATATTTGTCCTTTTGCATCCTACTACCTGACCTCACCCAGGTAATTCTTCCCATTAAACAGAATTTTTGCCAAATCTGCTCAAAAAAGGACTGGCTGACATTCCCTATTTTCAGGGCAACATGTTTCTCTGCTGATAGTAAATACCAGACCGAGTGCAATTAACACACACTCATATACATGAAGAGCTTTAGCCTGAGGTTTTATGACCCTATTAAGTAAATTTAAATGTGAGCTGTCACTGAAAGGCAGCTTTTTCCTCTGGCTACAATTCCTGCCCCTTGTCCCCTCCCAGGTGCTGGCACTGCTGCCTGTGGGGGGAGCGTGTTTTAATTCTGTTACACAGGGAACTGAGGAGCAGTGAAGTTGTGCACAAAGAAGGGTTTTCATCCTGAGGTTGCACTTTGGAAAGGGAAGTCTCTAAATCTCCCCAATAACGTTTAATTCTTTCTCTCCAGAGTTCTATTGGCTGAAGTTCACACGTGAAGATGAAGATGGTGAAACATTTATCAGGATCAATTACATTCCTAATACCCCCCTGAGAACGAAACACGGATTATTCCCATCTCACAGGAGGTACAAACCAGACAGAAAAACAGCAACAACCTCAAGATTGTAAATATCTTTAAAAGCAGCATGAAAAAAATTTATTTCTATTACTTTGACCACCTCGTTACAGGTAGAAGCTCATTCCTCTTGTACAGAGTTCGCAGGAAGGCAGCACCACTTGTTTACTTGGCTCTTTTGTCTCTAGAAACACCAATAAAACCGAGTAAAAAGGCTGAGTTACAAAAAGTATGGATTCTTCTGTAAGGGAAAGAGCACAAACGCCAATTTAAAAGGCACCCTGAAGATTGAAATATACATCCCAACTGAGCTGCTCCATAAACAAACCCGTGCTCCTGCTCCTTGTCTCCCACTCTGCTGGGAACAGCGTTCCTGCACTTGGCATTTCCTGGGATGCCCAGCACGAAGCTGCCTTGGTGCAAAACACACCTTAAATCCTTCTAAAACATCTTCTAACCCCTCTCTAAGACCTCTTCTTTGCTAAACCACGTGCCAAATACATAAATATCTGCAAACGTTTTCTCCCTGATGTTTCAGCAGCTGCTGCACCACGTTTTAGTGGTGCGGTTAAAAACTACAAGACTCAAAGTTGTGCCAATTTTTTTCTGCTCCAAGAAATTTTAACTTTATCCTCTTGACCAAAGCCTTGCTGAGTCCTGTGTGGGGCAGTGCAGGTTTTTAACTACTCAGCTAAACCATTTTCTTTTGTGAGAGCATTGGAAATCTCATTGCTCAGAAATAAGCAATAAAACACCGCTATCTTTTAAATTTTACCCCAAATCATTTTTGTAACCATATAAATTTATGAAATAACCTTCGTATCTGAGATGAATTACAGAGAACAAGCAGGCTGTAAATAAATAAAATGCTATAAAGCATTGTTTCTTTGCTCATAAAAATATTTCTTTGGCTCTTACTCAAGTCATAGGTGAAAATGGCTGCAAAAGGTAAAGAAAAATCTTTGTAATTTAAACATCTGAGAGTGCAGATCACTGAATTCATCAGCTGCAATTGGTAACAAGATCTATATTTGGGAAACAGATTTGCAAAATCATCCTTGAGAAGTTTCCTAATGTTTCTCTACAAGGTTACCTAAAACACGATTTTAAAAATCAAAAGTCAGAGGCACAGTGGTCCATATCAGAGAAGTTTAATAAATCCCAAGTCCTGGAAGAGGAACCCTGGAGCCTGGAAGGGGACGCAGGGGCAGGATGAGGGTGCTCCAAGCCTGCCACACGCCCGGATCAGCAGTTTTCAAGTCAGAGGTCACAACCCCAGGAAGGGTCACCCACTTAGGAGGGAGTCAATTGTTGATGGTGGCACCCGGGACTTTCAGCATGACAGAGGTGACGCTTGTAGATGGCAGTAAGGTCACAGGCAGAAAGGTTTGGGAAGCACTGACCCAGATAATTGCAGGGAACTGCTCTCTCCTTCAGCAATCAGGGAAAAGTGACAAAATGTTTTCTCTGGGCCGGGAGGAAAATGGGTGAAAACTTCCAAGTTTAGCAGAAGCCTTCCAGTCTAAATCATTTTATGGCAAACACAAGTCAGTCACAGGACTGGCACGTGCTGAGAGAAGAGCACTGGACTTCAGCTCTTCAACCTCCCTGTGGAGGGCCAGCCCAGGCCACACTGGGGGGAAGAGGAAAGACCACAACTTCTTCCTTATTTGTTTCATTTTTTATTAATTTTTTACCTTCCATTTGATTAAAGGTAAGGATTTTCAGCGCAGAGCCACACCTGCCCAGCGGCTCCTCACTCTGTCCTGCAGAGGAGAGCTCAACAGGAGTGTGACCAGCAGATGTGGGCAGAGCTGACCCAAGAGCTGCTGAGGGAGGGAGGAGCTGCACTCCAGCTCCAGGGCAAAGCCAGAGGAAGGTCCCCTGACGCTGCTCGTCACACACACACAGACACACTTACTTGATCAGAAGGTATAAAACTGAAACTGGGTTTATTTTAAAAAATCTGACTCCCTTTTATAGTATTTCTACAAAGGCCAAGGATTGGGGGAGAAGGTTGACATCTCTTCCCATCCCATTGGTCAAGACAACTGTCCATCAGCTGTCCAGATCTCCAAGAACAGGAATGAAAACTTTCCTTGTAACTAGGAAAACATTGGCTTTGTTTACATCACCCAAAGCGTGAGAAAAAACCCTAAACCATGAAACTGTGAAACAGAAGAGAAGGCTGAAAAATCAGGGTGACAGTCCCGTGCCTGGGCAGGAGGGGATACGGGATGATCTCTGAGGTCCCCTCCACCCCAAACCATTCTGGGATCCTGTGGTGACTCTGCAGAGCTGGCAGAGCAGATCCCCTGGTGTGAGGGATCTCCTCTCCTTTGGCAAACCCTGACCACGCTCCCGGCTCCAGGGAAGGTTCTGGAAGTGCTGCAGCTCCCTTTGGGGCACATAAAGGAACGGCTCCTCCTGCCCTGAATGTCCCTCCTGCGTGGGCACTGACCAACCCAGAGGCCATGGCAACACCTCCAGCTCTGTCACTGCCTCCAAGACTTTGCTCTTTCCAAGATTTCTCTGTGTGAAAGGTTTTAAAATAAAGGTCCAAAGGCTTCTGTAATCACTGACTAATCCAGGTCTCTCCCGACTAGAGGATTTTAGTGGGAAACCTGTGCCAGGAGCAGCTGGTTCATGCATATCGTTACAAAATGCTATCAAATTAAAAAAAAAACAAACCACACCTCATTTTTTGTAAATATGCTGAAACAATCTAAGAAGTTGGCACACATCATCAAAAAAAATAAAAACAGAGAAAAAACCTCCACATCCTTTAAAACTCACCATGCTCCTAGAACAAGTTGAAAGAGAAGATTAAGGCTCTTGTAACACATCATTAAAATATATACGGATAAATACAAGTGTATACAAATATACAAAAAAATAAAATCAAAGCTGCATGGGAGTCAAAATAACAAAATAATAACTTTCCATAAGCCTTTCTTGGCGTAACACCAGCGCTGTAACATTTTTTCCCCTGCTTTTCTTTTTATAAATAGACAGAACCTTTGAACAGAAGGACAAAGGAAACACATCCAAACACACTGACATTAGTCACCAATACGCTCTTTAAAGGGATATTTAAGCAAAACAGACCAAAATGATGCTTCTCCACCCAAAAAAAATATCCATTAAAGTATTAAACATTATACATTTTTAATTAAGCACTGCAGCTCAGAAATTCAGCCAGGCTTCTGACCACCACTGATGAAGCACAAGAAGTGAATTAAAGAAGTTTCCTAATCAAAGCAGCAGCTGCAGCATCTCCTACCCTTGGCCAATAGCACATCCCAAGAGATTTCTGTTTGGACCATTTTCAAAGATATTTATTACACTGCAAGTAGGAGTAGAAAGAGTGTAGATGAGCTCTTGTGGAGCAGTCGACGGCATGGCCACGCTTCAATCAGATGTGTGCACCTATCTCCACAAAATGGCTCCTCAAAGCCATTCCACACCACCAAAGTACCCCTGATTAAACAAAAACCAGGATTTTAAAAAGGCAGAGCAAAGTTACGAGCTAAATGTTTTACATCTGCAACATGTGAAATGTCATTTTTTTAAAACCCTTCTCCCTCAATACCAAACTCCAAAGCAAATTGGAGATATCTGAAAATTAAATTGATTGCTTGTGATCATCATTTCTATCAGTGAATGGAAATAAAAGGCTTTAATAAGCTGTGACTTAAGAATAAAGGTCAAAATAAGTCACAATCAGTACTTATCAAAAATAAGCACCACAGCAAAAAGTCACGTTTAATTATTTATTTAAAAGTTTTGCACTGCAAACATGAACAACAGGAAAAGAATCTCTGGAGCAGGAAAAACGATGTGAATCAGTGGCACTGGATTGCTGCAACACCCATTATGATAAATGTCATGAAGCACAAGACACGGTAGCACCAATTCCATTCCTATCTCTCCCAAACAACTGGAGTTTTAGGACATTCCTAACACTACCACCAAAAAATTCTCCAGAGCTGAAGTGTTTGTCGAGTGAGGCTGTGTGTCAAGTTTCAGGCTGGAACACACTTCTGGCCTGGCTGGCAAGATCTTAAAATAAGGTCTCGATTGTTTTTTAAAGGATATCCTCCTTTCTTATGATATAATAACATGAAAAATGTATCAAATGTGTGGGAGCACCTTATTTTTCTAGCACAGTTTTTAAACTCAATGCTGCTTCTAGAGCTATGCCACGGACTCAAAATATTTTCTTGCATCCAAGCTGCACTGAATGCCAGAGCAGCTCTGATCACAAGGGAGAATCAGTCCGTGTTTATACACACAGAGATAAGTCAGCCACCTTAAAAAATCTCCCTTTTCCTGTTCATGTGATATTTGCCAACATCCATTTCATGGGAGCAGCTGATTTTCCCATGCCATTCCCCAGTGTCCCAACACACGGGACAGAAATGGCACATCCAGCAGAAATTATCTTTCCTTGGATAAGGCTGGGGGAAGTTTCCCCATAGCCCATAAAGATCCCACGTCACCCGATGAACAATGATGTTGTCAGGACTTCTCGTGGGCTCTTCTCAGCAGCACCCTAGAGAGCAGCTGAAGCCTCACAAAAAGGGTTTTTTTGGCCTAAAATGCCTGGGACCGAAGAGAGGCCGGAGTTAAAGCTCCGGCTGGACCGTCCCCTGCCCGCTGCCACCGCTCAGCTCCGGCGACAAAGCCCCTGTGTCATTGCGAGCCACGCTGCCAGGGAGGAGGGTGGCGTGAAACACGAGAAGGGAGGCACACAGGGAAAACAAAACAAAACAAAAAAAAAAAAAAACCAAGAAAAATGCAGTCTACGAAATAGATGCAACCTATAATCCGTGACATTCAGTCCTTCAGCGGCTCCTCCTAAGATAAAACAGCTGCACCGCCCGCCTGCAGCCAACAGCACGGGCAGTTCTGGGAAGGTAAAAAAGCTGCGATGAAAATCTGGGCTGCCCTCCTGGCTCCTTAATAACGATCACTGTCAACAGCTGAACAAAACACCTGGGCACCCCTGAGCATGCCGTTGTAAGGCTGATGAATTACAAAAAAGTAACAGCAAGAAGACACAAAATCTTCAATAAAAATAAACGGGCCAAAGGCCACGCNNNNGGGCCAGAGGCGACGCCAAAATCCTTGAGCGCGGCTCTGATTTCCAAACCTTATGGAGCCAAAACGAGGAGGACGCACCAATACTTCTCACCCTCCATTTACATCAGCACCTCACCATCCTCTTGCCCAGCTCCACTTACATTATTAGCCGAAATAAATAAGTCTGACTCAAGACAAGCAGAACGCCTCGACCCCGGCTGGCTCCGGACTCGGGATCCCTCACCCGGCATCCGCATCCAGCATCCTCCATCCCGGCCCCCCATCCTCCCCTAGTCATCCTCCCTGCACCCCCAGCTCCCAT
>WBMY01005184.1:298420-316663 GCA_013397315.1 Donacobius atricapilla
TCCTCGCCCCCATCCCGGGCCCTCCGCCGTCCCTCGCCTCGGCTCGGGGGCCGCCTCACCTCCAGCTCCGTGTCGCCGGGCTCGGCCACCCCAATGATCTCGCTGGGCAGCTCGGCCAGGTCGGTGACCCGGATCAGCCCGTCGTGCAGGAAGATGGTCTCCTCCTTCACCGACAGCCACTGCGCCGAGTCGGTGGCCGCGGCCGCCGAGNCTCCCCCGCGGCGTGTGCTGGCCCGGGGCTTCACCCGCGCCGGGCACAGCGGGTCACCTGCACCGGGCACAGCGCCTCGCCCGCACCGCGGCGAGTGTAGCAACCGCACCGGGCGCAGCGCCGCACTCGCACCGGGAGCGCTCCCCTCAGAGCTTCACCCCGCTCACATCGCACCTCAGCGCCTCACCCGCACCGGGTGTTCTCCCCTCAGCACCTCACCCTCATGGGGGGAGCGGATCAGCCACACCGGGTGTTCTCCCCTCAGCGCCTCACCCTCATGGGGGGAGCGGATCAGCCACACCGGGTGTTCTCCCCTCAGCGCCTCACCCTCATGGGGGGAGCGGATCAGCCACACCGGGTGTTCTCCCCTCAGCGCCTCACCCTCATCCCTCAGGGATTGCTCCCCTGGTCCCCTCAGGGCCTCACCTCACTCCCTCGGCGCTGCCCCGGGGTCTCACCCTCATGCAATGGCAGCTCCCTCAGCCCTTCAGCTCCTGAGACCGCGACCTGCTCCCTCAGTGCTGTTTTCCAGAGCCAACCTGCTTGGCTTACTGGGCCCCTCTGAAACTCCTCATTTTCCTCCAGGACTGATCTCTCTTGGTCCCTCACGTTCCCCTCATGGTTGTTTCTCCTCTCCCGAACCTCTGCTCACCCCTATTTTTCTGTCCCCTCACAGAACGATTTCCCTTTCTCCCTTTCCCCTTGCCCCTCTCCGTCACTGTCTCGCAGGAATCCTGTCCCCTCTCCTGGAGCTTTTCCCAAAGGACTCGTCAGCAAGCAGGTATGTCCCTTAAAATCTGTACCTCTGGATTTGTGGGTTCCAGAGGGTGTAAAGCAAAAAGGGTTGCAACACGTCAGTGTGTGTGGGAAAAAGGGGATCCAAAGGAAAATTGATCCTTCTTTCTCAGCCTAATTTCACCCTCAGTTCCCTCAGAGCTCGCCCTGAGCCCGTTCAGAGGCACAAAGTACCACAGGCAGATGTACCTGGATGTTCAGCAAAGGACGTGCTGCTGAGACAAATCATGTTAATGAGAGAGATGTGGTGATAAATGTTAAATAGTTTTAGTGGGTAATTGCTGTGGGGATTCCCATTGCAAGTGTCTGCTTTTCATGGAACAGTGACTGTGCACAACTGAGCAGAGATAGAACTCAATGCATTTATTTACCTGTTTGATCAGATTAAATTATTTAACATATTAGTGCATTATAACAAATGTGCTGTGCTGTTGCAGGAAAAGCTTATTCAGAGCTGGAGTAAAACAAGATCTACCGCCAGTGCTCTATATCCTGTTAAATGTGGTTGGGAAGAAGATTTTTTTTCCGTGTAATGGATGACCACTCCACATAGGACCCACGCAAAGCCCTTTTGTGGCACTGATTCAGCAGCATGAGCACTCATACCATTGTGTAGCTTGTTTTTTGAGGCCAGTTCAGTTGACACAGGGTTCAGGTAAGTTCAAACGAGCAGTAATTTAGAGATCTGTGTGATAGCTCTGTGCCCTGTTTGCTAGGACATCCCTGCTATTCATGTGCTGGAGGGTAGAAGAGTCTCCAGGCTTGGTTTTGTTCTAGAAATAGATATTATTTGCCTCTGTGCTGCAGTAATTTTTGAACAGGGAGTGTGTGCAGAGCTGCTATCAAAAGTTTTTATGAGGGAGAAGCTTCGTGGGCATCTGTTATTTTTGGTCAAGACGTGACAGAGGGAACAATGGCTGCAGACAGACCCTGATCCTCCCGTGGGAGCCCTGGGAGGACTCAGAAGAGGGGGAATGCTGAGATTGGAAGATTTTATGGCAGCTGGGATGTGGCAGCTGAGTTCTGGCAGGGGAGATAAGCCAGGCTCCCGAAGGTTCCTTGGAGCAAGGGAAAAACTCCTGGGGTTGGATTAGTCACATTTCATGGGGAGACAGCCACGGGTGTTGCTGTTCTGTTCCCAGAGTGGGAGTTTGACATTGTTTTCATTCATCCACATGTGAGAGGAATAGAGGGAGAGAAACACAAAGCGTGTGTGCATTTTAGGGGGAGTAACTTCCCACTAAAAAAGCATTCCGTCGTTAGATCTTGTGGTACTATCATGGTGCTGGTTGAGTGTCTTCCACAAAATCAACACGAACAGCAGAGCTGGGAGTCATAATGAGATGGTCCCTTCACTGCAAGGTGAATGTGAAAAACGAGGTTCACTTTCTTAGAAAAATTTATGAGTTTAATAAAAAATAAAAAAATAGACAATTAGGAGAAAGACTAAAGACAGTTTCTCGGCCGAGGGTGCCTGGCCCCAGCTAGCCTGCACAGCCACTAACAAAAAGCTTGTTCCTTAAAAGTATCANAAGGACATTGGCAGAAGGGGCTGCAGTGTTTTCCAGAGCTTTGGATGTACCTGTTCTCCAAAGGGATATTTAACAGGCTGGGTAACTGGCATGGTAGGCCACAGAATAATTGACTCCATAGAGCTGTCAGAAGGGAAAGAAGGCTTTATTTACAATCCCCACAGTTTCTTTTAGAACACGCTGTGTAAAAAGGTCTATTATTGCTCCATGGCACTGACACTGCTCTCCTTTGGTTCAGGAATAGGAAACAACCCCTGGGACAGTTGTTCTGGCAAAGGGAACACTGTTTGCTGAGCCTGTGCTGAGAAATGGAGAGAGATGTTTTGAAGAGAGAAAACTGTTGACAGCTTTCCCTTGGGAAAGGAGCCAGCAATGATCAGCAAGCTAAAATTCTCCCAGGCTCAGAAATATCGAGCCCACAGGTAACCCCCAGCTGAAAATGCTTTGTCTGCTCTCTGCTCTTTGCAAGGCCTCCTGGACTGCCTTATCCCAGAGGAATGTGGCTGCCACAGCAGCTCCCAGATGCGGAATCCGTGTTGGAGGTGGCTGGGGCTTCAATCCACTGCCTTGGGATCCAAGCCAAGGCCTTTTATTGGAATGAGGACCTGACGCAGGGCCAGGAGAGGCGAGTGAAGCTCTGGAAGCTTCCACAGCGGGTGAGGCACTGAGTGAGGTGTGTGGCCACGATTCCCTGGCAGGGGCTGTGCTTTGTCCTTTGTCTGAGGGCTGGTGACAGTTTCTCCCAGGAAGGATCCTGATCCGTGTGGGAAGTAACCTGAGCTGCCCGCAGTGAAACCAGCCCCCTTGGCTCTGACCTGCACGTTGTTGTTGTTCGACACACAGACACACACACACTTTGTCTGGTGAGAAGGCATGAACTGTTTATTACAAAATCTGACTCCATTATATAGTATTTCTACAAAGACCAGGGACTGGGGGAGAAGGTTGGCGCCTCTCCCCATCCCCATGTCAAGACAACTGTCCATCAGCTGTCCATGTCTCTAAAACAAGAATGTGAATTACCTTGAACTAACTAAAACATTGGTTCTATTTATAACACCCGTGTGCGAGAAAAAAACCTAAGAACTATGAACTGTGAGACACAAGAAGGCTGAAAAATCAGAGCAACAGCACATTGTGCAGATATTTTGGAACGCCTCCTTTTAGCCAAATCTGTGTGAAGGCTTCCCAAGCTGAACAGAAGGGATAGTCACCATTTTATAGTTGCTGATTTGCTTATTTGGAGTTCTGCTGAATTCAATTGACTTGACAATTCAAAGTCAAAAAGCAGTCACTGAATGAAAGCAATGGAATAAAACTGAGAAATGTACCCTGTCCTGCCTCACTGCTGGCAAATAAAATAATTACTGGTAAATGTAATTTCCCAAATTATTGCAAGTGCCTGCCATTCAGGAATTAAGAGTGTGTTGTACAATCTATAAACTTAGATGCTGATGGGATGCTGATGTAGCTTCCTGCATGGAACTTTCAGTGCTAGGGCTGTACTGGGTGCAGCAAACTCCATGCAGTTTGCCTGGCATCTGCTGCAGAAGATGTTGTGTAATGGAATGAAAAAAATATAATCTTTGTGTTCTGCCTGTCACCAACAAACGTCAGCCACTGCAACTTCAATGTGCAGGCAGAGGGGTACAGCAGCAACTACAAAGAAGTCTTGGACTACTTTATGGGAAGGCTTAAAAAAGAGACCAGAATAACTTTGTGACACAGATCATCAAGCTGAAGGAATAAACCCCTCAACACTTAAATAGGCTCCTACAGAAAACCACTGTTTTGCTTCCTTTATTTTGCATTTTTTCCATTATTTTGGAGCAGATGTTGAGCATTCTTTGAGCTGCTGTGGTTGCCTCTGCCTCTGATGGCAGGATTTTGGGATCAACTCCTTCCTGTGCAGGTCTCTGGTGTCCTTGTGCTTCTCTGGGCATCGCAGATACTGAGATTTAGCAGAAGATGCTCATGGTCTGTGGGCAAAAATTCACTCCTGCAAGCTGCAAGTGGAAATTCCCTATTCCTGCTTGGAATCTGCCTGTTATGGAATGGGATTTCAAGCCACATTGTCTCACCCTTCAGTTTAATTTTACATTAACAGCTATTATGTGTGGGGAGAACTCTTTCCATCCCAAGGCTTTGCTGTGCATCTTTCTGTTCGTTTAGAAATGACAGTTTCAGTGACCATTGCAGCACTAACAAATGTGTGAAAAAGAAAAACAAGTTGCTATTTTTATGTGGTCTGCACTAACCAGATTTGCAGACCCTGAATCCTGGCTCCTCTGCCTGGTAGTTGTTATTTAGGGAGCCCAAATGCCATCATTAATAAGGCCACTACCCAAGGAATACTGGCATTTCTTGGCACATTATCTGGGATTAAAAAATACAGTTTCTCCAAGGAAAACTTAGGACTGAAGCGGAAAAAAAAATCAGGGTTTGACAGAGGAGAAGGAAGAAACTAGACAGTGAAATAATATAATTCCAAACCTCAGAAATGTATTTTAATTGCAAAGCGAAATATTCACATTTTTCTCATCTAGAAGAGCAATAACTGCTGAGGATTGCAAGGTGGGCTTGAGGGAGGAAGAACAAATAGATATTTTTATTAAAATAAATAAGGGTTATAGGAAACAAGAGTATGAATCACTACCTTGCAAACATGGCCTTACTTAAATTGGACAGGGAACAAATGTAAGTTGTGGAATCACAGAATCTGGGAATCCTGGAATGGTTTGGGTTAGGAGGGACCTCAAAGCTCATCCCATTCCACCCCTGCCACGGGCAGGGCACCTCCCACCGTCCCAGGTGGCTCCAAGCCCTGTCCAGCCTGGCCTTGGCACTGCCAGCGATGGGGCAGCCACAGCTGCTCTAGTCAGGCTCTTCCACTGTTGAAATGTCTTTACTTTTAGGGAGTTTCCTAATTCCTAACTGAACCTGTGCTGTTGCAATTTCACCCTTTCCATTTAGTTTTCCACAGGGAACAGTTTATTTCCTCTCTCTCCTGTTGCCTTCACCCCTGAGGGCTGTGACCAGAGCTCCTCCCCACCATCTCCGCACTAAATAATCCCCGTCCTTCCAAACTTGGAAAGTTGGAAGCCTGATCTTTTCTTTGGGCTTTCCTGCTCCCTTGAGGTGCTGGCATTTAACAGTGCTCTCCCTAATCTCAGCTCTCCTTTTCTTACTCCAGCAGCCTTTTCTGGAAGTCCCTAAATGCTGCCCATCATTGAGGAGGAGTGGTTGGGAGCCGAGCAGATCCCTGAGTGGTTGTCCTGAATTTTTGAATCTTGAATGTCTCAGAAGACTCATTATTACTATCCAAAAATAGGTAGGTTTAAATACAGCTATTCTGTGCTGTTTTAAAATTCTACCTCTCTGAAAACTGGTGCAGTAACACGAGGGATAAATAAATGAAAAAAGAATCTGGTACAATATCCTGCTCCATATTGTAAACATATAAACGTGGTAAGGTGGCATCTCTGGCTTCAGATTTACCACAACTTTTACTTAAAGTTTTATTTAAAACCCTTGGAAAGTGTCATAATCTGGTTTTCTCCTAGCCTATCAAGAAATAATTTGAGAGTCTACATTTGTATTTCAAGAATTTTCTGATTTCCCACGTGAGTTGGTTGAAATACTAATCCTGCAATCCCTGTGCTTGAGGGATTCCCTCAAACAGGGGTTGGTTCAAATAAAAAATTTCCGGGAAAATTCCTGTTACTTCACCCTGAACAAGAGCTGTAATGGCCAAATTCCAGAACTGATATCCCTGGAAAAATTCTCTCTTCCCACCCAGACAGCTCCATGCACGCCTTGGTCAAAGCTGAGATCTGGGCAGAGCTTCACAAAATGTTTATTAAAAATGTTCAGTCCTAATCAGAATAAAAAACTGAAATGTCGACATTTGCAATATAACATTCCAGGGGGAAAAGTACAAATTGGGACAATTTCTTTGTCCAGGGCCAGGCTGGAGAGGGCTTGGAGCAACCTGGGATAGTGAAAGGTGTCCCTGGAGAGCCTGAACCAAGAGGAAACCAAAGAAAAGAGGGAAAACAGGATTTTAAATGAGCTGGTGTTTGAACTGTCATCATCTTTGTCTTTTACTTGCAATTCATAAATCAGACCCAAGAGTGTGAATTCCTAATGAGCAGCTTTGCACTGGCATTGCAGCACTACCAACCTTTGATCCTGACAAAGGAAGGCAGGGCAGTGAATCCTGGAGCAAATGTTAGTCTGTGCTGACTTTCTCCTCAGTGGTGACAGGCACTCAAAACAAAGCTAAAACTGAAAGCCACTAATTGAGGACTGAAGCCAAGCTGTGCAAAGTGGAATAAGTGGAACGGTTTTCCTCTGGGAAGAGCAATTTTGCTCTCTGTGTGGTGCTGTCTTGCAGCTCTAAGTGCCCCCATCTCCAAAGGTGTTCTTCCCATGGAGCCTTCCTCCCTTTCCTTTCTTTCTTGCAGCATTTCTCTTGCTCTTTCCAGTGTCCCTTTCCTCTTTTTCCAGCCAAGAATCTGCTTTTAAAAGAAGAGTAATAACTATGATAAAATACAGTCCCAGCAAGTGAAGAAGTTGACAGAATATAAATACAGGGAACAAACAGAAGAGGCTGAAGATGCCTGCTGTGGTTTGGGATGCTGCTGATTTATGTGAGAGGTGCAGTCCTCTTGTCCCCTCTCAGACTCACCTATTTTTCCCTATTTTCCTTCCAGCCAGGAAAGGCCAAATAATTCATCATCCCACATTTAGGCTGGACTGGGCCCTGGGTTAAGCCAGGGTGGTTGAAAATCTTTTCATGCTGCTACAGGCAGGAGAGTTTCTTCACTTGTGATGTGGTAGAGGTGAGTTTATGGTGCTGCAGCGGAATGTCCTGTGCTTATAAAATCCTGGTCCTGACAGGGAATGGGAATTGTTTTATAAACCTTCATTTCATGTTTAACAACAGCACAGTGTTTCTTTAAAAAGAACATCACAAGCAGCCTACAGAGAACCAGGGAGAACAAAACTTCAACTAAAATTGTTGGAGTCCAGGTTATGCGGAAAACCCCTCAAACTGCCCTGGGGGATCCCAGACCCTGGCTGGGACCCCAGGAAAGCATTGCCTTTGACCTCAGTCCATGGGAAAAACTTCCAACACTCAGAGATGAATTGAAAACAAGATTTGAAATAAACAGTAGCTTAGTTTGTCACAGGGTGAACATTTGTAGTTTTGGGTTTTTAGTATGGAAGTAGATCAGAGCAAGATGGAGAATTTTGGGCTGTGTCTCATCTTCTCCTGCTCTGTCTCCTGCTGTGACAGTGGCACAGAGACATTGGTGGGATGGATTTGATGTAGAAATTGCGTGTTTAGAATAGGTGATGGTAACTGGCACAAAACCATAAATATAGTACGTTTTTAGAGGTAATTGGATTAGAAATCTTTAAAAACGACCTTGGACTCCCCGACCATGTTCCTGTAGCTGCTTTCCTTCAGTGCCCTGAGACTGCTGTGAGACCTTGAGATAAGAAACAGAATAAACACCTTTGCAGACCGAGCCACAGGTTCCATCTCATCTTTTAAACCCTGGCATGGGACTCTGAGAGACAGAAAACCCCTAATTAGAAGAATGTCAGGGTGAAAATCCGTACATAAAATAACCCCACAAACAATCAGTTAAACAACAGGAGAAGCAGAGCAGCGCTGTCAGTCACCCAAAGCCACCAGCATCACCCCCTTCATGAGATTATCATTTCCCAGACAGGTGACACCAGCCCAGCCCTCCTCCTGCAGCACAGGGACCACATTTGGTGTGCTGGGCTCCATTCTGTTATCATGTGGCTCTTGATGGGGCCTGACAAACACATCAAAAAGCCATTTTTTAGGCTTGATTACCCAGTCTGCCCAGGCTGGGGGTGGTGGCAATTGAATGACATGAAACGTTGAAGCTCAGGTTGACAGGATGGGAAGAGTGATAGAAATTCTAATGAGAATTCTAAATCCCCAGGAGCAGCTGCACTGCCTGGCTCACACTGGGACACCCTTCTCAGGCACTTGTGAAATCAGCAGTTATTTCAAGGGAGCCCAAACCACACAATTTGTGCTCTTATTTGTATTATTTTAATTCTATTTTTTATTCAAGCTGTCAGGCAGTTTGGGGATAAATGGGTTGTCTCTGTTAGAAGGCAGTTACAGAATGATGTGAGACATTGCCTTGATGAAGTTCTGTTTAATTACAAAGCAGGCAAATCTCTCCTGGAGTGTTGGATTAAATAAACCACACATTTTTATGCTCGGTGCTTTGACCAAAGCCAGGATTTGAACAAAAAAACCCCCAACCCTCACAAAGTTTCTCTTGCATCAGCAGCCTCAAAAGGCAGTTTTCCTTTTTCTCCCTCTGTGCCCTTGCTCTGGGCATGTGTTTGGCTTTTTTCTCTTCCACAAACACGAAGCTCCAGGTTTCCAGTGGCCTTTTTGCACTTTGTCAGGCCCCAGGGAAGCCATGTGGATGATGTGCAGGGCACAGGAGCTCTGCCGTGTGCCCCTCCTTTGAGCAGGACTTGCTGTGCTTTCAGTTCCCCCATTCCACAGGGACAGTTGTTCAGGGTTTTTTTTTGTGTTTTCTTGAAGAAAGAATTCTGGTTCCCCACCAATTTCTATGACATTCCACAAGAGATTTTCCTTTCAGCTCAGCAGGACACTCTCACCAGAAATTTGAATGGTGCCATCATTCTTAGGGTGCATCACTGTTTTTAGGGCCTGATTCTGAAAAATGCCCTTCCTCCCTTGTGAACCAAGGACTTCCTTTGTACATTTTATTTTGGGTTTTATTTCCTCTTGTCAAAATGGCCATTTTGAACAATAGGATCCCACGTACAGCACATGGTGAGAGCTGAAAGCCTTAATCTTAAAAACAATTACATCCTAAGGCATCTGTCAGGCCAGTGGAAAATCTCTACATCCATTAGGTCTGACAAAATTGATGAAGATGAAATTGCTTCTGGTTTACTCTTTATTTTTTCCATGAGATTTAGGGCCTTTCCTTGTGCTCCTTGGGGTGGTTCTCTGCATCCCACTGGTTCCAGTGTTGGAGAAATGCCTTGTTCCAATGGATTGGAGGAATCATTTTACCTGTGTGGTTTCTTGGTGCTCTCGTGGCAGTTCTGGGCCTGTGCTGGGTGACAGCACATGTAAAATATGAGAAGCTGGTTATTATCATCATTAAAACCGATCTGCAGGCAAAGCACCAGGAACTGCTAATTGGGCAACTGCAGAAACACCCAATGACTCCAGAGCCTCTGAATCTTTGAGCTCTTCTGCTCTGTGCAAACACAACAGCTTAAATTCTGCAAAAAATGACATTAAAAGTGATAAATAGGACTAGGAGAACATTTATTCTTTGTGCCACCTGTGCCAGTCTTCAACACAGCACAGCTTTTGTATTTTTTAGGCTGAAATGTTGATATGATCTCATAGAACAAGATCAGATTAATGGATCAGGTCCCCTCTCAGTGTCAGCCAAGCAGAGGCTGCTTATTCTTTTATGTACTTGAGAAAATGGACATAAATTTTCCATTTTCTGAAGTTGAAAACACTTCTTGAGACCAGACGTGAGAAAGTATTTCTGCTTTCTGCAGTATGTGAGCACAGACCTCTCTGAAAATAAGTGACTTGCTCAGGATCACACAGAAAATCAATATTTCTGGGGAAAAACCAATGAATTTCTTTCATCTTGAGTCCTATTTTGACTACTGTTCTTCCTCTCTCCTCATCCCCATTACAACTAATAAGTGTTTATGTCTGATGGAGTGTGAACCATGCTCAGGTCAGAGAAGCTGCTGGCACGGTGTGCAATTCATCATGCAAAGTCATTTCCCCTGAGATAAACACTGAAATAATGGGGGAAAAATAGATAAAGTGAGCAAAAAAAGCCACCCAGCTGACAAAAATGGGGTTTTTTGACTGGTATCTGGGAGAGGGTTAAGACTTCTCTGATCTAAACACCCCAAACAACAAACAAATAATTTAAAAAATAACTAAATAAAGAAAAATGTCCTGGTTGCTGCATGGCACCCATGTCGAATTCCACATGCAGCCATCCCAGCCCCACCCTCTGCAGTGACTCAGGCCCTGCCTGGCTTTGCTCAACCAGTGGCTCCCAGAACAAGACATAACAAGGACCATTATGAAGAAGATCCTTATAAAAATAAGGATTTAATTGCTCTAATTGCTTAAGCAATGAGTTGTCAAGTTCTCAGTGCAGACTGCAGTGCAGGAGAACTGGAGAAATCCAATTAACAGGTAAATAATGGCAGGGAACTTCAGTTCCTCTTCCCAAACCAGGACAGGAGCAGAAGCCCTTCATGGTGTGTCCGTCCATGGGATTGGCATTTATTTGGTCACTCTTTATGGAGCTTGTGGGGACATCCACAGATAATTTCTTTGCAATAGTTCTGAACTCTGAGCAGAGGGAGGGCAGGGATCAGATGGAAATATGCTGGGAGAAAAAGGTTCAGCCTCTCCTTCATGACAAGGCACATCCTACAGCACAGGTGAACTAAGCAGCCAGGCCCCAGACATCTGGGAATTTGGCGAATTTTCCTCACCACTTGGCCCAAGAAGTGTGGGAATCCCATAAAAGCACCTTCATACTCCAGCCAGAGCATCCTCCCTTAATGAAGGTTAAACCTGAGAGTGCCACAGCTGAAATGCCACAGGTAACAACCCTGGTAGTGTAAAGGACGTTGTCCTGCAGATCAGCCTCAGTTTCTCCTGAGGATCCTGGTCCCAGGATTCCCATTCCAGAGGCAAAGGCAGTGGCTGCCTCCCTGAGCCTCCCTGGGCTGGAACTGCAGCCACCAGGTCACTGCACAGCTGGCAGGTAAAAATAGGTGCCTGGAGATAACAAGGCATCACATCTTGTCATCAACTCCCTGGGAAAGCCAACATCCCTCTCTTTGCTCTCCAAAGGATGCTTTATTATAATTACACATCACTTTATTAGGCAGCTGAAGCAAAGAGCACATTTGATGCTAATGAAGTGCTGCTGTGGTTGAGGCTGTCACTATTTTTGGAGCTGCACATCTCCAGCACTTTTCATTGGGTGATGGAGGCTTTGGATGTCTCTGGCTTCTTCTGTGGGGGCTGCCCAGGAAAAAGCAGTGACTCAGCGAGCCCAGCTGCAGAACTGTTCACATGCTGGGAATGGGAAACGCTGGGGACAGCCAGAACACACACAAAGGCTCTTTATGTGCTGGAGGTTGTGCTCAGGTAGGGGCCAGCATTATCTGGATTAAAAAATCTCTCTGTGCCGGGCACCTGCACAGCCCTCGTTTTTCCTGTTTTCCATCCCTCACCCTGCAGCTTTTCAGAAAGAAAGCAGATTTTCACAGAACTCAGGGAAATATTTGGGAGGCTGGAGACAGACGCATCACAACTGATCACTGGCTGCCTCCCCTTATGGAATACGAGGGGTTTGCCATCTCCATTTCCTGCAGCCCAGCCTGAGGAGCTGCTGGGCCTCGGGAAGGCAGGATTTGGTGTTCCAGTTTCCCCTGCTCCCACATCCCTTGGTGTGACACTGGCATCCAGCCGGGCCAGTGACTCAGCTCAGGGATTGTCAGGAGCAGAGATTCCTCCCTCCCTCCCTTCCTCCTTCCCTCCCCACCTTGCAGGGTGTGTTACTGTCACCATCTCACACTGGTGACAGGACCAGGGCCAGGGCAGCACGGGAGGCCACTGCTCCAGGCCAGCATCTGCTGAGAACCAACTCCCATTTCCAAATCACTTCCTGACAGCACACTGGCAAAGCCTCCCCTCCCAGCCAACAAGGTTAATAGTTCCAGCTGTCTCCTGATCCACAAAGCAGGAATGTGTCAGAGCAATCAGGAATTCCAGGGAACACTGCTGGATCTCCACACCCCACTGCTTTTGGGGCTATTTTGCTACTGCAACTTCCCCACTCCCAGAGGGAAGGGAATGACTGGAGCATTAATATGTCCTGCAGTTTTCCCTCAAGAGCAGAGTGTGTGACCAAATTCAGGGTTGCAGACTGCAATACCACGTGCTCATACAAACTCTTGATTCTCCTTGCTGGATGGGGCTTTCCCCATCTCAGTGTTCCTACACACAGTTTTAAATTTAAGTGAACTTCCTAAGCGCATTTGGTTAAGGTTTTTCTTAGACCTACCTTAGGAGCAGCAGGGAAACGTGTACAACCCTTCTGTTATCATTTTAGAGCTGAATTATGTCAACAGGTCATTCCCAGAACTGCAGGAAAAATTCCCTCTAACATAAAAACCTCTGATTAATCCCACTACCCAGCAAGCCACACACAAGAGGAGACGTAACCAATCACAGACATATTTCCAATAGCAGGGAAAATAAAAGAACGCAGGGCAGAACACAGCACAGAGCAAAAGACACTTCCTAGGTAGGCCAGGAAGTCTGCGAGGGACAGAGGCAGCTCACTGCCTCCCTCTGCTGAGCCTCACTGAGAGTTCAGAGAGAATTCCAGCCTGGTTTGGCTCGGAAGGGACCTTACAGCACATCCTGTTCCAACCCCTGCCGCTGGTGAAGCTGCTCCAAGCCCTGTCCAACCTGACCTTGGACACTTCCAGGGATCCAGGGGCAGCCACAGCTTCTCTGGGCACACCTGGGCCAGGCCCTCCCACCCTCAGAGAGGAATTCCTTCCCAATATCCCACCTAACCCTGCCTCTGGCAGAGGGAAGCCATTCCCTGTGTCCTGCCACTCCAGGCCTTGTGCCAAGTGCCTTTCCGGCTCTCCTGGAGCCTCTTCAGACGCTGCAAAGGCCTCCCTGGAGCCTTCCCTTTTCCAGGCTGACAGCCCTCAGCTCTCCCAGCCTGGTAATCGTCAACAGGAAGCTGCTGGGAGTGCTCAGTGCTTTCACTTCCAGGCACTTTAACAGCCACCAGCACCCGGCGGCCACCCCTCGGTGCAAACCAGGTATTCCACAGGCGCCCAAAGCTCTTCCACTGCCTTCGGAGCACTCCAAGCCCAGCTCCTCTTTCCCACTGAGCACAGCTTCCACCTCAGGGAGGGCTGCACTGCTCTCTTTCCTATCCTATTTTCACGGAGCCTGGATGAATTTGATGAAATCTCCACTTCTCGTCAAGCCTAACCCTGTTGGCTACCTCAGCTCAGAATTACTGGGCAGACAGATGGTGCAGTTACATAAACCTGGATTCCTGCAGAAGTCTGGCTAAGGAAGAGCTCCAGAGTGCCAGACTTCGTGAACAGTACATCCCTGGTTTGTGTAAGAGCACTGATTTCTGCTGAGTTTAACACAGCATTTACCTTCTCCACTCACTGTCAGACACTTCTATCCTGCAAAACTGTGGCATATTCCCAGCATTTCCACTTCAAAATCAAAGCATAGCTCCTGAAACACCTCTCAAAAGTTATTTATTTTTGAAGTCCAGCACATATTTTAGCCTGCACTGTGTCAGCCCAGCATTAGCTGCTATTCCCAAAGCAAAATCTCTTCAGGATCCCTTCCCAGCTTGTTCAGAGTTAAGAAAGCTGAATTCCTGTTTATGTTAAAGAGTTAAAGAAATCCAACAACCACCACAAAACTAGAACAGCCAAACCTACACCCCAAAATTTGCACACTTCACTTCTGGTCACTACCTCCAGCCCCTCAGCGTTCCACACCACAGCAACAAGCACTGCAAGAGCCGTGCAACACCTGCTGTCACTGACTGCAATGAACACACCACAGATCCTTGCTTTTTTTCCCTTGGAGTTTAATGTGGCGCTTCCAGAAGGCTCAGAACACCAATTTGTGAGGATAGACTCCATTTGAGAGAGAGAACGTGGAGCGCAGGTACCCCCGGAGCTGAGGCACCTTCTTGATCCGTGCCAGGATCTGGGAATCCACGGCCTTCTGGTCAACCTTGCGCTGCTCCGTCAGCTCGTATTTCTGCAAAGCAAAGGGAACAACAGTAAAATCCTGGTCTGCAAAGCACAGAAAACAACAATAAAATCCTGGGAGCCACTGTAGAGTTCATGAGAGAGGAGAAAATTCAGGGCAAACCCTGAGTTTTGGGATTTTTAACACCTTTCCCCCATTTGTTCTCAGTAAGGAAGGTGGTGGAGCGCTGAAGCACCCCTCGGAGTCAACACAGTGACAGCATTTCTTGGTCAAAAAAGACATTTAACTGCAGTAATAACTTCTTCTCCTCTGAGAAAAATCCACACATTTTAAAGGGGGGGTTCTACCTCATTTTAATGGCATTACTTCATTTTACCTCTTAAAATCCACCTGTTTTTATCCTGCTAATTCCCCCTTTCCAGCCTAGCCTGGAGCATTGAGACAGAAGGAACCACCCTGTCCCTTACTTCTTTCTCAGTGTCAAAGATCTCTCCTTCCTGGTGCTTGGGCTTCCGCAGCCTCTTCTTCTTGAAGTAGGAATCAGTGAGATGCTTGGGAATTTTCACTCCAGTGAGATCCACCTTTGTGGATGTGGCAATAACGAATTTCTGGTGGGCCCTGCGCAGAGGGACACGGTTGACAGCCAGGGGGCCTGAAGGCAGAGAAGACAAGGGAGAACAAGATCAGCTTTTCTGGAGAAAACTCCTGCCTTGAAGCTGAATTTTTGTAGTCTATGTGATGACCAGGTCCTTCAGAGTTGCCTACAGCTAAAATCTCAACAGACAAAGCCCTCTAGAAATACAGAAATCTCCTTCCTGAGCTCTCCCAGGTAGTCAGATACTGAAGGGTGATTATCTCCCCTCCAGCTCCCTGCAGAGTCACAAATGACAGAATCATTAAGGTTGGAAAAGCTCTCCAAGATCATCAAGTCCAACTTTTGACTGATCACCACCTTGCCAACCACAGCAGAGCATGAGTGCCACATCCAGTTGTTCCTTGGACACCTCCAGGGGTGGTGACTCCACCACAAAATGTGACTCCCCACCGATGTGCCAAACCAAACACATGCAGATCTGTTGTGCTACTGACCCCAGAGACAAAACTGAACTTAAAAAACCCAAAGAACCCCCCAAACCAAAAATACTGTGTTTAAATAAAACATTTTACCTGTAACAAGCAGAAGGCCAGTATCAAGCTGCTTCAGGAACACAACACGCTGTAAAAGAAACGAGATGGGACATCAATCCTCAGGTCCCAGTACTCCCATAGCACAGCCAAACTGGGATTTTGCCTGTTACTGGTACAAGCACTGACAGTGCTGCAGCTGTGGGTCAGCTGTGCCACCTTCTGATCCAAGCTCCAGCACTGCCAGGTACCTCCCCTCCAACCGAGTGTGACCCTCCACAACTGTCATCTCTCAAAGCTGAGCAAAGCCAAATTACTCCAGTCTCACTCTTCCTTCATCCTACAGGATGGCAACAGCTATCCCAGCATCCAAATCCTTTGCAAGAGTTACAGGCAGGGATGGGATAAACACCACAAGGACCCTGTAACTTCGCACAGAGCCATCCCTCCGTTGTGTTTTGTTCCTTCTGGTCAAGGGTTCCTTCTCTGACAACATTCTTTATGGAATCAAGGACATCAAAGAGAGAGAACTCAAGAAAATAAGGGATGTGTTGCCAGTTGTGCTGGTGGCCACCCTGAGGATGGAGAACCCAATAAAACAACCCCTGATAATTAGATTAAGAATGAAACTCTAGTTTTTCCTTTGCAGTAACTGCTGTAGGACAGAGTTTTGTCTTTTAGGAGCAGAAACAGGCACTGGCTCTGCACTGCAGCAAGACCCCTTGCATTTTGTCAAAGCAACTGGCTGCTCCTCTTCTACTTTCAGTTCTGCCCAGAACAACCTTAATTAAACAAACATTTCACCTCTACCTCCCCTAAATGCTGGACAAGGAAAACACCCAGACAGAAGCCACGGATTTAAAACCCAGCAGCCGAGCAGGGTCGGATAAAATCAGCTGGGAGAGCCAGGGTGTCTGAAATGCTGCCAAAGCCCAGTGCCAGGAGCCGTGCCCACCTTGCCGCGGTGCCGGCCGGTGAGCAGGATCAGCACCGTGCCGGGGGTGATGGATGCCCGCAGGCGCCGCTTGTGCTCGCAGAACGGCTTCTTGCCGTGGCTCAGCAGCTTCCGGGGAACGTCCTCTGTGGGGTAGTACCTGGGCTGGGAGCAGAGCACAGACAGCCTGTACCACCCGTGTCCAACAGCACAGCAACTCCTCAAAAAAGTTCTCCCCATTTCCCCCCCAAGTTCAGCTTTCTGCAGGATTTCTGTTGCAGGCGGTGCCTGGGGACACACTGAGTATTTTGGAGTATTTTGTGTCCAGTTCTGTATTAGCGTGTGCTTCCACCTCAGCACAGCAACGCACAGGACAGAGAATTCCCACCTGAATTCCCACCATCTCCCAACAAGGTGGTTCCTTCTTTGGTCTGTATTAAAATACATGGGCTCGATATTTCTGAGCCTGAGAGAATTTCAGCTTGCTAACCACTGCCAGCTCCTTTCCCAAGGGAAAGCTGCCAACAGTTTTCTCTCTTCAAAACATCTCTCTGTTTCTCAGCACAGGCTCAGCAAACAGTGTTCCCTTTGCCAGAACAACTGTCCCCAGGGGTTGTTTCCTATTCCTGAACCAATGGAGAGCAGTGTCAGCCCCATGGAGCAATAATAGACCTTTTTACACAGTGTGTTCTAAAAGAAACTGTTGGGATTGTAAATAAAGCCTTCTTCTCTTCTGACAACTCCATGGAGTCAATCTATTTCGTGTCCTACTGTGACACAAAGAAAGGCCAGCACAGGCTGAGGCCCCTCCATCACTCCAGGCACAAGGCTCATCACCCAGCCTACAGCTCCTGGACCAAACCCCGAGCATCCTGGTGCTTTTCCATACCATTTTCCGGATTTTAACCACCCGGCTGCCTCCGTTCTTGTCTCCACCCACTGGCTTGGTGATGGTGGCGCGGGGCATCTCCTTCTTCTTCTTCTCTATCTGTGTGCAAAGAACAACGAAAACTCAGAGCACGTTTCAAACCAAAGGCACCACGACAAACGTGATTATTCCCTCAGTGCTTCCCGCCGTACCTTTGTCTCTGGGGCCGTGTACTTGCGCTTGTACAGGGCTTTCCTGGCGTACATGGCTGAGCGGGAATATCTCCCGATGCCCCGGGCCAGGACGGGGTTACGGCTGGCATGGTACTTCTTCACCCTCTTCTTCTTGTCCCCTGCTGCTTTCTGGCTTGGCTTCTGCTCCGCCGGCTTCTTCTCCCCTGCCTTCTTCTTGGCCGGCTTCTTCTCACTTGGCTTCTTCTCCGGCGCCTTCTCGCCCGCCATCTGCGAGCACAGACAGCAGGGTTTAGGGCTCGTTACAGAGCAGAGAAAACAGAAACAATCCAAACCATCCTTCACACCTTTCTAGTAGCTGTCAGCCACCTCCTCCAGCCGCTGCTGACCAAGCCTTGCACCCTGTGCGCCTCTACGCCACTTAGAACGCTCCTGCGCGCTGGTTACAACAGCTCCAGCGCACATCCAAGCGCTCCTCGGTGGGCAGCCCGAGAGACGCGAACACCCCCCGAGCCTGCAGCCGCCTCTGTCCCGGCTCGGCACTGCCCCGGCACCGCTGAGCTGCCGGGCCTAGCCCCAGCGGCCTCCCCCGGCCAGCCCCAGCCCGGCTCCCGGGAGGCTCCGGCGCGGCCTCCGCATCCCGCCGCGGCCTGACCCGCTCGGACCACGACACTCCCGCTCCTCCCCAGCCCGCGCCCAGCCGGGCCCCCCC
>WBMY01005184.1:316903-355816 GCA_013397315.1 Donacobius atricapilla
GAGCCGCGCCGGCAGCGCCCACGCCGCCCGTTCCCGGCGGGATGGCCCGGCTCCCGCAGCGCCCTCCCGGCTGTTCCCGGGGGATGTTCCCCGCCTGCACCGCGCCTTCCCGGGGGGCTGTCGCCGCTCCCGGCTCCCGCTGCCCGCCCGTTCCCCGGGGAACCTCCCGGGAGTGGAGGGGTCGGGTGGCTTCGAGTCTCTCCGAGTCCCGTTGGCGGCCGGAGCCGCCCCGGCGCCCCCGGTTTGGGGGCGTTCATGTGAGGGTCCCCCCGGAGCGCCCGAGCCCAGGGATGAATTGTTCGCGTGTGGGACCTGCTCAGTACCGAGGCCCAGCGTTCGTGTTCCATCGAGGGCCAGCGCCGCTCATTTACCAACCCTAAAACACGACCCAGCTGCGCAGGGAGTGTTCCTGAGCTCCCCATACCTGCGTTCTTAATCAATTATCAGTGCTCGCTCTAATTTTAAACCCTTGTGGCACTGCTGAAGCACGACGACTAACAGCCAAACCCATTTCTTTGTTGTAGCTTCTCACTGTCAATGTATTTTGACGTTTGTCTGGTACCCGATGTCCTTCTGGGCTCAGAGGTTTGGGTGAACGTTGGGCTTTAGAGGAATTATTGTCATAGAAAAGAGCATAAACATATTTATCCTTCATAACAGACCTATTCTGAGATTCATGGAGTCCCAGAATGGTTTGTGTTGGGAGGGACCTTAAAGCTCATCCCATTCCACCCCTTGCCATGGGCAGGGACACCTTCCACCAGCCCAGGTTGCTCCAAGCCCCATCCAACCCGGCCTTGGACACTTCCAGGGATGGGGCAGCCACAATTTCAATTGATTCACCTCTATCAGTAATACCTATTAAATTATCATTTCTCCAAGGGTAAGTTGTCCTCTCTCTTCTTCTGCTCAAGATGGTGAATCCAGATGAGCTGGTTTCAATCCATGGCCGTTTCCCGTAGGATTTGGGGTTTTTTTTGGACTGTGTGGAGGTTTTTTAATCTCTGTTGGGGGTTCTGGATGTCCCTGCTCGCCCTGGGGACAAGGCTACAAGTTACCTTCTGGCAACAAGGTTAGCTTCCTCCTTGCCAGGAATGATCCTGTTACTCTGCTCCAGCCCGAAACTGTAACTTGTGAGGGAGAGTGAAAAAAGCTGGGAAATATCAACTGATGAGCCTATAAATAGGAGTAATTAAAGTACCCGTCAGCACGTCCCCAGTGCTGTGGTTGTGACAGCTGAGACAGAACTGAATCCATCTCTCCTTTGCTCTTGCAAAGGTGATTAAAAAACCCAATCGCTGCATGGAAAATTGTATCGATTTGTTTCTTTGGGTTTGGTGAGAGAGAAATGTGCTGGCCGCGTGTGACTTGGGGAGCGCAGATCCTGCTGGACCGTGATAACAAAAAAGGGATAATTGTGGGAAGGATGGATTTTCCACCGTGGGGTTTTTTTGTTCACCAGAAGATTCCTTGCTTTGCTGATACCCCCTTGGTTTTGTAAACGAGCCCCTGCTATTTCACTGGCTGCTTTCTTACCAGCATTTCCACCTTGCTGTGACCTAACTGGACTGGGAATGGTGTATTCCGAGGCCCTGAGTGGGAATTGCTGTGGGAGGGATGGTGAGGAGCCGCTTTTCTCAGAGCGTGGGTTTGGGTGACTTCTGTGATTGTATTTACTGCCCTTGGCCGGGGCAGCTCTGCACCTGCTCCCACGGACAAGGGGAGGCAAAGCAGGATAAAAAGCCCCAAATGCATTCCATCCCTATAAAAGGAAGCGTGAGAGCAGGTCCTGGGTGAGGGGGGGGTCACTGGTGCGTGCTGGCCCTTCGCTGTCCCCTCCCAGTTTGGAAGGGCTGCAGCCCCAAGGCTGGGAGCACAAGGGATGGCAGCACTTCAAGGAGGATCCTGCTCGCGGCCGGAACCGCTGGCAGGGATCACTGACACCCCCATTCTGCTATTTGGGGTGCCTGACAAATGCAGCTTCCTACTCAAAGCCAAAAATACGGAGCTGAGGGAGCAGCAGGACGAGGCGCCAGCAGAGCCAGAGTTACATAAAGTGCAAGAAGCCCTCCCAGGTGTAGCCTGGCTTTGCTGCACTTGGCTTTTGGCATTTTTGTGTGGATGTTGGAGCGGGATTTTGGGGTTTGAACCATCTATTGTGTGTTTAACCTCTCCTTTAAATGCTGGTTAAATAGCAGGTTATTTGTAGTCGCCGCTGTGCATAAATTATTATTTTTTCTTTACTGTAACAACTCATGTACAGCTACTTCCCTAAGGTTCAGGGTGGGATACAGAAGATATTCCATTGGTTAAAGTTTATGGAATGTCAATATAATAAATCCCGAGAACCAATCCCAATAATTTCTCCTCTGTCTGTTTACACATTTTTTGCTATAAGCTCCAAAACTTACCAAGGTTTCTCTTGAATCTTGTGCATATTTAAAAAGCTTGCGAACTGTTCAAATTATTACTGCACTTTTGTTTTGTTTTCTCCTAATGGAAGTAAAACTTTGGGATTGGGAATGTGGTAAATACATGATCACCTTCTCCAGGCAGCCTATTGTGGGCTGAAATGTGTTATTTAATGTTCAGTTCATCCCAGGTGCTGATGCTTGTGCAGTTTCTTTTGTGAGAACTTCCTTTGACCTTTGAATAATCATTAGATTAATGCAAT
Organism: Donacobius atricapilla; assembly: GCA_013397315.1. Taxonomy (NCBI): domain Eukaryota; kingdom Metazoa; phylum Chordata; class Aves; order Passeriformes; family Mimidae; genus Donacobius; species Donacobius atricapilla. The sequence continues at coordinate 319,578 of WBMY01005184.1, forward strand.
ATTATTAATTAGTTCATTCCCACTTGCTGTGATAATTTGGAAGTATTTTTGAATGTTTTTTTCCATGTCTTGTGCATAAATTTGATATTTTCTGTGTTGTTCTTCAGTGAAAGATGGGGACAGTTCACTAGATTTTCATGGTGCAAGGAGAATATCATTAGCTAGGGGAAAAAAGATTCAAAGAAGATTCACACAATTTACTTCTGAAATGGATCCTAATTCACATTTGAATAACTTGCTTGAGATTTGAATTTTCTAGAATCCTAAAACTCCAGAACATTTCTGAAAAGAATGGTCTGGAGAAGGCTTTGGTGGGAATACTGGCAACTTTTCAGTAGAGCAGGAATTGCTGCAACAATTGAAATAATAACCCTAAATTTAGACCTGTGCTCTCATATTTTGCTGATTTAGCAATTTAGCCTGAAATGCTGACTGGATCAGGAAGGATCAGGAATGCTGTTCAATTTTTCTGGATATAACACTCCTCTCTCTGTGGTGAGCCTGACTGTGGAGTTTTTTTGGATATATTTTGCTGTGCTTTGGAATAACGCAGAGGTGAACAAAGAGGAGCAGGCTGAGTTCTTTCAGCACACAAGAATGAGGATTTAACTCAGAAAATTAAAGGTGATTTTTTAATTGCCAAGTGCAAGGGTGACAGAGCCGAGCTTGGGGTGCTCACATCCCTGCTCTGATGGTTTATTTTTAGAATTTGCCTTCTAAAATCCTCACCAAGCCCCTTCATGCAGAACTCCTCCAGGGCTGCAATAAAAATGGGTAAATTCCAGATAAGAGCAGAGGCAGTGGTGACACCGAGTGGCTCCAAATAAGTCTCCAAAGTCAATGCCAGAGGTGGGGACGCGGAGCTGTTGGCCACAGCCCAGCCCCAGCTCTGCCTGGGCTCTGGGATACTCATTGAGGGCAGTTTGTGGGTGGTGAGGATCAATAGGAGATTCCTCTGGGCTTGTATTTAAGCGGGACAGATCCGACCCCAGCTCCACATTCCTGGGAGGAAGAGCAGTGGGGTGTCCACGCGGGGAGTTCCTTCCTGACCCCCTCAGCTGTGCCCTAAACCATGAGGTTTTGTTCAGTTTTTAACCTTCAAAACGTTGTCAAGTGTCACTTTGGATGTTTTGTTTTATTTTTAGGTATTTTTCCTGTTTGTCTTTCAGTTTCTTCGTGCGCTGTGTTTTGCTGGAGTAAGGAAATACCACTTCTGGTCTGTGTTTATGTTGTGTACCTTTGATATCATTTTGATCCAGGCAGTCAGAGTGGGGATAAGTGTAATTCTCGGGCTTACAAAAAAATTGCAATATATGAAGTTGCAACGTGAAACTAATAATGAACAGAAATTTTATTAATTTAGGTGCAAAACTCAGTCTGGAAGCTGTCGGATTGCTCTGTGTGAGTTCGCTCTGAAGACCTGCTGTTTGTTTATTAACATTCTTTATTTTTAACCTCTTGTAGATGGTTTCATCCAAATATCACTGGGGTGGAGGCAGAAAACCTGCTGTTAACAAGGGGAGTCGATGGCAGCTTCCTGGCACGGCCCAGCAAAAGTAACCCCGGAGACTTTACGCTCTCTGTTAGGTGAGTTTGGATCTTTCCAGGCTTGCCCCAGGTTGGTTATGATCTTAATTTGCTGCTGTGCTGTGGGGAAAGAGCTGTGGGTGACCTCCTTGAAAGAGGTGACAGGGTGCTCAGGTCACTTTTTACTGTCGTTCACTTTTCCCTCTTCTTTTTCTCCCATTTTCCCTGAAGAGCTTCTCAAATACTTTTACCCAGCTGTAGGTTGGAGGGGAGTGAATTCTGATTTTACAGCAGGACAAAAAATGTTCAGGGGGAGCAGAAATAGGTTGATAACAACCTTGCTTTTAGCCCTTCACAAATCCATTTGATTACCAGCTGGAAGGAGCAGAGGTGTTGGGAATTAGTGATCCAGCAGGAAATCCAGGCTCTCCTCACGCAGGAAAAGTCAGCAAGTTTTTAAGGGCAACTGTGGCTTTTTCACCTTCCAAAATAGGCCTTCTGTGACAGTTGTCCCCTGACACTGCGTGGTAGAGATGGGGAAAAGGCAGCAAGAGGAAGTAGATAAAGGAAAAGGGAAAAGTGGGATTGGTGATAAGAGCTGTGCTGCTTGGATACTTGAGAGATAACGGGCTTGTGGCACAGGAGGGGATTCCTGCTGGGAGCTGCTCTTCCTTAATATTAGAGACTGTGGCAGCAGGCAAAGGCAAAAGTTTCCTGAGGGGGAGATCTCAGGAGCTGCTGGGAATTCTGGAGAAAGGAGCAAACCAGCTCTGCTGGGTCTCTCCAGAACATTGAACTCCTCTCACCCTCCAGCCTTGTGCTTGTGTGTGGAGTTTTGTGTGGGTCTGAGGGGTCCCTGGTGGGGCTCCCGAGGTTGCAGGGTTTGTGCTGCCTTCAAGGATCCCTCCAGCACAGAGTTGTTTTCCTGCTCTCCCTGGCTGGTGGGCAGAGCAGCTGAAGCAGAGGGGCAGTAGCTCAGCTCTTCTGCAGTAGTTCCGTGCTGCAATTGTGAGTATGGATTTCTCCACCTCAGGCAATCACCAAATATAAAAGAGATTGATTGATTGATTGATTGATCAGCTGACTTGGGAAGGGTTCTTTTTCTCCTCTCTTTCAAACCTCAGACGAACCGGAGCTGTCACCCACATCAAGATCCAGAACACAGGTGACTACTATGACCTCTACGGGGGAGAGAAGTTTGCCACGCTGGCTGAGCTGGTCCAGTATTACATGGAACACCATGGGCAGCTCAAGGAAAAGAATGGAGATGTCATAGAGCTGAAATATCCCCTCAACTGTGCTGATCCCACGTCAGAAAGGTCAGAGAAGTGGTGGGACCTCGATGTCCTTGTGCTTCTTAATAAATTCCGTGTTTATCCCTCTTTAACACTCAGCCTCCCTCTGGGAAAAGGGCGGCCACAACCTTGGATTCGTTTCGGGGAGGTTCCTTGCAAAATAGATGAATAAATGTGGTTAAAGGTGAAGCAATCCAAGCCTCAGAACCTGTTCCCTTCAGCATTCTTCCTTGGGTGGGACAGGATTGAAAAAGAGGACATAATTCCCTTTATTTGTACTGGGAGAATGTTTGATTGGAGAACTTCTGCTGATGCTGTTGCTGCAAGGAATTCTCAGGGATATTTCTGGGCATAACTTTTTGTCCTTTTCCTAGCAGTGGGTAGAAAGTGAAGGCCATACAAATCTTCAGATTCCTCAAGCTCCTGTTTTGAGGAGCGTGGTTAATAAGGAGAATTTGAGACTCCGGATTTAAAAGCAATGTCAGGGGTCAGAACTAAACCAATAAACTAAACCTGTTTATTCCTAGAAGTGAAAAAACGAGGAAAAAATATTCAAACAAGTCCTGTCACTCCTCAGAATGCCTTAACAGAGGTGAGGAGGATTGATGCTTTTTTGGCCCTGTTTCCTGAAGAATTGAGATTTGCTGGGATTATCCTCTCCTGTTCCTAATGGGATGCAAGGGTGAGGTCTCAAAAGTATGAAGTTTCCACAAGTTTATCGGGAAAGTTTCATGAAGCAAATAAAAGAAGAATGAATGCCGTGACTGAGGGGAAGGTTGGAGTGTAACCTGGTGTTTATTGGAATCCGTTGGGGTTGTTGTGAGGGATCCAAATCAAAGCTTCACTGGAAGCTTGTAGGAAACTCCATGGAAGTGCTTTGAAGTGTTTCTGTCCTCCCTGGTGTGCGCCTGGAGACTTGCAAGGCTTATTTTATTTATTATTTTTACCAGCTGAGGTTTTCCTTAGACTGGGCTGTTGCTGAGTGAACAGAAGGATTCCGTTTCATAATAAATACACAATACAAGTGGATTCAGCTGGAATGCTAAGCAGGGTGCCTCCTTCTGTGTCACTTTATTTCCAGGTGGTTTCACGGGCATCTCTCTGGGAGAGAAGCTGAGAAGCTCTTGACAGAGAAGGGAAAACATGGGAGTTTCCTGGTGAGGGAGAGCCAGAGCCACCCTGGGGACTTTGTCCTCTCCGTGAGGACGGGGGATGACAAAGGAGAGAGCAACGATGGCAAATCCAAAGTGACACACGTCATGATCCACTGCCAGGTAGGAAAAGCAGGGAATCCATGAGCCCAGGAGCTCTGGAGACATTCCCCTTTTCCCTGGGGTTGCTGCAGGTCATCCCTTTGATCAAAATGACTCCTTTGATGGCATCAAAATCCCCTATTTTTTGGGGGACTGCTTGGCTGACTGGCACCTGTCAAGGCCTTCTGGCTGAAATCACACTTTGCTGTGTTCAGGGAGCCTTTGCAGTCCCCTGGATGGATTCTGTCAAAATTGGGGTGATTGGATTAATGGAGATCCTTGCACAGATGTCTCTCTCTTGTCAGTTCAGGCAGTTACACCTGATAGATGATCAACAGTCTGTGAAAGCAAGTGTTCACTCCAAGGAATGACCTGAGATCTAAATCTTCTCTTTAGTATAAGGTAGTTCTTCACTGAAATATTATTAAGTTACAGTTTTGATATTTTATCTGTCTCCATTTAATCCTGTTTAAAAAATAATCATAGATTAAAAAAAATCCCACGGATTTTTGTTACTCTCTTTTACTTCTGTTGTGCCCAAAGACAGTGCAATGATCAAATTTTATAAAAACACCTAAAATGCAGTAACAGAAGTAGATTGGAGGTAGAAATGACCCACCAGGACTGTAAATGCTGAATTACCTTTATATTTTCAAGAAAACCTTTCTGATTTGCAGTTAGCATTTATGTTTTTGAGGAAAATAATTTGGCATTGCTTCCTTAAAATCGGGATGGTGCCGGGCAGTACCAGCCTTTTAGAACCCAATCACAGAGTTTAGGAAATCAATTCAAATCCCTAATTCCTGGACTCTCATCCTGTAACTCCAGTATCTACCTGAGCTGCCTGAACCCTAGTTCAAAAGGAATCAGCTCTCTAAAAAAGCAGATAAACCAATGTCCAAGGCAAAAACCAGGATGTCCTGCAGTGTGTCCGTGTTTCTATTTATTCAAGTTCTATCCTTTGGCAGAAGGATTTCAGTAGAGTCTTCTACACGTAATTTTAGAGGTTATTTCTGATGCAAGGCACAGCCTGGTGGGGCTGTGGCTGTGGTGGTGGGAAGTGCATTTATTTTGAGGAGCATTTGTCTTCCCAGGATCTCAAATATGACGTTGGTGGAGGGGAGAAGTTTGATTCTCTGACAGATCTGGTGGAGCATTACAAGAAGAACCCCATGGTGGAGACTTTGGGCACCGTGTTGCAACTCAAGCAGGTGAGAAGGAGAGGCCACCCCTGAGCTTTGCCACCTCCAGGATATGTTGTGGAAATGCAGCTTTTCCATATGTTCACCAAGACTTTTTCCCTTCTGAGGCAAAAAAATGAGTTCAACTTCATGAAATGGATGACAAAGTCATTTAAGTGGGAACAATTTTTGTTAGGCTTGTGAAGGGGTAGAGTGTTGTCTGTAATGTGCAGAATTTCCTGGGGTCATCCTGGTCTGTAGGAGTTGCAAAGCAGGTCCAGAAATGAGACAATTTAATACATTAAATAAAAACTGTGAGGCTTTAAAAACAAATCGTTCAGCGTCCCCTTCCTCACTGCCCTTTGTTTGAATTCCAAAATTCTGACATCCAGAAAGATGCCCGGATCCTAAAATTCCCTCTAAAATATCCTTGTCTTGGGGGATTTGTGTTTGAGTTGTCTTTCCATGGTTGTTATTTGCTAACCCTGTGCTGTCTGGGGTCTGTGTTGCTCAGCCCCTCAACACCACCCGGATTAACGCTGCCGAGATCGAGAGCCGAGTGAGGGAGCTCAGCAAACTGGCAGAGACCACGGATAAAGTCAAGCAGGGCTTCTGGGAGGAGTTTGAGGTAATTCCTTACGTTCCAAGTAGTGTTTCCTACGGTGCTTCCTGCAGCGTTCGATCTCACACTGCTGGAGTCACGTTGGGTTCTGCCTTCTTGGCATTTACTCCGCTCTGTCACTTCTGATCCCTGGTTTTGCTTCCATCTCCAGGGATTTGCCAGCTCCACTCTTGTGGCTTGAAATATTTGCCTTTTTTTCCTGATTCTCCGAATGCTTTTTCTCCAGCCCCTGGCACAATCCCTCCTGGATATCCTCCCCACCATGAGGGATCTTCATGTACTCCGGTGTTTGTCCCACCAGGACAATCCTTCAAATTCCTTCTGCTGTTTCTGAAATTGGGAACCGTTTCTTTAGGGAAACTTCCATTTCTCAGTGCTTCCATTGCCCTTGTCCTTGTGGCTTTTTGATATTGGTTTTTGGGGATCTTAAAGCCATTGGGAAGTGGTAGGAAGCTCTGGGATGAAGCAACGTGGATTATATGCATTCCTTGGACTCGTGGAGATTTATTTTTGGTTTGTTTTGGTGTTTCATTTCTCTCTGCAGGCAAAATTCCAGTTTTCTCCCAGAAAGAGTGTGTGGGGTCAGGATAGGGGGAATGGCTTCAAACCAGAAGAGGTTTAGATGGGATATTGGGAAGAAATCCTTGCAGAATTTGGAAGAAACTCTTTCCAGAGAAGCTGTGGCTGCCTCATCCCTGGAAGTGTTCAAGGCCAGGTTGGATAGGGCTTGAAGCAACCTGGGATCGTGGAATGATTTGGGTTGTGAGGGACCTTAAATCCCACCCCACCCTCTGCCATGGGCAGGGACACCTTCCACTATCCCAGGTTGCTCCAAGCCCCGTCCAACCTGGCCTGGAACACTCCAGGCTGGATATATTGGACTGGTTTATGCCTCCCACCCCCATAACCACCAGTGGAGTCTGGAATTCCACCAGCAGATGGCAACAGGAAACTGGGAAGTGCTCAGGGAGCTCCAGAGAGGCTGGTTTGGGAAACTTCCTGAATAGTGACGGATTTGCAAAGTGATCAGAAATACCCATCAGCTAAATGTACTGTCCAGTGTGCTCTGGTTATTGCCAGGAGAAGGAAAATCAATCCATGAAAAGGAATTAGCACAGAGGTGTGTGAGGGGAGTATCGGATGGTGAGGTTATGGCACTGGGAAATGATAAAATGAGGATTAAGCTTTCTCCTTTCCCTTTCCAGAGAGAGGGGACAGCCCTTGATCCAGGGCTGCTGAATGGTCGGAATGGCCAGAGTTCTATCTGGAGAGGGAAGGAAGCCAGCAGAGGTCGTGTGTGTGGGAAGGGATCCTTGGTTTGGCAAAATATAACTGAGCTATTAATTCACAGTTCTTTCCTGACCTCTGGTACACGTTGAAGAAATTTTTCTTGGAGTGGATTTCTCAGTGTGGCCTTAGAAGCAAAGTGTTTTCCTTACAGAAGTGAAAGCAGCAGGAAAAGCAAATAAATTATTTTACCTGTGAGACATTGCAAATCTTTCTCCCCTTTGCTGCTCTCAGTGAGGTCAGCACTAACCTTTGTTTTTTTCGGGAATGAAGCCCTCTCCTAGCAATTTTAGTGCTCTGCTTTTCCATTCCCCTCAGGGAAGCTCCAGCTGTCCCCCATGGTGGCAGGAGGGGGGAACAGACTCCAGGTTGTCCCTGGATCCCTGTCTGTGCTGTTCAGGAGCTGCCAGCCCAGATGGTGAATTTAAATTACTTGTCTCCAGGCAGGAATGAGCCTCTTGTCCCAGGAACCACCAGACAGGAATGTTGACAGTCCTTGTAATGTGTTTTTCCTTGTGAAAAATGGTTGTTTCTGAGCTTAGTGCTGGGATGTCATAGTGAAGTCGAGGAGGATATTCCATATTTATGGCTGTGTTGTTCCAGCCCCGAATGGGCTTGTTGGGAGTCGCTGCTGCTCGTGGATCTCTCCTCAGGGATGCTCCGAGCAATAATAATTAACTCTAGGAAGGAAGATGTGGTTTCCACACATTTAATTGCTTCAATTCTTTTAACTTGCTGAGAAAGTTGAGCTCTCAGTCCTTTTGCCTGGAATTCCATAGGCAATGCTTTGGGGGCTGTTTTCTGTCCTTTATCACGAGCTTGAAACTTTGCACCTCTCTCATTTCTTTTGCTTTCCCTGGCTTCAGGATGAGCCTAATTATCCAAGGTCATTAAGTGAGAGAGTATCAGACTGAGCCAGGAGTGAGCAAATGTGCCAGTTAAACAAAAGCAGGAGTCTGGAGAGTGAGAATGATGAGGGGAGCAGCTTCCAAAGCCTGAGTGTTCCTTTTAGTGGGGCCAGAGCTGCTTTGGGGATGAAAACTTGGAGCAGAGCATTGGGATGCCGGTTCCTCCAGCTCCAAGGAGCTTTGGGAGAAGGGAGATTTGCCATGAAGCAGCGTGGCTGTGAAAGTTTTGAATTGCTGCTCTCCCTGGGACATCTTGTTCCAGAAATCCCCACTCAGGGTTGTTCCTTCATTGGGATAATTTATGGATAACCCCTTTGTAGTCACCTAATGCCCCTCTCCTCCCTTTTCTCTGGGAGAAGGGATTGCTGTGAGGATGGACCAGTCCATCCTGCTTTTTTCTGAGCCTCCCTGTCTGTGCTTTCCCCTCAGACCTTGCAGCAGCAGGAATGCAAACTCCTCTACAGCCGTAAGGAAGGGCAGCGCCAGGAAAACAAGAACAAAAATAGATACAAAAACATTTTACCCTGTAAGTACCGACCCTTCATTGCCATTAGTGTTACTCTGGTTTATTTTCCTCATTAATACAGGGTTAATTAAGTACCACTGGCCTTTGGCTTCTCTTTCATGATTATTTCCCCTCTTATCAGGATTATCCCATGATTTCCAATTTGGGTTCACACATTGGCACTTTGTAGATATTTGTAAAATTGTTTTTTATCTTCAGCTTTCATTTAAAACCCTCATATCCCTCAACAGTTGCTCAACAGGCTGGAATGCTTAAATTTCAGAGGATTAATTTGGGAGACAGAACTGCAACGTGCAAATCCTGAGGCTTTGCCTTGATTTAGTGTTTGAGTGTCCCTGTGTTCCTGAATTCCCAGGACATGGACACGTTTTGGTCCAGCTGGTCACAGCCACCTGTTTCAAGGAAGCAAAAGAGGCGATTTGGAATATTCTAATCACCAATTTACTAAGTTTGATAATTAGGTAATAGCTGCTGTGTGTTCACATCTGTAGAATGCAAGTGCTTGACGTCCAGGTGTATTTTTGCAGTTGATCACACCAGAGTTGTTCTCCACGATGGTGATCCCAACGAACCTGTTTCAGACTATATCAATGCTAATATTATTATGGTGAGTGTATTCCCACCTCCTCTTCCCTAAATCCAAGGAAATCTTGTCACCATTTGTTAAACTGCTGGTTTTTCCCCCCTCTAGCCTGAGTTTGAAACCAAGTGCAACAACTCGAAGCCAAAAAAAAGTTACATTGCTACCCAAGGCTGCCTGCAGAACACGGTGAATGACTTCTGGAGGATGGTGTTCCAGGAGAATTCCCGAGTTATTGTCATGACCACGAAAGAAGTGGAAAGAGGAAAGGTAAAACCGGACTCCAGCTGGCCTTGGGAGAGGTGCTGACATTTGGGATCAAGTAGGAACTAAACTGACTTCATTTATGGCTGGAATCTGGTGTGGCACCGGATCCCTTGGAGCTCTGGAAAGTGCTGGGTGTCCTTTTTTGTTGCTGCCTGTGGGAACTGGGGGTTGATTCCTGTCACATCAAGCCTCCCTTTCTGAAATTTTAGCTGCTGAATGTGAATCTCGGTATTTCAGACTTAGGGAAGAGGTGCTGGGATGGGAGATGTGGCCAAGCAGGAATTCTGAGTGCTCAAAGGGAAAAATTCCCTGCTCCTGGAGCAAAAGTCTTGCCATTTATTTTAGCTCATCAAGCCTGTATGGACCTGGCTAAAAAAACCAGAATAATGGGATTTTATTATCACAAGACTGGACGTAGAGATGCTGCTTCTTACTTGCTCTGGCAGGATTTAATGCTCTTAAAGAGGAATTTTGCCTGCAATGATGCATCCCAAAAATCTCCATTTACCTTTGGAGTACAGGGATCTTGTCTTGCTCCCTGGCCTCTGGCAAACCTGGGGATATTTTCGTTTGTTTCTGGTTTCTAATGACACAAGGCAAGAAAGAATAGGAATAGTTGAACACTGATATCCTGGCAACAGCCACACACAGCTTCCTGGGGATGGTGTGGATTTATCTTCGGAATTTGTTGCTTCTGATCTTTTTTCTGTTTGATAAACACTTTCCGTTCTCTCTCCTTTTCTTTTGAAGTTTCTCTGCTTCTTCCACACACTATTGTCCACCTTTTTTACCTTTTTTCATATTCCCATGATCTGTTTCTGAAGGGAAAGATGTTGCCTTGTTAGGGGAGCATCTCTTGTGGAAAAAAATCAAATTAAAAACTGAAGTTTTTTCTGTGGGTGACTGATGATTGCAGGGGTTCCTCAGCCCCGGGAACTTTGTGTGTGTGGACTGAAGGCAAATAACAGAAGATTTTACAGGATCCTTTCCCTGACTGAGGTGTCAAAGCTGCCACTGGTGCTGTTTGTTGGAGCCATTAGACTTTGTCCTGTGTATTTTTTTTTTCGGTCTTTGACTTGGTCTTGTGGATCTTTTTTTTAGTCTTTGTAAAGTTCTGCCACTTCATCACCCTGAAAAAGGGAGAGGATTTGTGTTTCCTTCCTGAGAATTCACTGAAGGAGGGAGACTCTCCCCCTTCCCAGTGATAATCTTTGTTTCGGAAGAGGAGAAATAAATTATGGAGTTGTTTTGCAGAGTTGACTTGAATATACCTTTCTTCCTTCAAGTTATTTGTTATTTTTTTTAAGAACCTCCTGAATGGCCTCTGCTCCTCTGCAGCTTTTCCATTTTTCTTCCCAAAGTTTGCTCAGCCCTTTTGCTAGAGAAAACACTTTAATTCATCAGTGCTGCATTGCTTATTCTTTCTTTGCCCTTGATCGGTTTCTGATGCCTATTTCACTTCTTAAAGAATTGCAAATACCAGTCCTGATGTCAAATCAAAGCTTTTTTATCTCAGGCCAAGCTGTTTGCAGACCTGCAGGAGAGAGAGAACCCTTTGCAGCAGAGCTGCCTCCAAAAGCTCATAGCCTGAGGAAAGGAGGAACTGTGGAACATCCCAGCCCTGCATCCAGTCCTGGATGTGCTTGAAAGTGCAGAAGCAGCAAATCCTTAGAAATGAAAAGAGTTTGGGGGTTTTGGAGGCAGTTCAGCAACCCTTCCAGCAGAGTGAAGCTTATTTTAACATCGTGTTGCTGTTCAGATTTGCTCGACCAACTGCTCAGGGCCCTGCATTGAAAACTGCAAGTTATTTCTGCTGGCGCCCCCCAAAATCAGTGTATTTGCCTCAGTTTCGGTTGTATTTGCCTCAGTTTCGGTTGTATTTGCCTCAGTTTCGGTTGTATTTGCCTCAGTTTCGGTTGTATTTGCCTCAGTTTCGGCGCGTTTGCCTCAGTTTCGGCGCGTTTGCCTCAGTTTCGGCGCATTTGCCTCAGTTTCGGCACATTTGCCTCAGTTTCTCCCTTGTGACAGGGAAAGAAGGGCAAAAATAGCAGGAAAGCATTTTGTTGCCTACGTGGGCATGTGTTCAGCCATCGTACTCTGCCTTGGGCTGGCACAAGGAGCTTCCCTGTGCTGTGTTTTTTCCCTGAATATTCAGAATAACTGGAAATAGGCCCTATTGCTCTGTAGGACTTGGTGTTTGGTCTGTGTTTGCTCTTGAAGCTGCTCCTACAATAGTTCCTGCTTTGATGCTGCGTTCCCAGGAGTTGCTCTTTCCTGACCTGTCACAGGAGCCAAATCCAAGTGCTGATAGGTGAATCCATTCCTCAGTGGATGGAATTTATCCCTGGGCAAAGATAACCTTCATGGAGAAGCAGCGCACCAAAAACTCTGCATTGTAGAAGCCACAGACCCATGAACTGCTCCCTTTGCAGGAGCCTGAACCCTCTTTGGTGATGGAACCGGAGCTGTGTCAGCCCTTCCTGCTGCAAGCCATGGAAAAGCAAGCATCCAAATTTTATTTCCACTGGAAATGATTTATACCTTTGACCTTTACTTCTTTTCCAGCCTGTAGGGTTTGGGCTTTGGAACAGCCTGCAGGGCTGAATTCCGCTGGAATTCTGTATTTTGAGACCCGTGCCTGGGGGTGCAAAAAGCAGGATTTTAATCTCCAGGTTTTGAAAATATCCAGGCACAAAAGATCCCAGAAGGTGCTAAGAGGAAAGGTGGCCTGTACCTGTTTGAAGTTATCCAGTGGTTGTTATGGAGAGGAGAAACTTCCCATTAAAATGTTCTTTTACCTCATCAGCTGATTATCCTCTGTGGATCCTGAAATGAAAACTTCAGGGTTGTGTTCACCAGTTTGCAAAGCAGCCTATTTTCCCCTGCCTGATTATTCCTTTTTTTTTGTTGTTTATTTTATTTTATTTCGAAATCCTGCAGAGTAAGTGTGTCAAGTACTGGCCGGATGAATATTCCCTGAAGGAATACGGAGTGATGCGTGTCCGGAATGTGAAGGAGAGTGCAGCACACGATTACACCCTGAGAGAGCTGAAACTTTCTAAAGTCGGCCAGGTGAGTACAGGAGGAGCTCTGTCCTTTTCGTTCAGCTCCTGGATCACCAAAGGAAAAATGGCAGGATTAGCCCATTTCTCTGGAATCAATAAAAGCACTCGGAGATGAATAAATGGAGCCCTGTCTTTCTTTGAAGCTCCACGTTCAGTTCCATCCATCTTTCTCTTTGCCCTTGGGATAATTGAAGATTCTCCTACCTAAGCAGCTTTTGGCAAGTGGAACTGCTGCAGAGCTTGCAGGGAGCCTGGGAGGAGGGATAATGCTTTTAGCTGAGGACACTTCCAGCCAGCCAGGCATTTGCTCCCTCGTGGGAACGGTTGCATTGGAAGGAGAGGTTGTGTGTGGGTCCAGGGTGTGGAAAATTCACCTAATGGGAAGGGATGAAAAGGTGAGAAAGTGTGGAAATGGCACTTCCTGCTAAGGAACAGTTTGGATCAGGGAGGAGAAGCAAATTTAGTGCTGTGCCAGGCCAGCACGGGCCCCGGCTCGTTCTGTCCTTTGGGAGGTGTGGAGCTGTGGGTGCTGTGCTCGGGCTGGATTTGGGATGTGCCCCCTCCCCACCGGACTCAGCCATGCCCCGCAGGGAGCTGGTTTTGACCCGAAGGGTTCTGTTTGCTCCTTCCTGCAGGGGAACACGGAGAGGACGGTGTGGCAGTACCACTTCCGCACCTGGCCCGACCACGGCGTTCCCAGTGATCCCGGGGGCGTCCTGGATTTCCTGGAGGAGGTGCACCACAAGCAGGAGAGCATTCCTGATGCAGGACCTGTCGTGGTCCACTGCAGGTGAGGGGATGGGATGGGCTGGGCTCCTCCTAGTGCCTTGAGTTTTAGTTTTCATATTTGCAGAGTCTGTGCTGCCTAGAGGTGCAGTTCTGAGCCTCACATGAAGGGCTAGTGAGCTCTCTTCACAACAAAACAAATCCTTTTCCTGCTGGAGGCCAAGGACAACTTTCAGGCCCAAAGCACAAACAGCAGTGGGCTGGAGGGAGGAACAAGAAGGATGGGACCTCCCAACCTGAAGCTGTAATTGGACAATTAAACCCCAACATGCAAATGGACCAAAACTTATAAAAAATGTAAGATCTCGTGACCACTTAGCCATTTTTGTGATCATTCTTGGTCCACCCTGGGTGCAGCCTTGGTTGGGCTCCTGTCTTGCCCAAGGTGCATCCTGGTGGCCTTTCAATAAATCCCTGCTTTATTCTCTAACTCTGTCCAGTCTCTGTTTCAGGTCAGCCTTCCAAGGCATCGCTCCTGCCACTCCTCCTTTTGCCCCGAGGAGCTGAGACCTTTAAAAAGGACAACTTTCCCTGGGAATTGCTCAGCATTCCCTGTTTTCTGTCTATACAATGTCACATTCTGGGCAGGTGGCACAGAGTCCCGTTAGGAAGGAATTTCAGGGTGTGAATCTTTGTATAAATGAGAATTTCTGCTGTTAGATGAGAAGATGGGAGCAGTCCTGGCTGGAGCATTTCAAGTGCAGGAACATGGGAATTCTGGCATCTCATCCCACCTGTGAGGCCTCTGTTCTTTTTGGGTGCTCTCAGCTTATAAATGAGATGCTTTTTAGGGAGGGAAATAGTAGATCTGACCTTACAGGTTTTTTCTGATTCAGGGATATTTATAAACACCGAGGGACAGAAGTGCTGATTTCTGTCCCTTCCCTGAGGTCTGGTTTGACTCTGGTGTAATTTGGAAGCCCCTGGCTGTAATTTGGAAGCCTCCTGTCTCCTAATGCCAGACTCCTCCTTTGTGGTTTTGCTGTGCGTTCAGAAAGAGCAAAACCAATTAAATTCCCTTTTTTTTCCCCCCTTTTTCCAGTGCTGGGATTGGGCGAACGGGAACGTTCATTGTCATCGACATCCTCATTGACATCATCCGAGAGAAAGGTACCTTTCCCCTCTGCCTCCCCTGCCCGCTCACAGACCCACCCCGGCGAGGCTGAGCGGGGAGCCGGGTGAGCTCCCCCCTCACCCTGGTGATGTTCCCGCTCTTCCCCTCGCCGTGGGTGTCCCCAGGGGTGGACTGTGACATCGACGTCCCCAAGACCATCCAGATGGTGAGGTCCCAGCGCTCAGGGATGGTGCAGACTGAGGCCCAGTACAGGTTCATTTACATGGCAGTGCAGCACTACATCGAGACCCTCCAACGCAGGATCGAGGAGGAGCAGGTGGGTCCATCCCAAAAATCCAACAGGAATGTGGCAGGATTCCAGCAGGGAGCAGCTTTGGTGGGGGTTTTGGGGAGGAATTGTGTTGTGGGAAGGCTGGGTCTGAAGGTGTGAACTGTCTCCTGTATTTCAGTTCATTATGCTTAAGAATTAATGAAGTTGTTAGGTAGAATCCTCTCCTTAAAAATTGAGTGGAATCCTCTCCTTAAAAATTGAGTGGAATCCTCTCCTTAAAAATTGAGTGGAATCCTCTCCTTAAAAATTGAGTGGAATCCTCTCCTTAAAAATTGAGTGGAATCCTCTCCTTAAAAATTGAGTGGAATCCTCTCCTTAAAAATTGAGTGGAATCCTCTCCTTAAAAATTGAGTGGAATCCTCTCCTTAAAAATTGAGTGGAATCCTCTCCTTAAAAATTGAGTGGAATCCTCTCCTTAAAAATTGAGTGGAATCCTCTCCTTAAAAATTGAGTGGAATCCTCTCCTTAAAAATTGAGTGGAATCCTCTCCTTAAAAATTGAGTGGAATCCTCTCCTTAAAAATTGAGTGGAATCCTCTCCTTAAAAATTGAGTGGAATCCTCTCCTTAAAAATTGAGTGGAATCCTCTCCTTAAAAATTGAGTGGAATCCTCTNGAATCCTCTCCTTCAAAATCGAGTGGAATCCTCTCCTTCAAAATCGAGTGGAATCCTCTCCTTCAAAATCGAGTGGAATCCTCTCCTTAAATTACTAAGTGGAGTTTTCTCTTTAAAATATTAGGTGGAATCCTTGCCTTAAATTAAGTGGAATCCTCTCCCACCCTCCCTATCCCCAGCCCTGCTCCCAGATCTCAAATTTCTTTCCTATTATCAAATTTCCTGTGGAGGAAGAATATAAGATAGGGGTCTGCTAATTAAAGCAGAAGTTTGTGATCTTTGTGTTTTAAAGAGATTTCGAAGTTTCTTCCCTGCATTCCTGAAAGGGGAAAATCAAATGCTGATCACTCCAATTCCAGTTTGGGGAGTTTTTTGGTAGGAAATCAATCTATTGGAGTGGAAAATGAAAGGGTGAGTGTGGTGATACAACAAAAAGCACTTCCAGGAGTGCGGTGGGATCAGAAATGTTTGGGAATAAGTGGTGAGAACCACAAGGCTTCTCCTCCCCTTTCCTGTTCAGGGAATTCGTTGCACTCCAGTTCTGGGGCATTTTACAGCACTTTCCTGATTTTGTGATGTTTTCTCTCTGTCCCTGTTGCTCCCTGCCCTGACCTCAGAGCAATTGGGATTTGTACCTTTTGCTTTTTATGCTAATTAGTCCACATTTCTACTCCTTTTAGTATCTTTTGCCCTGCTAGGGACTTTCTAACATGTACTGAGTTAGTTCTTCTTTATCAGCTGGTTCCTACAAAAAGTCCTTATGGCTCATTCCACAAATTCTACATCCCATGTGTCCACCAATTCATCTTTCTCTCCCAGACTTTGTTCAATGAAGCAAATCCAGGTTTGCTCAACAATACTTTTCCCAAGCTGTGCTCCCACAAACTGCTCAGGACAGTTTTGTTAAAGGCTGGCTAAGAGTGATTTGAGAATCACGAGAAGGAGCTGAGTGAGTTTCAGGAGACCATCTTGGAAAAGCTTCAACCCTAGGAATGTTCTTAATGGGAATCCAGGAGCCAGAACTCCCCGGAGGCTGTGCCAGCCTCTGCTGTGAGATAGGGTCAAGCCTCAGAACTTGTTGCGGCATTAAAACCCCCAAAATAAACCCACAACCCCCTCCCCAAACCCCAATTCCCTGCAAAAACTTGAATTTCTGCCTTGTAGGTGTCAGTGTTTTCAGGCATTGGGAACGCCTGGAAAAAGGAAAAATCCGTCTCCCGTTTCTTTCCCGCTGTAGTTCCCTGGCAGGATCTGGAGCTGGGTGCCAGCACAATTGGCTGCAGCCTGGAGCATATGTGCAGAATCCAAATAACAGCTTGGCTGCTTTTTATATCAAACCTAATGGGCTCAGATATTGTTTTATTAGAGCTCCTGCAAACAACGGTGTCGCTCTGTTGGCCCCGGCTCCACGCTGGAAATAAGGTCAGTGGGAAGCCCACTGGCTGCTCAAGAATGAAATGGGGAGTTTTCTGCCAAGGAGATGAGGATTGAGTACGTTCAGAGCGTTGCTGTGTTGTGCTGGAGATGGTGGGATGGGGGAAAACGGGATTTTCAGGTTTTGTCTCCCTGATAGCTGGAGCAGAACTTTAGGTGTGCTCAGTGATGTGTTCACTGCAGAGCTGAGCTCTCTCCTCACAGGCACACCTGAAAACACCCGTGGTTGTCTCCTCTTGGAATTGCTGCACTGTCCCGTGATTGTTTGCTGGGATTAACCCCAAACCTGGCTTCTTGTTGTGTGTTTTGCTTGACAGAAGAGCAAGAGGAAAGGTCACGAGTACACAAACATTAAATATTCGTTATCGGACCAGACGAGTGGGGATCAGAGCCCTCTCCCCCCTTGCACCCCGACCCCAACGTGTCCAGAGTAAGTTCAGTCCTGCTGTCACTTTTGAGCAGCTCTGTCTCATCTTCAGAGACCTCAAACGAGGCTGAGTTACCCCAAAATCTGCCCTGTTGTCCTGGGCTTTCCTCTGAAAATAAATCAAGTAAAATAAGTTGTCCCTGAATTTTGTGGTGTGTATAATAGGATTTTTTTTTTTTCGTTTTTGTCTCAAATGAGATTGGTGGGACTCTAAATCCTGATTTCATTTCAGAATGAGAGAAGATAGTGCTAGAGTATATGAAAATGTGGGGCTGATGCAACAGCAGAAGAGTTTCAGATGAGAAGATGTTCAGAGCCTTCCAGGCCAAGGCAGGTGTGTATGGCCAGAGGAGGGGCTGTGTCCAGCCTGGCTTGGGAGAAAAAGTACCTAGAAATACCCAGAGTGCTTGGAATTTATCCCCATAGGGTGCCTGAGTTCCAAAGGCTAATTTAAATTTAATGTTAATGACCTCTGTGTGCAATCTCGTCTTTTACTGCCAAAGCACCCACACAGTTTCTAAGCCAGGGTTGAGACTTTGGGTTGAGTTTAAGCTTTATTGAGTCGAAACTGAGCACTTCTGCACAATGCCTGAATAAGAAATAACTGCTGGGTTTTTTCCTCAATAATTCTTCATTTTTTTTCCTTTCTCAGACATGAAAATGGGTTTTGAAAAGGTCAAGAAAGAGATGGAAGAAGCTTCACGTGAGCAGTGACTTCTGAGGGCTTGGTACCTTTTTATTTACGGTTTTAATCCTTCAGTAGGCAAAACTTCAGAGCATCTAAAGATTGTTTTTATCTCTTCTCTCCAATTTCCAATTGCTCATTTTCCAAATAAAAGGAAATCCTTTCTACAAGGTAGACCATTACTTTGTAGAGTCAGTTTCGAATCCTGCAAACTGTTGGACTGTCATCCATTTGTTTTTTTAAAATAGTATTTTGGTTTCACAGTATGGCTGTTAGTGGGGTTGGTTTTTCTTCCTTATTTGAGCAGTTGTGGGGTTTTTGGNGTGACATGAAATGTAAAATACTGATGGGAACAATGTGGATTGTTGGAAAACAGTGGATCACCAGCGTGAATAGAACCAAGTGCATGATCAAATTAGTCCTGATACATTTCAAACTCAGACTGAGCTTCCTGGGGTGAGCAGTTCTTGAGATGAAGGTGCTTCTTTGTGATAATTGGTGGCTTTGATTCCAATTTTGCTGTGTGGCTGGATGGGCTATTCTGGAGGAATTTATGCAAAGTTGCTTTTACATCAAACAAAGTTTCTTTTCCGTGGTCTCTGCCCAGAATAGGAATTCCCTGTGTCCTTCAGGAGACTCAGTGACCTGGGGGTGGTTTGTGAGGACACTCTGTGATGACTTTGTGCTCAATTAAATGAGACTGAACTGGTAGAATTCAGGTATGAGTTAAGAAGTTGCAGGATGTTAAAACCAGTGAAACCAGTAACCCACTGCTGGTGTCAGGGAGCCCTCCTCCCCTTGTGCTGGGGAAGTGGAAGGTGTGGAGGAGCCTCCTGGATTTTTAGGGAAGGAGGGATGCCAGAATTCCTGGTGGGACAGGGAGCAGCGAGCCACGCCGGGGGCACTGTCCCACCCCAAGTGCCTTTGGGAGCTGCCTGGACCTTCCTGTCCCATTGCCATGGAAAATCACCTGGAACCTCTGGTGGTTGTCAGGCAGACAGAGCCTCTTCCAGAGACTCCCCAAGGCACATCTGGTGAGCTTCCATTTCATTCCTGCCCTTTTAATTCCTGCCCTGGACCAGCAGCTCCCCTTGGAGCCTGAGGAGTGGGGCCTGGTGTCCCCCCAGCACCTCGTCCCTGCTTTTGGGGACGCTCTGGGACTTCAGTGGTGGTGAGGAATGATTCCCAGCCTCACACAGGATGTTGCTGGAATGGGGTTATTGGCCTTCCTGGTGGAATTCTGCTGGAGCCTGGAATGTAATTAATGCAGCTTTGTGAGGGGTGAAGTGGGAGACTGCATCACCTGGTCCTCAGAGTGCTTTGCAAATTCCAATATTTGAGCAGTCTGTTTGAACGGAATGAAGGTGCTTCATTAATGTTAAGCAGAATTTTGTTCTTTTGCCTCTTGTCCTTTTTGTCTTTCGAGGCTTTGGGATTTGATTTTTTGGAACTCCTGTCACCAGCACACCATAGACGTGTCTGACTATCACAGCCTTATGCTCTAGCCCTGAATCCTTGTGCCCTTCCTAGATTGGGATAGATGGTGAGGAGAGGGAAATGTGGTGATTTGGTCGTGAGATTCCTGTTCTCCATCCCCTGCCAGGCTGTCCCTATTCCCAGCTCCCTCCTGCTGATCAGGGATCGCTTGGAAGTGATGGAGTAATTCAATATTTGCCTCAGACTCCGTGCGGAGTCAAATTCTGCGCCTCAGAGGTTGGAGCAAGGTGGGGACACAGCCAGGTGGGGTTTGGAGCTGCTCTGCTCCAAACTGGGAAGTCAGGGGGGAATCAGGAGAAAGGAGGGAAGGCCCCTGAGGGAATCTCAACTCTCTGCACTCAGTTCATGTGAAGTGTCTTAAAAGCGGGACCTGTGTAAGCAGCAGTCAGCCCGTGGCCAGCACAACGTTGCCTCCTGACCTTGTTCAGAGCCTGCCTCGGGAGGATTTTATTTGGAATTGTTCTCCTGGGAGGCAGGGAATTCTCGCTGCAGAATGTGTGTGAATCCTGGGGAGCACATGGTGGGGGAATGTCAGTGAGGGAGGAGCAGGGTCTGAAAGATTGTGACTAAAGGAAGAAATTCTCCTTTCTGAGCCAGTGTTGGGCCCTGGTGGGCGCCAGAGGGGAGCCCCTCCACCCTAAAATCTGTCACCTGAGGCAGGGAGGGTTCTTAAAGCATTTCCTGCATTAATTCCAGCAGGTAACTGGGGTTCTGACAGATGGAGCAACAAAGAGAAACATCCTTTGGTTCAGGGGAGATCCGTGGATGTGGCATTCAGGGATTCCCAGTTTTAGGGGATTCAGTTGGAAGCAGTGCTGGCTGAGCTTGTTCTGGAGCAGGGATGGAAAAGGGATCCCAGGATTTCCTTGGAGAAGCCTTTGTCCCACGAGGGTTATTTACCCCAACTCCCACGGCACAGTGATTGATGCCAGGATGAATTTGCTGCAGACTTCCTTTACTGAATGTTTTAGAGAAATACACTTTAATTTCAGCTAACTCCTGTTAGGCCTGATTGGTTCTATTAATCCTGACCAAACTTTCCTTTTTTTCCTCCTAAAAGATGTGTTTGAGACACGATTAACCAGGACACAGCTAACATTGGTATCCAACCTGTTCCCTTTTTTTGTTGTAGGGCTGAGGAAATTCGCAGCTGGGACTAAGATGTGTTGTCAGGGTTTGATTTTCTACCCATAACTCCATTATTTCAAATTAATTGTTCATTTCTCCCTTTTCAATAGTGAAAGGTAATGAATAATTTCAAGCCTGTTTATTTATGACATTACTGTGATTTTTTTTTTATTGCAGTACTAAAGACTAATGAAAAAGGATCTTATTAGGTGGAATAGGCCTTGCATTTATTTTTTTTTCCTGCAATGTATGAAGTATTGTACCAGAGTATTAAATGAAATGTAATATTCTATTGCAAAATTTCTATCCTTTAAAAGGAATACATTTAGGATGTCATCAATTTGATGTGAATCATGTAAATGTTGAGAAATGAGCTGTTTATTCTACATCTGGTGTTTCAAAAAGATTTCACCTCTTGCCTTTTGCCCACAGTCTGTAGCCCATTTCCAGTTGTCAAAATGTGACATTAAATAATAGTTCCTGTATAGAAATAGTGGTGGTTGTCCATTGTTTTCTGGGCTGGTATTTATGGGGTTCAATTCAGTTGCAGTGGATTTGTTTGGGGTTTTTTTTAATGGCTGCCCAGCTGTGTTATCAGGAATAAACCATATCTGTAAACAGAAGAAATTCCATTTAAAAAAAAAGGAAAAAAAGAAATTCAAAACAGAAAAAAAAAAAGAAATAAAGATCATTTTCTTACCATGGTTTGTCAGTCCCTGTGTTCTCCAGCTGCAGGCACCGCGGGTGGGATATTGGGAAGAAATTATTCCCTGCGAGGGCAGGGAGGGACTGGGATGGAATTCTCAGAGAAGCTGTGGCTGCCTCATCCCTGAAGAGCCCAAGGCCAGGCTGGGCAGGGCTTGGAGCAGCCTGGGACAGTGGCAGGGGCTGGGTGCTCCTTTAGACTCCTTCCAACCCAAACCATTCCAAGATTCCATGCCCAAAGCCAGGTGGGGCTTGGCCTCTCCTTTTGCTCCTGGGGTATGATCAGTTGGAATTGGGAGGGAGGGAAGGACAATCCAGTTCTTTGTCTCTCCACATCCTGCTCTCCGTGATCAGGAAGAGGAGCTGTTGCTCCTGCTCCTGCTGCTCCTTCCTTCCACATTCCACCTCTTTCCCAGTCTGTTTTTGGGGCTCTGCTGTTTCCGAGGTCCATCAATGCAGGAATTGATCCCTCTGTGCAGGGACTCCGAGGAGGGCTTGGTGCTCTGAGCAGGAGCTGGATTCTGTGCCAGGCTCCTCTTCCAGCTGCTCCTCCTGCCACGCTTCCAAAGCTCTCAGCATTCCTGCCTCCCTCGCACCTGGAGCAAGACACTTCCCAAAATGTCAGGTTGCCAAGGCCAGAGCAGAGGAGCAGATGCCTGCCCTGAGGTTTTCCTTATCTTAGCTCCACCAATACTGGTTTCTCTGATTTTTACTTCTCAGATCCATTGGGAATGTTCCCACTAGGGCTGTCCTTGGTGTTGCTGATCCCTAAAATTAGCCTTCATGAAGGGGTTTGAATTCCAGGGAGATCCCACCGAGTATTGCTCTCCCTTGATCCCGCTTTTGGGGCCGAGCGTTAAAAACAGAACTGGAACTTTCCAGGGAATAAATCAGCTCAGCCTGAGCAGTGCTGGTTGAACAGCAGCGGAATCTGGAGTAAAACAAGCTTTAACCTCACGGCAAAGGCACATCCCGGGGATAATCCAGTGAAATGGCAGGAAGGGGGCAGAGCCCCGGCATCGGCAGCACCATCCAAACGAGGCCAGAGCTCTGCAGAGCAGCAGCTCGGCTCTAAGGCGATTATCCCACCGAGGAAGATTGATTGATTTGTTTTCATGAGCACATCCAACAGTTTGCATCCATCTCTGGGAGTTTTTATAATCCCTGCCGGGGCTGGGGAGGGAAAAAGGGAAGGAGAGGAGGGAGGGACTGTTCCAATCGGAGAACTTTGACGAAGATTGAAAGTGATGGTGCTGGGGTGACACTTGGTGTCTCCTGGCTTTGCCTCCTGCTCTGTGGTGACACTTCCAGCCCTTCCTGCTCTGTGGTGACACTTCCAGCCCCTCCTGCTGCTCCCAGCTCTCTGCGTCTCCCACGTAGGTGAGTATAAATCCATTTATTCTCCCGGCGTTCTCGGTGTTTGTACAAACAGAGGTGATCAGATATTGCTCAAGGACAAGTTTCTTATCTCCCTCAGCCCCTGAAACTTCGGCTGACTTTTCTCCAGGATGAATTCCTGCGCACTCTGGGTTGGGGGAGTTCTGAGTCACGCGGCTGCTCTCCCGATCGGGGCAGGAAAAGGGAAGGTGTCCTTCAATCCACGTCTTTGCTGTGACCTAAGGAATTATTTTTCCAGTCCAACCCTCTTGACAGAGCTGGTGCAAACCAGGTTCTGTTTTCAGGGTGGCAACTCCTGTTTCATGTCGCTGCTGGTGCCTCTGGAGCCTTCCCGTGCTCACTTTTTCTCAGGATCACCCTGGAGCTCAGCACGTGGCTCTTGTGCCTCAACTCCTGGAAATCTTCCTTTGCCTTTAACAGGGGCCTGAGGCTTGACTGTGTCTCTGTTTTTTCCCTTTGGTAAATCTTGGGAAGGATACCTTCAAAGGATCCTTAATAATGCTGCTCTCTTCCCGTTTTCCCCACGGAGCCAGGCAGCAGAACAATTCCGAGATCAAAACGTTTGATTTGAAAAATCCCAGCTCTCCCAAGGACTGCCTCAAGTGTTGGGAGGGCCGTGACATTTTTAGCACACCTCGTCTTGACAGCTCCCTGCTTTTCCTGACTGTGCAGGTTTGCTCCTGATGGAGGAAAAATCTTTGGATTTTTGGTGCTTTTCTCACTCTCCTTATCTGTGTCATTGGGAATGGGAGGGGTGGGAACTCCCTCATCTCTCTTGTGCTGGAAATCAGGCTGGGAAATGCTGTGATTGCTTCTGCTCTTTCTATTTAACAGTGTTCTGTCTGGGCTGGAGTTTAGGATTGTTTTTCTGGCTGGAACTTTAATTAATTTAATTAATACATGGGTATTTCTGGCTGTGGATGACCGCCGACAGACACCAAGTGCTCTATGAAAACCAGGACACAAACACGGATGAGTGGTGGCTTTTCCAAACTCCTTGATCCCACCGACCTTTGTGCATTTGATGTTTTGTATTTGTGGAGCGGCTGGTGGGGTGGGTGTGGGATGTGCTCCTGTCCTTCAGGCTCCTGCCCATCCTGGATTTGGGATATTGCACCCTGATTCCCATCCCTCAAGGCTCCCGAGCTGAGGGAAGGCAGCGCTTGGAGCATCCCTGCTGGATCTCTGCCATTCCCAGGGTCCTGCCCTCGCCTCAGCCTTGCCCGCTCTGTGCTCTGCTGCCGCCCCTAATGAGGAGCTTGGACTAAACACGGCCTGCAATCAATCCCTAAGGATTCTCCCACGAGGATCTGTGGGAAGTTTACCTTATTGATCCACAGCAGCTCGTAATTGTCCAAATCAGCAGTGGCTGCAGGGATTCCTGTTCTCTTTGGTCCATTTCCCTGGCTGGATCCACCCAAGGGTGTCAGTCTGGGAAAAGACTCCTGGAATTCAGCTGAGTCGATGAAAGGGTCTCGAGTGGTGATTCCCATTGCAGGGATGATACTTCAGAGGGAATTCCAGGCTGGTTTGGCTTGGAAGGGACCTCAAAGCTCATCCTGTTCCAACCCCTGCCAGTTCCACTGTCCCAGATTGCTCCAAGCCCTGTCCAACCTGGCCTTGGACACTTCAGGGATTCAGGGGCAGCCACAGCTTCTCTGGGCGCCCTGAGCCCAGGGGCTTCTCAACACCCTCACAGGGTGGGATATTCCTATATCCCATCCAGAGCCTCTCTCTTTACCCCAGTGGACACCACAAGACCCTGAGAGAGACATCCAAGTGCTGCATTGACAAATCCACTCCCCTGGAAGCTCCAATTTTGGAACAAAGGAGATTATTTTAGGCTCTGGTGTTGTCAGCCCCAAGCATCACCCACAGGCTCCAGGAGAGCTTCCAGCAGCATTTCCCAAACCATCCCAATGCCAGGATCCCATTCCTTTGCAAGCCACCCTCGCTCTTACAGGCCTTGGTGTTATTTAGCTGTGCTTTAAATGTGCAAAAATTGCTGTGAGTTCGTGTTCTCCGTCTCTGTCTGCCCCTGCCTGCCTTCCCTGTGGCTGGAGGTTGTGCTCTCCCGGAGTTTTCCTGGGATTCAGCAGCTCTGCACAGGCACAGAGCTCTTCAGGCCGGGGCTGATCCGTGCCGGAGCTGGTTTATCTCTATTAATAGTGATTTCCTCACGGAGGATTTTTCTGCTTCCGTGCACTTAGGGAAGGTTGCTCTCAAATTCTCTCCCTTATCACACCCGATAAATGGTGTGTCAGTTCCAGGATAAACAGGCAGGATGGGGAAAGGCGTTGCCATGGCAACGCAGGGGTATTTTTTTTTTTTTTTTCCCAGTGATTGGTATCCATGGCGATTGTTGCTAAATTCCGAGAGGTTTTTAAAACGCTTTTTTCGGATTTGGTTTTTTTTTTTTTGGAACATAAGGGGTGCGCCGCCAGCAGCACACGCGGGGGTGCGGCCGCACACGTGCTGGAGCCTGCTTCCCGCGGGGAATTCAGCAGGGAGGGGGAGTTTATTTTAAGGCCCTGTGGATGCTGTGTCATGTGGCATCACCAGCCCTGCACAAGGGATCCTGCCCCGCTGAGGATCCGAGCCCTTGGAAGGGCTGGGGAGGACACCCCGGGCCGCCTCTGCGGGGTTGTGGTTTTGGGAGTGCCTCTGGATGGGGAATGGCGGCAAAAGCTGCCATGGGATGCCTGTCCCGGTGTGGAACGGGGCTTTCCCAGCTCAGCACTTATCCCCGTGCTCTCCCAGCTTTTGGCTTCTCCTCAAGCAACGGCCCCGCTGGGAGCTGCTCCGGGAGGCAGGAGGATGCTCCTGACGCCGTGGGACGGGGCAGGGCTGGGAATGGCAGCCTGATCCTCCACGGGCTCGGTTTGGCGTAGGGAGGAGATGGGAAGAAATCCCTTTGCCTGTGGGAGCTGGGGCTGGGCGAGCCGGGGCTGTCCGGGAGGAGCCGGAGCTGGGGCTGCTCCCGGCGCTCCTGTGGAAGCAGGGCAGGAGCAGCTGCTGCTCCCCCCGCTCTCCATCCCAGCCTGGCACGGGGCTGGGAAGCTCCTGCAGCGAGCGCCAATGAAACACCTCTCCCGAGTGATCCCAGCTCAGCCGGGAATTGGGTTTGATGAGCAGGGAAGGACAGTCAGAAACGCTTCCTCAGCGCCCCAGCTGGTGCTGGCTGTGGTTTGTTTTCGGTTCTCCAGGATGCAAATATTTACCCGGTTTGCTGGGAAAAGCTCCGTGTGACAGGAACAAGGGCCGGGGGAGGGAAGGTCCCCTGGCTCCATCCGCCAGGCAGAGCCCCAAACCTCCCTGTCCCAGCCCAGAGCGGTGTCCGGAGCAAACCCACCTGGATTTTGGGAAGAGCACCTGGAGAGTGTCCAAGTCCCGGGGATGGGTTTGGTTTAATAAGTGAGAGAATCTTAAAGCTCATCCCATTCCACCCATGCCACGGGCAGGGACCCCTTCCACTGTCCCAGGCTGCTCCAAGTCCTGTCCAACCTGGCCTTGGGCACTTCCAGGGATCCAGGGGCAGCCACAGCTGCTCTGGGCACCCTGTGCCAGGGCCTCACCTCCCTCCCAGGGAAGAATTCCTTTCCAATAGCCATCTAAACCCCTTCTCTTTTAGTCTGAAGCCATTCCAGTTCCTGATGAAATTCCCTCTCCAGCTCCCTTGTGCCCCCTTCAGATACCAGAAGGCGCTGTGACGTCTCCCCACAACCTTCCCTTCCCCAGAAGCTTTTTACCTCTGGAGATTTTCCTTTGCTTTTTAGTGTGGTTGAGCCAGGGATGAAAAAATCCTGCCAGCGCTTGGGTTGGGGTTTGATGCCCTGACTCCCTCCCTGCTCCTTTGCTGTGTTTGTCTGTCTGGGGGTATTTTGAGGGCGTCCTGTGCTGACCCCACCGCAGGGGCTGCATGGGCTGCCGGCATTGCTCCTGGCTCCGCACGGAGCTGGCGGCTGATGAGACACCAGGGATGAGTTCTGTGCCTGAGCAATGAGTAACACGGCCGAGCTGTTCCCGCTGAGCGCGGCTGGGCCCCGTTAGTGCTGCCTCGGTGGCGCTGCCGGTGTCACTCTGGGGGCAGCCGTCACCCCGCGGTGCAGACACCGAATCCCTTTGTGCTCTGGTGGAATCGTGACCGTGGTTTTCCATCCCACTGCCCCAAGCGCCTCAGCGGCTCCCAGTGACAGGACCCGTCGTGCTCCCGGGACGGATGGCTGAGCCTGGTGGGAGGGGGTTGCCTTGATTTTTCCAGCTTCTCTCCTGTTCACAGCTCTCGTGGTTTTAAGTGGTTTCTCACGCTTGGGTGATGTAAACACGGCCGATGGTTTCAGAAATTCAAAGAAAGTTTTCATTCCTGTTCTTAGAGATATGGACAGCTGATGGACAGTTGTCTTGACCACTGGGATGGGGAGAGGTGTCAACCTTCTCCCCCAGTCCCTAACCTTTGTAGAAATACTGTAAATGAAGTCAAATCTTTTTAAATAATGATAGTTTGTAGTTCATACCTTCTCACCAAGGTGTATGTCTGTGTATCTCTGTGACGATCGGCATCAGGAGGATGCAGAAACCTCCAGCCTTTCCCTGGCAGAGCTGCTTTTCCTTGGGAATCCATCAGCCAGGTGTCACTGCGGGTGACACGCAGAGTGTGCTGCTGGTCCTAGCGGTGGGCTCGGGAAAGGAGCTCTGGATGAGCTGATCTGCGCAATTCCCTTCCCGAGCTCCCAGCCATGACAGAACTCGCGCTGTCACGGGGATAATTGGTTGGCAATATGAATCAGGAAAGTGGCTTCCCCCCTGGAATTTTCTCCTGACACTTGATTTAATTCCTCCTGACATCCCGTCCGTTGCACTGCCTCGCCCTGCTCAGCCTGATCTGCGTGCTGGGAGTAGGGACCAACAGGTTACTCGAGGAGTAAAGCGATTGTCAGCAGCAAAAATCCATCTTGGAGGAGCTGAAAGTCGTGGGGAAGCGGCTCAAACCTGTTGGCATGAGGGGAGCTGGCTCTGTTATCCACGGGATGGGACGGATGGGGATGGGACACGGAGGAAAAGGCGTTGGGTGATTCTTTTATCCCGCCGTGCTTGGTGTCCCTGAGCTTCCACATTCCCCAGACGGGGCGTGGAGCAGGCACGGCGCTCTCTGAGTGCCACACATTCCCTGGGATCCTCCTGGCACACAGGGACGCCCTTGGGATGGTCCTGGGGGGACGTGCAGCCCCTGAGGCAGGGAGGGCGGGGATGGGGATGGGGATGGGATCAGCTCCTCTCCTGGATTAAATCCTGGGCCAGCACATCCGAGGGCTGGGAATGTGCCACGGTGCTGCCAGGAGAGCGTTTGGAGTTTTAGCGAGCTTTGTGGGAGGCCCTGAACACAACTGGGGGCTCTGGGAGGCAGGAGAACCCCTGGAGCCCCCCAGTCACTCCTGATGCTGCTATTTTGGCGTGTTGGGATTTCCAGTAATATTCCCCGCTGGTGCTGGGATCTGCTGCTCCAGTGGGTCCCAGGCTCCCTCCTCCCCTCCCACGGATGGGTAATTAGTGCCAGAGTGGGATCCTATTAATTGCAGCCGTTCTCGTGTTTGGATTTATGGGATAATTGCCGGTATCTGGTGTAACGTTCTCCCCGCTGGGCAGTTCTGATCACAGGAATTCACCTCCTCCGGGGTGATCAGAGCTCATCCCTGCGTTCTCCAGGAGAGATCCTGCTGGGATCCCTCTCCGCGGGTGCTGCCGGGTGGGAATTCCCCTCAGCATGTCCCACTCTGCACGTTCACCCAGCAAATCCTCGGGAAGCTCAGGAAAGCTCGGCCTGCGCTGCTTTGCCTCGGAACCAGCCGAGGCGCTGCCAGGCATCCGTGATTTTGGGAAGAGCTTGGACCCACGGGTCACCGCTGCTGGAAGTGCATCCCTGGGTGTCCTGCCGAGGGCTGGGTCACCCCTGGAGGCTCCATCCAGCCTTGGCACACCCGGGCTCCGGAGCGCCGGACCTGACGGGATCCATCCTCCGCACTCCTCTCTCCCGCCTTTTCCTGCGGGAGGGACAGCTGGGGAGGACACGCGTGGCCACAGCCTGGAGATGAACCAGAACATCCTGCCCGAGTGTAAAACCCTCCGGGGAGGTGCCATGGGAGCGTTCGGGCTCCGCCAGAGCCTGGCTGCGGTTTGGGAATGTGGTGGGAAGGAGACGCATCCCTGAGCCGGCGGGAGATGCCGGCGCTGAGGCGTCGCTGACGGAATTGTTGATGAGCAGAAATCAATCCCGGCTCGGGAGGGCTCCCCGGAGCGGGAATCGGTGCCTGGGCAGACCCCGGGCCGGAGGAGAGGACAGGGATGCGTGGCCAGGGGGACGCGGGAGCGCCCCTGCGCTGCCCGACCTCGCACACCCGGGGCCGGCGCAGCTCCCGCGGTGAATTCCCGGTCCTGTCACGGCTCCGGGGGCCGGGAACGCTGCCGGGCCCCGAGCTGAGCCTGCAGCAGCGCCCAGCCCGGGCTGTCCTGCCCTGCCCTGTGCCCTCATCCCTGCGGGCGGCGCGGGCGCGATGCCGAGGGCTGCGAGCCGCGGGAATTTTCCGCTCGCCCTGCGAGGAGGAGACGTGAGGGGTTTGCAGAGCAGGAAGGAGCCGCTGCCTTTCCTCCCTGCGCTGCTCTCCCCGTTCCCCTGTGAGGATTCCTGGCTCTGGGATCCTCCTGGCGCTCCATCCCCGCTTCCCGGGGGTGCCACTGGCGGCATCTCTGCCCCGCTGTCGGTGCCGCCCTCACTCCCGGCCCGGATCCATCCCAGTTCCCAGCTCTCCCCTTCCCGCGTTGTCCTACTAAGTGATTTTTTTCTTTCTTTCTTTTCTTTTTTCCTTTGGGATTTTTCTTTTTTGGCTGCCTGTTGCCGAGCTCGCTGCTGATTTCCCAGGAGAGGAATAAAAGCCGGAGCACAAAGCCAACCTGGAAAGTCACCGCCAGCGGGCAGATCCAGGGATGGAGCCCGGACTGGAGCAGCTGGGATCACCAATATCCCAAACTGGAGGCCCCTGTCCATCCAGACAGGGCGCAAGGAGAAGGACCCAGCTCTGATTCCGCAGATGTCTCCCCATTCCCGAGCCCTCTGCGTGAAGGAATTTTTCACCCTGAGCTTCGGTGCCACCCGAAATCTGCTTTCGTTATCAGCTCTCGCTGTTCCAGGAGCTGTAATTCCGGGATGCCGTTCCCGTCTGCATCCATTGCTCCCTTCCCTGGCATTTGGGAAGCAGCTGGTGGAGCTTTAACAGCTTCTGCTGTTGGGAATCTCAGGGAAAGCTGGGCTAATGAAATCTGCTTTTCCAAAATGCGTCCTCATTGGCACTAATTAAATCCCGCTTCTTCATTAAGCGAGTCCTGCTTCAGATCTTGCCTGGCTTCAGTGTCAGCCCAACAACTCGGATTGTTTGGCTCCACAAGGAAATAAATAACCCCACTGGAATTCAAAGTGGGCTTTTTAAAAGACCTTAAAAAGCAGGAAAAAAAAATAAAATAGTATCTAGAAATAACTCCTTGGCCGGCACTTTCAAACCTCTTCAATTGCTCCAGATCTCGCTGATTTTTGAGAAGTTTGGCATTAATAATCTCCATTTATTGGTTTATTTTGGTTTGTTTTGCAACACAAAATGTCTCATCAGGCTTTGGCACAGAGGCATCATCTCAGTCTTTATCTCCTGTATTAAATAACCCCAATTCCTCTGCATTATCAGCAGCATTTCCAGCACCTGTTGGCTCCAGAGCTGGACTGGAACCATGGATTTCTTCCAAGCACCTCTCGCTCTCATTCCTTTTGCTCCCCTTTGAATTAGCAACTACTTTGTCCTGCGTATTCTATTTTTTAAAATTAATCTTTTAAAGCCTGATTACAGCTGCCTCCTCAGCGGGGCTTTGATGAATTTGTCTCTGCAGCTCTCACAATAATTAATCGTCCCTGAGCAGTGCCCAGCTCTCCCTGTTTTTCCATTCAATCCTTTCTCCGAGCTGGCACCTGCCGGTTTTGTGTCTCAGCCCTTTTCCGGCAGAGAGAGGAGAGGCTTTGTCAGATCGGCCTTTGTTGTGTCCCAGCACAACTCAACAAAGCAATTCCAGGGCGGAATCCTTTGGGATCCCTGTGGGGAGGCTTTGGGTACCTGTCTGCTTCTCTCCTGGCCTCGGGAGATGGAGGGAGCTGAGGGATGCTGAGCTCAAAATAAAACCCCGGGCTTGGAGCAACCTGGGGCAGTGGGAGCTGCTCCTGCCCGTGGCAGGGGGTGGAATGGGATGAGCTTTGAGGCCCTGTCCAACCCAAACCATCCTGGGGTTCTTGGATCCCTGATTTCCCTCTCGGTTTCCTTGGATTAGATCTGCTTTTGGGAGCAGTTTTGATTCCCAGGGGCTGGTGGGGGGCAATCCCCGGGAGAGGCTGGGCCAGGGGCTGGACCTTGACGTCCTCTTGGACTCTCCGGAAAGCTGAGGGCTGTGCGGATTTGGGGATGGGGAACAGCGCAGGAATCCAGCCTCGTGCCCGGACGATTTTGGGGGGAGCAGCTGCATCCCTGTCCCTGATTCCCCGAGCAATTCCAGCTCAGGCTGGGCTGTGGGCGCAGCGGGGAGCTGCTGACAGACGCATCCCATAAAATCCACCTCTGGCGAGAGTTTTTATGCCTTTAGAGGCTCCTGGTGCCTCTGGAATGCCATTAGCGGATCGTGTTCTGGAGTAAAAACCCATCTCCTTTGAGAGGCTCCATTCCCGGCGCGGCGCCGGGAGAGCTCCGAGCGAAGGGATTTGCTCTCAAATATTCACTCCGTTTGTTCCCGGCTTATTTTTCTTTTCTTTTGGAGTGGAAAAAAAGCGGGAAGAGGAGGGAGAAATGCCTCAGCCTTGGGGGCGAAGACGCACGATCCGTGATTGTCCTTGAGGATTTTAACATCCTTTAAATTTCCCTTTGCATCCCCTCTCTTGAAGGCTCTTGGCTCTGTGGGGTGAGAAGTTCCTGGATTGTTGGGAGGCAACTGGAGTAAGAAAGGGGAAAACAGGCTGGAAAAGAGAAAGGGCAGAGGAAAGAAGAAATGGGAAAAAAAAAAAAAGAAGAGAGAAGAAAAAAGAAGGAAGAGGAAAAAGAAGAAAGAGAAAAAGAGAAGAAAAGGAAAAAAGAAAAAAGGAGAGGAAAAAAAGAAGAAAGAAAAAAAAAGAAGAAAGGGAATAATAAGAAGAAAGGGAAGCAAATTTGAATCCTGTGATCTTAGAGAGGCCTTTTCCAACCTTAAGGATTCTACGGAAAAGAACAAAGGGAAGAAAAAGGTGGGGGTGTACAGGGAAGGAGAAGGGAAAACAGAAGAAGAAAGGGAAGATAAAAGAGAAAAGGGAAGGAAAAAAGAAGAAAGGAAGAGAAAGAAGTATCAGGCAGCAGAAGAACTCGATTTGCTTTCCGCTCTTGCTCCTTGTCTCATATTTCTTGATTCTGGAGTATTTCTCAGCCTGTCCTGGAATGTAGTTTTGGGCTCAGTGGGAATTTGGGAAAAAAGNAGGTACTTTGAGCCCTGGGATTTATTTCCCTCTTCCCTGCTCCGGGCAGCCCCGGTTCCCATCGCAGCACAGCCAGCGTGTCCCTGTGGCCGTGCCCCCATCCCCAGTGGAAGCCTGGCAGGGCTTGGAACTTGGTGATCTCGGAGGTCCCCTCCACCCCAAACCANATTTTAACATCCTTTAAATTTCCCTTTGCATCCCCTCTCTTGAAGGCTCTTGGCTCTGTGGGGTGAGAAGTTCCTGGATTGTTGGGAGGCAACTGGAGTAAGAAAGGGGAAAACAGGCTGGAAAAGAGAAAGGGCAGAGGAAAGAAGAAATGGGAAAAAAAAAAAAAGAAGAGAGAAGAAAAAAGAAGGAAGAGGAAAAAGAAGAAAGAGAAAAAGAGAAGAAAAGGAAAAAAGAAAAAAGGAGAGGAAAAAAAGAAGAAAGAAAAAAAAAGAAGAAAGGGAATAATAAGAAGAAAGGGAAGCAAATTTGAATCCTGTGATCTTAGAGAGGCCTTTTCCAACCTTAAGGATTCTACGGAAAAGAACAAAGGGAAGAAAAAGGTGGGGGTGTACAGGGAAGGAGAAGGGAAAACAGAAGAAGAAAGGGAAGATAAAAGAGAAAAGGGAAGGAAAAAAGAAGAAAGGAAGAGAAAGAAGTATCAGGCAGCAGAAGAACTCGATTTGCTTTCCGCTCTTGCTCCTTGTCTCATCTTTCTTGATTCTGGAGTATTTCTCAGCCTGTCCTGGAATGTAGTTTTGGGCTCAGTGGGAATTTGGGAAAAAAGAGAGGAAAATTCACAGTCTCTCTCCCTCCTCCACGGGTGCTGTGCAGCTCAGGGGGTGCTCACTCCCTACTGGTCAGCGAGCCAGGGACAAGCCCTGCTGATCCCATCCCAAATCCCTGGCCAGAATCCCCTGGGAAGGGATTTATTTCCTTGATGGATCAGGAAGGATAACCAGGGAAAGGAAAGGAAAGGAAAGNCTCAGTGATCCCAGCCGCGGATTCCCGGGATCAGCCTTTGAGCTCAGCTCCATGCACAGCTCCATGCACAGCTCCATGCCCAGCTGCTGCTGCTGCCTGCATGATGGGGAGTGCCCATCCCAGTGCCCATCCCCATTCCCATCCAAGTGCCTATCCCAGTGCCCATCCCGGTGCCNTGCCCATCCCAGTGCCCATCCCAGTGCCCATCCCCATTCCCATCCCACCCGCTGGAGCCATCCCAGCTCCCACAGCTCCACGCCAAGCTCAGCCGGGCCCAAGCAGGGCCCCGTGTCCCCCCACGCCCCAGCCCTTCACCAGGACAGTGTCCTGGAGCTGCCTCTCCCCCTCTTTGCGAGCACCGGGAATGAGGCCGGAATTTTCCCCGCTGCCGGGGGCATCTCTCGGTGTTCCCGGCGGGAGAGGAGCAGCGGTGCTGCCGGAGGAGGGGAGGGATGGCTGCGTCAGCCCCGTGATTTACTCGATCCCTGCTCCCGCTGCACTGCGGAGCAGACGGAGCCGCTCCGTCCTTTGCCTCCGGGGCTGCGCAGAATTCCACAAACCCTTTGGGCTTTTTTCACCCCGCCCCACCACCCCACCACCCTGGCTCTTAAATCCTTTGGAGCGCGGGGAAGTGAATTCGGTGAATTTTAAATAAGCTCTGGGAGCTGCGCATTAAAACCTAACGAGGCAGAATATCAATTATGCCGAGGGAAATGAGGAGTCGCTCCGGGGGAAGGGAATGGTGGCCTGGGGTTGGGGCTGCTGGTGAGACATCGGGACCCGCTGAGTGATCGGATCAGAATTAAATCCAGATCCTTCCTTTTCCCACCTGCAGGGTCCTGGATGCGCAGGGGGAGCTGGGACAGTTAAACCCTAGAGGGGAGAGGGGGAGCTGGAAATTCAGGGGGGAGTTAAAAACTGGATTAGCTGGAGGCGCCGAGGGCTCCGGTCCCTTGGGGAGACAAGGGTGTCACCGAGCATCACCCTGCTCCCAAAATTCCCTCGCTGCCTCATTTTCGGCCACCTCAGCCTGTGCCAGCGCCTATGACTCAGAGAGGATCTGGCTGGGTCTGTGTCCTGCAGGTGAATGCACCAAAATCCTGCTCTGAAGTCCCCATCAGCTCTGATTAGAGAGCAGGAGGCGCCAATTTTCCTTGCGAGGCTCCTGCCCGGTGCCAGCTCCTCTGGGATTATTGATGTTCTCTTTGTCCTGGGAGTTTGGACGCTCTGGAACACTTCTCCCCCGAAATTTCAGCTGTACTCTTTGCTCTGAGCGCGATTTTCTGTCTGTTCACTGCTGCTTGGAGCAATTAAACCCCGAAATGTTGAAGCAGGGCGATGTTGGCCACAAACCCCACACGGCGCTGTTGGATCCAGCCCTGGCTCTGGAAAATCCTCTGGTTTGGGGTCACCAGGCACTGTTCGGATCGATTGTTGAAAGTTCTGGGAGGGAAACCTCTTTATCAGCCGCTTTTGGTAGCCCAGCACTGAATCACTGCGAGAGAGAAACTCGGAGCGGCTGAGTTTAACCCTCAGGCTCGGCTCGGCAGGGAGGGATGTGCTCCAGGGTCCGGGACGGCCGGGATGGTGCAGGGATTTCCCTGGTCCCGCTGCGCCCCTCAGCCCTTCCTTGGTGCTGGATCCCTCTGGGATCTGTTCCAGGGGCGCAGGAGTCACTGCTGGAGCGTGCTGCTCACCCCACCCCCGGCTGCCTGCGGAAGGTGGGGTGTCTCCAAAGCCGCCCGGGTTCCTGCCGGTCTCAGAGGTGGAACAGAGCGTCCCTGTCACGGGAAAATCCCTTGGGAAGAGCTCTGGCACCTGCCAGCAGCACCTGCCCTGGCTGTCATCACACCTTGGCTGTTGCGCTGGCTGAGGGGAGGGGATGAGCTCCCTCAGCTCCCGGGAGATGTCACAGAGGGGCCTCGCTGCCCTCTCCAGGGAAATTCCGGGCTTGGGGACCACCAGGAATGGGGCCACACACGCCAGCACCTTCCGGCCCTTCCCAGCACGGAATCTGCTGTGTCACTGGAGGATCCCCTTAGCGCCCCGCGGAAGTGGGAAGGAAAAGTCTGTGGGACCATGAGTCCTCCCAGGAAAACCCCAAAATTAGGAGAGGCGTGGGGCTGACCTGTGGGGAATCACTGCTGGAGATGCCACAGGGGGAAAACTCAGCTGGGAGGGTGGGAAGGAAAGGAAAATGTGTCTTTAATCCACTCTGGGCAATGAGCTGAGGCAGGAGAAGTGCGATGTGGGTGGGAGAGGCCCGGCAGCGCATCCTGGCTGTTGGAAATTGCATTTTCCAACCCGTCCCAAACTTTTGTGCCCGTTAATTCAGTGCCCGACTCTGCAGCGGATAAATCCAGGGCAGGTTTGTAAATGCTGCATTGCTGGCAGCCAAAACACAAATACAACCTGAACGGCTGCCAAATGGGAAAAAACAGGATAAAACAAAACAAAACAAAAAGCTCTGTGTCAGGATTTACAGCCCTGGAAAAGAACAGGCTCAGCTTGGGTGGCTGGGAAGGGGCTGGCGCCACTCCTGACTTCCCTCCCGGGGCAGAGATTTGGGGAAAAGAGAAAGAGAAACTGTTTTCAGGCTGCTTGGAGCTCTGGAGAGGGTCCTGGGAAGGGATTTGGGGTGGGGTTTGGGTGCTGCAGGCTCAGGGAAAAGGCACGTTTGGGAAAGTGGAGGGGTAAAAATGGTGTAAAATTCCAGCTGTGGTGCAGGATCGGTGATTGCTGTCCTGGCTGGAGCATTGCTTGCTCCTTCGTTCCTTCCTTCATTCCTTCCTCCCTTCCTTCCTCCCTTCCTCCCTCCCTTCCTTCCTTCCTTCCTCCCTTCCTCCCTTCCTCCTTCTTTTCCTTCTTTTCCTTCTTTTTCTGCTTTTATCCTTTTCCTTCCCTTCCCTTTTTTCCCAGCAGGAAGGTTTTGTGCTCCTTGCGTGGCTGCTCCAGGCTGCAGCCGGGCCCTTCCCAGCACCTCCCATCCACCTCCAGCCACTCAGGTGGTCCCCGAGGTTTCTCCTGCTTGAGCCAAAGTCTGGGCATGGGCTGGGAGGGACCTTCCCCCACCGTCAGCAGGACGGGATTTCTCCAAGATGGGGAAAGCTCCCCTGGTGCGGTATCCAGGAGTCAAAGAAACCGAAGGAAATTAAG
>WBMY01005185.1:0-16536 GCA_013397315.1 Donacobius atricapilla
ATATATATATATACACATAGAAGGTATGCACTGTGGAATTCTACATGAAGGTCACTTCTGTTGAAGAGTGAATGGTATTAAGGAATTCTCTGAAGATTTGTTATACCGTATTCCTTGTCAGAGTTTGGTTAGAATAATGTTTAGCCACTTGTTTCCAAAAAGACACGAATACAGAACACATCAACTAAGTGCTTGTGTGGATTGGGGCCAAATGGATAATTTGGCTTGAAGGTTTCTCTGTTTCTTCCCTTAGCAGAATTGATGGAAATAACTGCAAGGGGAAAAGTCTGAAAGAACTAGGAGAGATAAAGAATACAGATGATTTGTGCAGCTTAGGGGTGTTCAAGAAGACAGTAGTCTCTTCCGCATTTTTATGACCCTGGGGATCATTTTTATATGTAAAAGAAAAACAACAAAAAATTACAGAAATGTTTTTCTACTTAAAATTATATACTCTTATCTATATTTTAAAAAAATGCTACCATTAGTAATGATCTGATCTAATTAATTTGATTGGTTAGTGTAATTTCATTCCTAAATGTAAGCTCTGATGTTTTATAAACATCACAATGCTTGTTCCCTTCCACAAGGAATATAATTTTACAGTTACCATGACATTATAGTTGAAGCAATATAAATGTAGTTACATGGTTACTGAGATGATGAATTAAGAATACAGTCCTCCCAACTACTTGTTTGTGCAGCAGTTCCCCCAAATATTCAACAGTTCTTGTGATACTGAAGAATTTTAGTTAATTTAAAATTAAACTGATTGTGGTTTATAGTTTGCAATCTTTATGTATTGTAATGCATGAGAGTTAAATAGATAACATTGTTGTCCACTGCAGTGTAAATATTCAACTTCCTACTTGCCAAATTGTTTTGCTGAAGTTTAAGAATTTATATTGCTTTTGTTTGTACTGTTAAGTGACGGATTTGATATATATTTCTCGTTGGATTATTTTACCTTTGAGGATAGATTTCACTCTTTCCAATAGAGATTGTGCATGTTTTCTTTGCAGTTTTGTGTCTTGCCTGAAAATGGCAGCTCCAGAAATGCTTAAAATAACTTAGGTTGTGGAGACCTCAGGCAGCCATTAGTGACAGACTGCTCAGATAGACAGAATGATACATGACTGCAGATTTTATTGTACATACTGTGACCCTAGCCCTACAAAAGCTCTTGTTCAGTGTGGTGTCTTTGGGTGTAAAGAGGATTGAAAATTGTGTATGCCTAATGGAGACATTGATTTGGGGGGCAGTGAGGTGGAGGGAGAGCATAACTGCTCTAAATGGAATGTGTTCCTGAGTGTACAGGACATTTTTGTCTCTTCCAAAAACTATCTGGGGAGTACAGTGCCACAGAGTTGTGTTTGCAGGACTGAGGAGACTAAAAAGGCAATTTTAGTACCAGAGCTGAGAGTGGGATCGTCATTACATGCATGTTAGCAGCCAATAGGTTCTGAGAGAGATTACAAGTACCTAGAGAACTCAATCAAGTTAGGTATTCCAGCCAAATAATTAGCATTTCAAGAGCAGTCTTTTTCTTCCCTTCCTTCCTTTTATGTATTTTCTTATCATCCATTTTCCTTTTCTCCTTGCTTTCACTACTTTCAACTTTCTTCCCACCTCTTTTCTCCTTTCTTCTTAAATTAGTGACAGTTTTTCCACTCCCATTGTTGGTTTTAGTATAGCAGTTAACTGCTACAGTTTTAATACTCATGCTTCTAAATATTTTTATGATTCAGTATCATAACAGATGATGAAAAATATGTAATGTGCCCTTACAGAATTTAAAAAATAGCCTTTAAGAACTGGCAGAGCCATTTTCATTTGCAAGAAGCCAGTCTTGATGCCTTATGCAACGTGATCTGTTTTCTTCCTGTGAGGGGAATTAATAACATCTCATTTCTCCTTGTCTGTGAAATTTAATAAATTAGCAAAGATGTATTTAATATTGAATTCCTTGGAAAATACATTTGTATGCATCCTTTGCACAGAGCAACACCAGAAAAAGTCGAATGTCACATTCTGTAGCACAACTCCCACCCTCCCCTGTGAAAAAAAGGTCACGCAAAAAAAAAAAGAACACCCCCCCCAAAAAAAAAAACACAACAAAAAAACAACCCAAACATATTGCTTATGTCAGAACCTACAGTTTAGAAATAGTTTGACAGGCATAGCTGAGAATTTAAGTGACATATTGAAACTATGGAACAGAGCTGAGTAAAAAGCCCAAACCAGATTGGGTTTTTTTTCTTTTTTTTTTAAGAATTAATATTATTTTAAACTTCTGTGGAGTGTAGAATTGAAGAATTTAAGCGTTTGAGCCAGTGCTCAAACATTTTAAATATCCATATGCAAACATATTAAATATCTGGTTTCTTGCCTTTTTGGTTTTCTTTTTTCTTTACTTGCATAATAGTTCCTTGAATCTCCTTAGAATTTTAATGAAGAAAAATTGATTTGTTTGATTGTTTTTGCAAGTGACCTAAGTCCTTTTAAAATACATTTGAGTTATACCATTATGATCATTTTATGAAAATAAAAGGCATATTGTGAGTAAATTGAATGGTGATTGTTTGGATCAGGCATAGATGGAGCACGTTTAATGTTTAATGTTTACAGTCAGTTTTCTTAGGCTGATCATTTCCCTTCTGGGAAGGCAGTGTTTCTTTGACACTGAGTGTCTCCATTTGCTGCCCAGGCCAAATGCCTCACACAGCATCCTGTCTTTAGAATCTCGGTGTTGCAGGAAAGTTGGCACACGTCTCCCATTGCATTCACAAGTGTTATGGTGTAGTTCTCTTCAACATTTTTCATCCAGGGAATCAGAAGGTCCGTGTGACTTATCTCCTCCCCTGCGTCCTAGTGTAGGATGGACTTTGAAGCATGGTATAGCGTCTTCCATGGAAGGGAAGAATGTCACTTACAGGCTAAAAACATCAGGTGGGGTTTTCATCTGGTTCCACTGCCAAGTGAATTGCAGCTGGCCTGAAAAAAAATTTTGTTTTAAGAAAGAACCAGTGTAGTTTTAGAAACATGGGGTCCTGTGAGGAAATTCTTACTGTGCATCTGTCTGGGTGAACAGTGTGAGTCAGTGCAGGATTGTGATTAATAATAAAAGAGGAAGAATTTATAGCTGGCAGATTCAGACCCAAGGGGTACCTCCTTGTCCAGGGAAAAGAATTGTTAGATGCATGGAAGAGCCATAATTACTGAAATTACAGGCATTTTCTTTGCAGGTGTTTGGGCCACAATGTCCCAAAAGCCAGGCACCCTGACAGGAGGCCACAGTGCGTGCTGCTGTAGATGATGTCATTAAAGGATGGG
Source organism: Donacobius atricapilla (assembly GCA_013397315.1). Lineage (NCBI taxonomy): Eukaryota > Metazoa > Chordata > Aves > Passeriformes > Mimidae > Donacobius > Donacobius atricapilla. The sequence goes on from WBMY01005185.1 coordinate 3,334, forward strand.
ATTTTGCTACAGAATTAGTCCAGTACTGAAAATGAAAGTGAATATAACTTGTGGAGTAGGTGTGGCAGCACACAGCCGAGTCTGGAGCAGCAATCCCTTCCATGGTGCCCTCGAGCAATGTCAGTCAGCCAGCACTTGGACAAAGAGCAATAACCATCCTTAAGAGGAAAGGTGTGGTGTGGGTGTTGGAGGGAGAGGCTGCTGAGCATGGGTCCAGCATGAGGATCACATGAGGAGGGCAAATGGGAGATTTGTACTCTGTTCCTTTATCGTGGAACATATTCAGTTTTACAACCTTTTCTGCCTTGCAATGAGTTCACATCATCAGGTTTGCAGCAGTTTCCTCTCTGTTCTGGGTTAGGCCTTCAAAGCTAAACCTCATGAGATAACAAGCTTGTGGTAGTTTCCAAATTTACTTTAAATAATTTTTTCACTTAGATATTGTACTTAAAAATGAAAATTGCATGTAGTTATGTCTTTCAGGACATGAGAGTTTAATAAGAAAATTTATTTGACCAGAAATAAAGAATTCAGATGTAAGAGAGTACCATATGACAAATAGTATTTTTATTATGTTATCTGTAAAGTTTAATATTCACTAGCAAATTTACCTATATTATCTATATTTCTTAAGAGGCAGAAGTTATCCACAAAACAAAAAGATAGACAGTGGTTAAGTAGCAAGAGCAGAATGTTCATTCTCATCAACAGGAGCAATCATTCACTCTAGCCAACAACATTAGCAGTTCTGTGACAAAAGAGAGGAAAGTCACACATCACAGAATAGGTAAGGCTGGAAGATTATCTGGTCCAGCTTCTCTGCTCAAGTAGGGTCATCCTAGGAAAATGTTGCACAGGATTTTGCATCTAGATGGTTTTTGAAAGTTTTGCCTGTTCAAGTTTAGCAGTATAGACACTGGGACCCGTGTGTCCGTAGAAGTTTCAAGGCTGAGTCTAGGAAAGAATTGTGAATCTGCTGAGCTGGACAGAGGCTAGACATGTTCAGTGCTAGACCTGCTCTTCTAGAGGGGAAACTGGGGTTCCAGGTAAACTCTGTATTTCTGATGAGACTGTCCTATGAACTCAGATTGTTGATGATAGAATTATTTTCAGGACTCCATGCTGCAAGAAAAGCCTATCTTGGAACACAGCGTGGTATCTCAGCTAGACTCTGCTAGGTTTTTCTGATGTGCAGTTGTGGTATAGTCAGGGAAAATGCAAGTGAAGTAGGAAAAAAGGTGGAGTGAGAATATAAAAACATGGAAAGGAAAGAGCTTTAGCTATAAAGTATGACTTCTTTATTGCTGAACTGCTGCTCCCTTTGTCAGAAAGAACATTGTCTGTGAACAGTTTCCTTTAGAAAGAAAACATTTTGGTATTCCAAACTAGCTAGAGACAATGGGACTATTAACTTGTACTGGACCTGAGTGATTTCAAGAAGTGGAAATTAGTAATGTTGTAGTGTCACAGTGGATGTAGTAGTAAAAGTAAATTGGGAAGAACTACATGGTTGTTATAAAATCCTTAATATCTTTTTCTCTAAGTAGTTCAGAATTATCTAAAGCAAATTAGACAAAGGATGATTACAGCAATAAGGTTACCACGTGAAGAGTGTGTTGTTAACAAAGTCCAGTAAAACAATATAAAACTATCCCTCCATCCAAGCATCATAAACTATTAATGTTTTGATATGCCATGTGGACTTTGACTCGTACAAGCTTAAGCTAAATGGAAGCTCTCTGTTATGATCAGGGACAAAGAAGAGTTCTCTGGAGTAAATTCAGAACAGCTATTTTTTTCTTATTAGCTACATATAGCTTCCCCAGCCTGTGACAGGCCTTCCTGTAGCAAGGCTTTTTCCTCTGGTATGTCTGAGTGAAGATCACATAAAAAGGCAATGTGAGGCTGCTTTCTTCTGATGTTGTGGTTAGCTCAGATTAAACTGAAAGCCATGTATTCTCATTAAGGTCTAGGAGCTGCTTTATGACACTCGTTTCTTCTTGTTTTCAGCTGTGAGTTCATGTTAAAAAGCTGATACACCACTGTTGTCGCCTAAACGGCTCAGTTGCTATTGGTGAGTAAAATCACCAGTAAGCAAAATTTTCCCATTTGTGGCTTTGCCTCATGCTGCTATTCCCTGTCCCTCTTGAGATGCCTCTGTGCAAACGGAGTGTATTAAAACTTCAAACATCAAATAACTAGTGTATATTTGGGTTGTCATATGCTAATAGCATATATATGTCCATTTTTACTTGTTCTTGCTATTCTTGCCATTCCTGTATGCCACCAGGTTCATTTCTCCTGAGCGATAGCTGGGTCAAGGACAGCTACAAGCTCTTACCATATCGGGTACACTAAAATATTCACAGTGAATCTGAGTGACAAGCCAAACTGTGCTATGTACTGCATTAAATTAATTAGTTCAGACTATAAGGAGGGTACCATTAGACTTTTAACGATGTTGGTTATCCAACACAGACTAGGGAAGAGTTTAAAATCAAAATTACATTGCATACTATTGGGAAAAGTCTAGGGAAATAAGAATGCAGGTGTGAAAAACTTCCAAGTCATCATGGATTTACAGGTGCGTTGGAAAGAGTGATCACTCTCATTGCTTTCACATGTTGGAATTAGAGACTCGTTAATCTGGTCTCAGTAAAAATGGTGTTTAATATAATAGAGTATTGGTGGTCAGTTTCCAGTATTGTGCCTTAAAATATGTTCTTTACTTAGAAGATTGTACTTGCTACATCTGAAGATATACACACTTCTTGTCATTATCAAGGCTGCTACTGAAGAATAAGGTGTCACAAAGATGCTTTTAAGATGAAATCTTGAGTGTGAATATTCAACTGGTAAAAGAAACTATGTTTAAATTTTGATAGTACAAATTCCCCTAGGCAGATAAAATCATATTTGCTGGACATAAGTAGTTGTGATAGAAAAGAGTACTTTTAAATTTGTGTATGCTAGTGACTTCAAATGGAAGAAAAAAGATAAAGCTAGTCTATTTCAAAGATGATATTTCATAGCATGTACAGTCTGCTTGCTTTATTTGTGTGCTGAAATACTTTCATGTAGAAATACTTCTTAAACGTATGCTAAATAAGATAAAATATATTTAATCCTGTATCTACAGCTTTTCAAGAAAAAGCGTAGGCTGTTTAACATGATATTTTTTTCCTATTTTTATTTCTCTTCCTTTTAAAAATCTTTTTCCTCCAGCCTTCCCTTTTCTCTCTCTACAAAATTAATGTTTTAGGAGATGCTAAATAGCTTCTGTGGTTTTTTTTCCCCAAAGCATAGAAACGTTTAGCAATTCTAATGCTGTTTTTTGGGAAAAATAAAAAATTTGAATGAATCCCTCATGAATAGCAAGTTATGCATTGATATTTTTTGAGTCATGTTAAATTTTTGTTGTATAAAAAGATTGCTGTTATTCTGCTCTTCACAGCCTAAGTGAAATACTGATACTATGATCTCTAGTCTGTGTTTTGGTCATGTCATGTTTGGCCAAGTGTTTTAAAGTTATCTCAGATATTTTTGGACTACCCTGTGCTGTAGAGAGCTTTCCTCAGAATGCTCCCTAATGGAGGCCTTACACCTGCTGGTCCAAACTTTCTGTCGCTGTCTGGCATACAGAGTGGATTGTGGCCACGGCTTGTGATTGATGTCAGAAGACAACAGATGACTTAGTTTCATATATTGCTCTAACTTGCCTGCAAATCTGCGAATGCATAGAAAAATGTGTTCCTATGAAGAGAGCACGGGTTGGTTTACTTATTGAAGACCAAAGAAAGTTCGAAATTGTCAACTTTTCCATCAGAAACTGAAGTGTCTGTCCTTGGCTATTTGAAATGCAGTGTCACTGCTAGATGCCTAAAAATTTCCTATTACTAGTCACTCTTCCTCCATGGCAGAAGATTGGGATAGAAACTGTAAAAATGATGCATTCAGCAAATGATTCATTAGCTGAAACTTGAAAGCCCAGTGCATCTCTTCACTCCTTTATTTTTCCAAGCTTGTTTTTGTCTCCTTATATTGTCTGTATTAAATATTTTAAAGACTTTTTGTACTTTCCAATCTGATTAAAACAGATTAGGACCACTATTAAAATAAATATTCAGACATATGCATTAGAATAATAATCATACCCAAACTCAGTTTACAAATGTCTACATGTTAAGGAATAAATATGTATATGTTTTAAATTGAACTATAATCAAGAGAACACATTGGAAAGGGAAAGTACAACTTTTTTATTGTTATTACTATAATTTTCCTTTTAAGTATAAGATACTATCAGTATATATAAAATGCTTACACTGGCACTGTACCATGGAAAGGCCAGAATAACATCAAAACAACACTAATATGTATCAATATCTGCCTTAGAAGGCAATGAATGCAAAACACTCCCTCAGTTCAAAAATATGGAATTGCTGTTCATTATTTTAATGTATTATTTGGCTTCGTGGAATTTATTCATTGAAGAATTTTGATTCTTGTTCTGATTTCTGTGTGACTTCAGGGGGTTATTTTTTTCAGCTGGAACAGTGTCTGCACACCAGTCAGGTCTCAGCTGAGGGAACACTTTCCAATTCAGATGATGCATGAACAGGGCAGTATAATGAATATGCCATGAAAGAACACAACTGTGTTTGTTGTTAAACTTGACCATACAAAGTGATGGACCAAAAGGGTTAATATTGATTTACTGGTTACTCTTATATTTCTTTGCAAAACTTAAAAGGTTAGGGCTTTTTTTCTGAAGCCATTTATTGAAAGGAGAGATGAAGGGATCTTGTGAATTTGGGAAAGTCACACTGAAGTGAGGTGCTAGGTTGCCTGTAGACTCAAACCAGATTTAAAACCAATCAACCAAACAACAAAACCAATGTCCACGAATAGTAAGAAAATGACGTACATAGGGTATTACAAATATTTTTACTCTTTTCATCTTTGTGCAATCTAAGTTAAGTGAAAATATTAGAATCCTTTGTAGTCTCCTAATTTGTTTTAGCATCTTTGTTTTTCTGAAGAGACAGCTTGAAAACCAGTGCCTAGAAATGAGGAACCACAGGAATAAGGCATATCTCACTGCTAAAAGATGTTATGAAACACCGTTCATTCATTGAACCCTTCTTTTCTCTCCTGCAAAACTGTCAGTTTCATAGATGTTATCTTATTCTACAGGCTCTCAAATAATCAGTGAGCTGGTTGGAAAAATGTGCCAGTATGCAGTGCTGCCAGTGCCTATTAGATACCACGTGAGCATTTAAAGGTGTTTTGCTGTTAAGGAGCCTAGTCTTTACAATAGAACATAGAGATTTTCTGTTTGTTTGTGTTGTTGTGTTTGGTTTTTTAAATATCTCTCTATATATATAAAATTTACATCTGGATTTATCAAACTGCAATCTCAGGATTCCTGAATGGCTAGGGAAGCCTGGCAGCACAGTGTTGTGGAAAGAGGCTGATTTTTTCACACATGAATGGTCTGGGAGCCTTGTGACTGCAGTGGTAAAAGTGCAAGAGTGCAAATGTGAGATGCGCATTGGAAAAGCATTAGGCTGTCAGAGGTTTGTATTTCCATCGCCTGATGGTTGTACTGTGAAATCAAATAGTGTAACTGATATGCTCACCTTTTAGCTTGAAAACAAGTTTTGGAGGACCTTATATTTGATACCTATTTTATGAAAAATATCGCTTTTGTTTTTGTAAAACAAATAAATACAAATATTATTACATAGGAGTGTTTACATCCTTTTTATTAAGGATTAAGTTTTATAGTAGTTTAGAAAAATATCTTGAAAAAAATAAATTAATCTCTTTATAGTCTTATATTCAAACAGTGTGTTTGCTTCTTCCTTTACTTTTTACATCTTGACATGATAGTAGGTCCTTGAAGTATGTGATGGAAACTGACTTTGTTAATGTGTTGCTCTTCTCTTGAAAGAGTAGTTTTCAATTCTTTGGAGTATCTCTCTGGAATGTGCATGGATCTCTTGCCAAATGCAGTGGTCATTTGACTGTGAAAACAAAAAGGTTATTAAGAAGGGTCTATTAACTGGTTTGTAAAAAATTACATCCAATATTATGGCAAGCAAAATATGAGCTGAGAACCAGCATATAATTATTCAAAAGGAATTTAAGAAAAAAATTAATACCAATTTTAGAAAGTCTATCTAAAGTGCAAATATTATTTGGTATATATGATGACCATTTCTTTTCCACCACTAGACACATGGCTAATCCTGACACATGAGATGTAAAGCTTTTCTAAAAAGGCACAGACTGCTGTGGGTTTTGGTGCTGAATTAAAACTAAATGTTTTTCAAAAGCCCATGATGATACATTGGCCTTGACATGAGTGTGGACCAAAAGATTTTAAGTGAGTGAAAATCCATAGTGCATGGAAGTGGGGCACAGTTTCACAGGTATGTGAAGCTTTGATCAGCAGTGGGACTTCTTGCATAAGAAGCTGCTTTTTATCTTTAGACTTTCTTCAATTAAGCTGGAAAGAAAAAGGCTACTTACCTTGGCCACAAATTCATCCATTTTTTTGAAGCAATGGTTCACTATAGACTCGTGGCTAATGTTACGTCTGGGTTTCAGCTGTTATTTTAAAGGAAAAGAAAAGAAACTCTTAGTTTGAACAGTGAGTAGGAAATAAAAGTTCAAACAGTGCCCTCTGATGGACAGGGTCTTTGTAATTCTGCTCCAGCATGCAAGCTGGCTGAAGAGGTTAATGCTAAAGGTAGTGCAGCACACACTGTGTCTGCAGAGAGGTCAGGAAATGAATATATCAGTGCCCAGGGCAAGGCAAGGGTCTGTGGATCTTTTTGTTTTGTGACAGTACTGGTCTTGTTCAGAGTGCGCTGTCTGAAGGAAACAAATTTCAGAGTGCCTGGTGGTCATTGACATTCAGTCTTAGAGGTGTACAGATGTGATTATGTTCGATCACGAAATAATTATTGATGTGTATGTATGCATATATAAGTATTAAGCAGTAATTATTGTCCACAGCTGTACGCACATTGAATTATTTTCACCACTTTCCTGGAGCAGCAGTGTGGGTTTGGAGGTCAGTGCTTCTGTGCCCCTGCTCGGGCCAGTGGCCAGCGTGGGAAGCTCTCTGCCCTGCAGAGCTGTGCAGTGGCTCCCCCAGCTGCAGCATAGAGGGGCAGGGGGGACGTTTGTATGCCCAGTTTTGCTCTCCTGCGGGTTTGTTGGCAAATCTGGTGCCTGGCACAGGCATTAGTTGCAAGGGAAGCTACAGTAAATCTGAGGCTTTGTCCTCTGTAAATAGTTCTTAAGCTGACCCCAACTGAGTTAACTATGCCTATGTTTAAGTAGTTTACTCAGCTGAAATAGGCTGAATGCAGACCTAAGACTTTTTGCCTATAAATTGCATGTAATTCTTTATCTTAGCTTGTCTTGACAGAAATCATCAATACTTGAAAAAAAGACATGAAATTGATATTTAGTTAAAAATAGTAAGTACTTCTGTTTAGAAGTAGTGCAGTCTTTAAGGAGAAGGAAATGGAATACTGGTTTTTAGGCATCACATATTTAAATAAGCCCATAAATAAAATGTGTGAATTTAAAACTGCCTGTATCATACAGGTCAATAAAAGAGTTGAGAAATGCCTGTCTTTACTTTCAGACATATGATTTAGGTATCATTATTTGAAAATGTAGTCTTTTAAGTTTACTATTGCATTTTCAACATACATATTATCAGTTTTATTCCCCATGAATATCTGGCACATAATGCCATATAAATGAATAAATTGTACTTACACATGTCTTGAGCTGAGCATGAGCCTCATACATTTCTCTTATAAAAGTGGTCTTATTTTGAAAAGGAGTGTGTGTTCTCTCGAAAAACTCAGCAATTTCATGTACTATATGAACAATGGCTGCATTATCATATTTAACCTGTGATGACAAAAAAAAAAATGTATAGACAAATTCGGTTTCTGAAGTCTGCACTTAAACATCAGTTATTTTTTCAACTACCTGAGTCCAGTCATCATAAGTTATTAAATTATTTTCACCACTTTCCTACTTTTTTCTATTTTTTTTTAGTACAGAAATTCTAGCTAGTAATATGTATTGCAAAAATGGCATTTATTTGAAAATCAGGAGTTGTATGTTCAACTTCCAGTTACAATTCATAAGTTGCTTCAATTCAAGTTGCTTTCACAAAGAGGACCCCTATTTTGTAAAAATCAGTGTATCTTGCATTTTTGGGCTGCATTTATATGCTTTTGTATTTCCAATGCATAAGCAATAGCCAATAAAAGGCCAAGAGGCAAAAGCAGATCTTTTGAATTCAGGCCCAAGACATCAGACCGTGCAGGGCTTTCCTCCAAGCACAGTCCCTGTCTGATGAAGGGCAGCTCCCTCTACCTCGGGGAAGATGAAATGCAGGAGAGGCCAATATTGCCATCCATCCCTTTTGCTCCCTGGGTGCATTTTAGAAGATCCATTGAAGAGATGAGCTGGAAACAGGCAGAATGAATTGCTGGGGTGCAGTACCACATTCTCCATAATAAAGTACCACTTTATTGTGTGGCATTGCAGATCTGGATGGAAAGTGATCTGTGTACATGAAATGATCTCTGTGCCCATTAGTACATGGAATTACCCCTGCACTGCCTTTGTGGGATCTGCTTCTGACTGAAACCAGCATGCTGTTCTGGTGGTTTCCAGGCTACCAGACTGATTCCAACTGATTTTTCCCCTTTAAACAGCAGGACTAACAAGAAAAATATACCCCTTTTCTTGCAAAAGTGTCATTGTGACTTAAATAGTAGGAGAAGCAAGAAAACAGTGATTTCCATAAATAGCCGCTCCAGGAAATAATTCAGACTGAAAAGTCAACAGTCAGAGTTATAATTTAAGCCTGCAATACAACGTGGCACAATTCTAGTGTAGAAGTCTCATGACAAGATGCATTGGCTGTGCGAGGTAGAGCTGCTACAGTGAGATAATGTCAAGTACATGTATTTTTTTTACTTACTGCTTTCAGCATCTCCTGAGGGAAACACAGGTCTTCACTGCTCACTTGCTCACACTCCAAGGAAAAGCCTCTTTTGTTCTTAAAGAAAACATAACGTAGAAACTACAAACGTATCCTAAAACAGGTTTATTGCATAAAAAGATTTATAGAAGTCACTTCTCAGTTGGTTTCTTAACAATGAAGTGTAAAAGTGACGACACTAACATTATATCTCATGAGTTTGAAGAAGATTCATTTGCTTCCCAAGCCTGTCTCAAATGGGAAGAATAGCTGCTTCTTTCAACTTCTTTCAAATTTTCCAGGGATGTCAGTATGTACAGAGCTGAGGAAAGGGCAGGCCACAAAAGAAGCCAAAATGGGAGAGGAAACTTTCCATAAAACTGATTACAAAAACAGCTCCAGACAGTATTTGTACCAAAAACTTTGTGACTGTGGATGTTTTTCTTTCAGTGGGATTATGTCATGGCAATGTACATTATGGTGTTACAGTTTCAGCTGATGCCAATTAGAAGGACTACCCAGATGCCTCTGTACTCTTCTTGGGAAGAAATTCATACATTCATCAGGATGAGTGCGAAATAAAAAATCTAAACTTAAGATTTTTGGTTTTGTAGAGAAGGAACTTCTGACTCGTAACTTTTTAATTATGTGAGGGAAAAATCGTAATCTGGCAGTTATACATTTGAGAATTCCTTACACCTAAACTGAAGAAAGATGGAAAATGACACCTATAGATTGTGGCAGTGTTTTACACTCTGACTTACCAGCTGATCGACCTCCTGTAACAGCTCACTCCACGGCACACTTTGGAAACAGTGGAGGCTGCTGCGTTGGGGGTTTCCAAGGGACGTGGCAATAAGGCAGGCAGTAAAGAGGAAGAAGCAGCTCCCAGGGCAATACATTGTCAAGTTCTGAAACTAGGAGAAGAAGACAGGAGGCTTAATAAAATCAGGAAGGTTTTACAGTTTTAAGTCACACAAGTGTAGGTGATTGTTAGCAATCACTGCGCTCTGCATTTACAGATGTTCTGTGACAGACCTAATGAGTTCAGATCTGGTGGCGGCACATTTGAAAGTTAAATGCATTTATCCAATGAATAAATAGGAAAAAATTGTATGAAGAAACCCGTTTTAAATACTATATACATAAATATAATTATATTTATATAATATGTAAAGGGTTGCATGTATGTTTTTTTTTTTAAACCCATTTCTATTTTTCTGAAATACTTATTTTCATAAATACATACAAAATCTAGAAAACTGGTATTATTTGCTGTAGTAAATTTGACTAAATATAAACTATTTCCTACTAATCAATTAATTAAAAATGAGTTTTTCCAGTTTTCCAGCAGTTTCCTGTAATTCATATTAACCTGTAACTTTGCTACCTGTAACTCATAACATGATTTAGGTGAGTTCCTTCTTAATGTAAGGTTGCATTTTAATCTATTTTTCATAAACTCATTTTGCATTACAGTAGTAAAGTAAAAATGAATTAAAAAAGTAAATAAATCTCTTCTAGAAAGAGCAGTAACAAAATCAAAGAAGCCTACCTTGTGGATAATACTCAGCTCCTGGCTGTGCACCTCTGTAAGGCTCCTGGGGTACCATTCTGTCAGCTAAGTCCCTTTTAAATAGTCTTCCTCTTCTATTAATTTCTCACCACCTACTCTCAGTAGATGATGCAGAGTGAAACTATCTTCTTTCGGTACTCCATCCTTTCAGGTGTGTTGATTTCCAGGCAACAGAGAGGCTGGAATGTGGGTGGCATGTTTTGGAGGTTTTATTTAAATAGAAAAAACCCTAAAGAACAACAACAAAAAAAAGAAACCACAAAAATCAAAATGTTAATTTTTATCTTACTTGATTTTACAACAACTTAATTGTTATAGTTCGTAAATATTCACATGCAGATGATAAAATACAGAACTCACTGTTCTTTTGTATGAATAGTATTGTCTTCTGTATTTACAATATGAATGTAGAATTTCATATAACTTACTCCCTGTGATTTATACATGTAGTAATTGAACCGTAAAAAAGTTTAACTGTATTCTTTTTGTATGAACTTCTTATAGTTCTATAACTATTATATTTACTTTTGAATATAAAATACAAACTCTTATGCACACACATATTACATGTCACATGTATGTATATATAGACGTGTTCATTCCGGAAGTTGCACCAAGTACTATGAAGTAAGTTGGAGAAGTTTTTATTTTATTGTAGGTTGGAGGTACTGAAGAGAATTACCTTCCAAGAGAACTAATCCCTACAAAATCAGAAAATGTAGTATTAGTGGTACTAGTATTAAGAATAATAGAACAATAAAATTTCATTATGTTTTCTCCCTGGAGGTTTTAATTTCCATTAACACTCAAAGCAGGTCTAGTATCCAACTGTACTGTTCTTGTTATTTCATTCCTTTCCTAACTCCTTCATCTTACTCCCTGAAGTTTCTCTGTGATATTTTGGCCAAATGTTAAACACTGCATCACTTGCTGACAGAAAGGGGATTGCACCAGGTTTTTGAAGCTCTTTCTGGATGTATTTGCATGTAATTTTAGAAGTCCTTAGATACCTAACATCCAGCTTCTGGAAATCACATAAAGATCATATTTGTAACTTTCATCTGTAATATTTTGTCAGTCTGTCCCTTTATATCTGCCCATCTTTAATAATTTTTTTGTAATAATGCTAGTAGATGTCAGTTCTCTGTGCCATTCATAAATCATCAGGAACTGTAAAGAACCTAACAGCTGGAATAAGGAGCAGCTTCTGCCATTTGTCTGAGAATAAGGAGCTAGATGTGTGTGGTAAAACGGGCCTCATTTCATCTTGTCTTGGAGACGTCTCATGAACATCTTTTCAGCAGTAGTTTCTGGATACAGGCCTTGAATATTTATCATAAGATACCTGCAGCCACTAGGAAGGGTAAAATTGAGGATTCTGCTGTCTCAGCAAAGTGCCATGTCAGGGTTGAATAGAGGGCAGTGGTAACAGGGCAAAGTGGGCATCCCTGGTGGAGCTGGAACATTTTCAGGCTTGAGGGCCATTTCAATGTGATCACACCTTTCAGTGTGAGCCCCCTGACTCCCTAACTTGATGCTGCAGACATGGACATAAATCTTAGGGATTCATTTATAGTCAAGATTATTGTGTCAGGTGACAAAATCATAACTGTTCTTTCTAGAATTTTATTATACCTCAAATAAAACTTCAATCCCTTTGGAGAGTGTATTCAGCGAAAGAGCGTGGTGGGGTTGCAGCAAAACACATCAGCTTTCAAAGGGTTTTTCTTTATATTGTGTGTGGTAGTAGAAGTTCTTTCTCAGACAACCGATGAAATAATCATATTGTGAGCCTCCAGTTCACCTCTGTAAATGTCTGTAATCATCTGTTAATGTCAGGATTCAAATATGTTCTCTTGAAGAAAAAAAAAAAAAACAACACAAAAAATGAAGAGAGGACGCAATACATTTTTGTAGCAATGTAATTAGCCTTATTTGAACCTACAAATCTTTCAGTAACAGTTTTGTGGGTTTTTTTAATGTGTTTACCTTTAAAATTAGACTATCTTAACAGCATAAATGCTATTTGTGTGTTGTTAAAATGATAGAATTTACTTGGTCTAAAGGATAACGGACAAATGTCTGTGTTTGCAAATTTGCCACTTCATTTTTTCCACTCAGCTTGGCTTTCAACATTAGGCTTCACATTTCAGCATAATATCATTTCCTTTTGTGCACTGGAAGTCCATTAGTGGCTGAGGCTGGCACCTGAAATGCTTTTAGCATTTTTACTTTAATATTTAGTTCCTGTATTGTGGTTTTCCTTTTATAAGGTTCTCAGCACTGATGTGGTAAAATTTTTCCTTTGCTGTGTTTCTCTTTAAAGCATTTGCAAACAAACAAAAGACTTGTAAAATAATTAAATAATGAAAAATATTTCACAGAAAATGTATTGATCATGAGAACCAAAGTCTTTATTGTATTTTGGCCCCTTTCTGCTGGTTTGACAGAGGAAACAATAGCTCATGTTCTAAAAACAATGTGATGGAATAGTTTCAGTGTCACTATGGAAGTATAGGAATTCCTTATGCTAGGAGATGCCATTCTGTTAGGATTAAGGTGTGTGGGAGGCATGTTCCTACTCTGTCCCGCCTCTTTT